>PUFA01000033.1:5035000-5372500 GCA_003508835.1 Eonycteris spelaea | reverse complement strand
TTCTATTCCAGCCTTGTACATGAAGAAATTATTCAGTTAAAGAAAATGACAATGGTTGTGTGGTCTGGAGGACAAGTTCTTTGCTATTGATTTATATTATTGTTTGATTTTTTTTTTCTATATATCCTCCTTCCTTCTTTTTTTCTAGGAATAGCAGGGATTGTGCTTGGTGAAGAGAGCAAGGACCTCAGGGTAAGATGTACCAGAGTTAAACCAGAGCTTTGCTGTTTAACAGCCAAATGAACTTGGGCTCTTTATCAAGCCTCTCTGAATCTAGATCTCTTCTGTTAAACGGGGATACTATCCAATTCACTGATGGTTGGTTGTAAGAATTTAATTGGATAATAAATATAAAACTGTTAGCATGTACTAAGCACTTTATGTGTACTAGTTCCATTTCCTCTTCTATTTAATTATGCCCTAACACAGTCCACATCTGAAAAAAAAAAAAAAAAAAAAAAAAACAACTCAAAACACTTCCTCTTCTCCTGGCTTCATCTGGGGTATCAGATTAAATGCGTGCCATTTCCTTCTGGAAACGTTTCCTTATTCCTTTACCTCTCATCCCAGTTAAATTAGCTGTTGTCAACATCTGCTTCAAGATTACTCCTGTAGTTTCTGTTTTATTGACTATCTTCCTCACTATATCCCTTTAGGTCAGTAGACTCTGACCAACCTAATCATTTTTTAATTCCTACTGCCTGACATACAGCAGATGTTCAGTAGATACTTTTGATTGATCCAATAAATACATCAAGTAATTTAATTTAGCTCTATTCTATGGTTCTTTGTATAACTTCCGTGGTTATAAAATCCAAGTTGAGAAGTTTAAAGAACCCTCTCAAAAGATAACCTCACTTGGGGAGAAAGAAGTTCTCAGAGTATCATTGATGATTCTTCTGTGATATTACTTCTGCTCTTAATTATAAAAGAAAATTCTACAAAAGCCAGTTTGTAAGTGTACTCTTTGCAGTCTGTAAAACGTAGTGCTATTAACATGAATCCATGGACTCAAGGTTTTAGTGCTCTACTGTCTGAAGATAAGGAAAAAGGGAAGGTGCTGCATTTGATAGAAAACACTCTCTCCTGTAGCCCCTGAGGCATTGTTAGGAACCTGTTGCCTGAAGCTATAAACTGTGAGGTTCTTTCAAGGCCTTTGAAGACTATTTTAAATCAGAGATAAACATCAGACTGTGAACTGAGTAGTTTTTTCTCAGGTTTATTGGATTCTGATAAAACGTCTTTAAAAATTGGCTGTGTGTAATAACAGCAGACATGTACAATCAGTATGAGCACTCTTGAATGAAAATGAAATTTGAAAACTTGGGAGAAAAAAACATTTTAAAAAATCTTTGGTCGCCATGTTAAAATCAAAAAATGTTATTTTTTATTTTAACAATAAAAGTGCTGCAATTTTAATAATAGATATTTAAACTGTGCACTTGATTTGTTTAATGTAATTAAAAATAGTTTACCTTATAACAATTACAACTGAAAGCAATTCAGAATACAGATACTTTAAAAACAATGTAATTTTCTTACATGGGTAGAATTTATCTTATTAAGATATATCCTTTTACTACTTTCACAGCGTTTGCATCATTGTATTTTCACCTTCTTGGTCGTAACAAATTATTACTAATCCTATAGATTAGGCAATTTAAAATATGAGGTCCTAAACAGAGAAGTCTTTTAACGTATAATAATGTCAACGTGTGCCTTGAAAGATAGAGTTGTTAAAATCATTGAAGGTTGTAAGGAGAATGGCAAGATGCATTTGGAAATAGTTCATTCCTCAGGTATGCGTTTTGGGTCCCAGACCTGGCTGGTCCTAGGTCTAGCTGTGATCCAGACTCACGGCTAGGATTAGGACCCCAGATTTAGAATGTTACATAGGATAGTAAGGCACCCGTGTCTAAAATATGTAAACATAATTCAGCTTATTGTATCATGCATGTGTGGCACATGTGGCTGGATGCCACTGTTGCACTCTGGTATGTGTGGAGCCATGTGATACCCTTGGGAGCAAAAAGGGAGCACAAGAAATGGAGTAGAAGAAGAGCAGAAGCAGAAGCCCACTCCCCGCAATAGACTACACTTCCTCCAATAGAAGTGAGTTCCCCACAATAAAGTTGGTGCCTGCCTTTTCATTCCATCAGCTTCTTGTGCATTCTTCCAACTAGAACCTCCCCTTCTCTATCAGCTCAGTGATGACAGAGTTAAAGGATGCAGAGATTTATTTTTATGCTATAAGAGTAATATTCCTCTGGCTGATTTATAGAATATTTTTCTTTGTTATTTTACTACTCATATTAAAGGTTTTTCTTTATTAAATGTGAATTGTAAAAATAAAAAATGAATATTATAATATATGAAGGTCAATTCACATGAAAATCAAGAAATTTGGGGTTGAATTTATTCTAGTTATCTTTGCTTTTCTGTCATGTAGAGGTTAATTTAAATAAGGATTGTTTTTGCCATTTAAACTTTACCAAGTGCATATTTTTAATGCTAAAATACAACTTAATAAAAATAGAGAAAAGGGATATACTTTTTATTATTCTATTTGTGTTTTACATATATACTTAGATCTCATGGCCCATGTCTCTTACAATATGCTGTAAAGTTCTATTACAGATTCTTGCCAGAATATGACTTCTTTTCCAGCTTTTCTCTACCATTCCAATCCCTGGTAATATTTTATATTGTTATTATTTAAAAATATATAAATAGTATATAAATATATGTTCATAAACCTTTATGCCATATATAAAAATCTCTGAAGATTTAAGACCTAAGTGCACATGCTAAAAGAATTTCTTCTCCTGCCCATGATAACACCCTTTATCTTCCAGGATATTTACAGTACTTTTAATTCAAAATAGAGTCTTTGTTAAGAGGACAAGCACATATTTTTCTGTATGGAAATGATCCAGTTGTCTGTTGTGAATGTTTATTACATGGGAAAATGCCACAAAATACAACTAATAAACTAATATAAATCAACTTATCTTCTTAAATCAGAACTAAGTTCTAAAATATGACCTATTGAAATAAAATAATTTAAACTATTTTAATAAGAATAATATTTTTATTGTGACAACTCATTGCATCAATCACCATTTTTCTATTAGGAGAGAGGGACGGTGAGAGATTGAGAGAGAGAGAGAGGAAAAGAGACAGACAGATGGACAGAGATCGAGATCTAAGGAATTAGGTCATGAGTTAGAGGGTGAGAAATTGGAAAAGGAAAGAGTATGGAATCATTATTAAAAGTTTGTGATCTAGTGGAGTGTCCAGGGCCATGCCAAACCATTTCAATCTCATGTTAAAAACTACCTAAGGGCAGAGGTTATACCTGTACAGTTATTTTACAACTAGATATCTATTTGTAAATATTCAGTAGGGGGCTATAGATTGATAGGTGGGAATAAGCTGGGTTCCGAAGAGTCTATCAACCATATAGGAGGTTGGTAAAAACTAAACTGATCTGCTTCAATCTAATATTTTCCACAGAGCTGACCCTGTTATAAGATGTAAATGATCAGAGACAAATTATTTCAGCATGCTTGTGACTGCAAGTAACAGAAGAGCCAATGAATAGTGGTCTAAACATGGTAAGAAGTCCAGAAGTAGGTAGTTCCATTAAGAACTCAAATTCTTTATGTATCTCTTTAAGAGCAAGAAACTTTCCCAGAGCCTCCTAGCAGACTTTCTATTTTGTCTTATTAGCCATTATTAAATCACACACTCTACTGAACTAATCACCAATAAAAAGAATTTGACCACCATGATTAGATTTTGCCAATTATGACGGGTGCGGAGGCCCACCTACCATGAAGGATAATGCCCCTTAGAGGAATATAAAGAACATCTAGAATCTACTAACAATAAAGAGTAAAAAGTAAGTAATGGCTGCTAGGTAGCTAAACAGCAATAAATATTATATCAACAAATAAATAAAAATTATAGTCACCGCTTGGCCACTCCAAGGATGCTTTCCGCTTTATTGTTATTTGGGAAAGTTGAAATTTGAGGATCTATGGCTACACACACACACACACACACACACACACACACACGCACACGCACGCGCACACGTACATATTGTGCTTATATATGTGTGTGTATGTATATATTAGAATAATGTTTGATACATTTTTGTGCATCTCCTTGATATTTATACCTCATAACCCATCCTATTGGATTATTAAAATTTTTGAAACTTGAGGGATATATAATCCTTCAGATTTCTTGGCTTCAATATTTAGAAGCAAAAGCATACATGGTTATATTTCAGAGGCTGCATTTCATAAGGATTACAAAAATCAGTAGCATATTTTGGCTTCACGTTACAGAAAATAGTACATGTTCAGCTGTTTGATCATATCTGGTATTCTTTCAAGCATACACCTCTTATCATGCAGTAACTTATGATTCCCTTTTGTCTTTTGCAGCTTTAAACTCTGAATTTATAATATGTGATATATCAAAAATAAATTTAAAGTCAACTGCTGAACTAGCTGTTAAACTTCTATAATTTGCTTAGATTTTTGGACTTTCAATTGTCTCAAGTTACCTGAGATATCCCTGGTTTTGAAAGAAAATAAAAACTTATCTATATAAAATTATCTTTCTGAATGCCCTTGGTCTTTGGGCTACCTTGCCCAATGATTCCCATATGCCTGAGACTCTTCTGATGAGCAGGGTAGAGGGTTCTCCTCTTTATCTTCTTTCTCTTGCATTATCTTCTTTTATCCTTTTCTTTGCTTTTTATTATATCTTCACCTAAGAAATGTAGTAGGTATGTTAATTTAAAACTTACTGTGTAAATCAGCCTCCAGAATATATTTTTAAGCTTCAGTGAAGTAACCCTTTAACTTGTTTTTTCTTATGTTGAAATATATATAACATTATAAAATCACCATCTTTTCTTCTCCATCTTGAGAAGTAGTTATTTGCCTCGATCATGTAGGTGAGAAGCTATTTCCAAAAGCATCTCAATACGTAGGAATAAGCCCTTTGCGTTTCTTCTCATCTTGAGATTTCTAGTGCAGGCAGCCCGCAGCCCTCTCCGAAGTTGCTGACAGTTCCACTTTGAATGTTCTGCCACCAGAGGGAACTGAAGTTATAAGATTTTACAATGCCTCATGGGTGCTGTGTATTCCTAATAAATTACAAGTTGCTTAATGAGACTAATGCCATTAAACTTGTAATTTTCACACAAATTTTTCTGAAGAATTGATGGTGTTAACCATACCTAAAACTATTATTAGTCATTTTATTCTAAAGAAAGATATCTCTTTATATTCACACAGATTCCTAAATTTCTGCAATGATAAAATTCATCCATCAAAAGATTTATAGTGGAAATAATTGGGAGGAATCATGAAAAAATACAAGAATAATAAACATTTTTATATATAGTATAATCTTAAATTGAAAGTGGAAAACTGATTAATTTTTAAAATATTCATTCAAGATTTAAGTAGACAGCTCTGTAGCTCCATTTTATATTATACAGTGAATAAGTTATATAGTATATAAAACTTGCCAAGAATGTTACTAGCTTAACTGATACTGCTATGAATCTATTGAGGATACATTGGGAACATATTAGACATTCTGATACAGTGTAGCAATAAAAGCAAACCTGTTTTTTCTAAAAGCTCATTTTACTGAAGATACTTTTTAAAGACTTTTATAGGAAAATAGTCAACGTCTTAATCTGCAGCGATGATTCAGCAGTTATTTTTATGCTCCATATTTTGGTATTGCGAACTTTTTGCCCTCTTTTATATTTCAGTGGTTTTTGTTTGTTTGTTTTTTATGTGTATACCAGCATAAAGCAGAATGAAAGGAAAAATACAAAGATCACTTTGCAGATGTCAGAGCAACCTCAAGTTGTAGCATTGAAGACAGATTTTTATCTTTTTACAAGTCTCTTTCAATGTATGCCCCTGTGTAGTCTCAGGATCATTCTGTAGCAACCTCACCTGGGGCTACTGTTCAATATTCAAATTCTAGCTTTAATTTCTAACTCTACATCTGTTGTCTCTGAATCAAGAACAAGTAGTCTTCAAATGGTTCTCATACACACCAAATTTTAAGAAACATTTTTTTAGAATATGTGTATAGTCCCTGATCATTTAACTTTTTGAACTGTAATCTGTCTCTAGTTCTCAGCTACCATAATTTTCATGGTCAGCTCACATTGCCTTCTTGAGCCCATGTATTTCATTGCCTGCTTCATCATCTCTATGTGGATGTCTTCCAAGTGTACATTTCTAAACAGAAATCATTTAGGGTATGTTTTCTTGGAAATTCTTTCTGCATCTAAACGTTATTTTCATTCTTCTTTCTGTGTTCTTAATCTCCTTTTAGCACCATTGAAAATGTTAAAATTGTCATTACATCAGCTTCCCAACAAGTCTTTCCGCTCCCTTACCCTCTTATTCTAACCCATTTCATATGGAAAATCTTACCAAAACATGTATCTCATCTGTCACTCCCCTTTACAGGGACATTCTGATGCCCGTTACAAGCTAGAGTCCGTTGATCACCTTTATATCTTCTATAGCACTCCCAAGACAGTCTCAACCCCATGACCTGGTTTTCAACTTCTCTTCCAACCAACATACTTTCTTTTCCCCCCATTTATGTTTGCTTTGTCACTTTGTTCTCCTTTACAAATATTTGGTCACATTTCTACAGACTAGATTTATTCCCAGTGATCTCAGGAAGTGTCTTCCAGGTCTTCTCTCCTAGGTCAGTATTTAAATGTTCACAGGTGTGTATTTATCTTACTAACTGCTTTAAAAGCAAAGACTAAGGATTATTCTATTTTTGAACATCCTACATCACATAGCCAGGTACTAAGTCTATAGAAATTGCTCAGTACTGTTTAAATATTAAGGCCATGCTTAAAAAAAAAAAAAAAAAAAGATTGTAAGCTCTTACTAATTTTTTTAAATATATATTTAAGATTCCTGGTAGAAATGTACTCAATGTCATCATTTTTATTGTGATTCCAGTAGTTTTTATTTGGTACAGTGGGTACATGTCTGGTGCTCTCTAGTAAAGTTCAAATCAGTGACTTCTAAGACTTCCTCATTAAAATTCAGTGCTGAGACTTATTAAATTAAGCCATGACCATTGTAAATTTTGTGTTATAGTAAATGTCAATTTCATGTAATTCAAACTGAAGAGGTTAAATCAAATGTGCTTTTTGGTTTGAGAGGGCTATTGATTTATTCACGGAGAAAAGAAGATGCCCTCTGGTGGATCACAATAATGTTCCAAATTAATCCACTTTTGACAAGGGGTTCTGTTCTATTCCTTCCAGGGAAGGATGGCTTGTTTCGCAGTGACAAACATCGGCACAAAATCCCTCCAAGGGCTCCGCCCAGGATATAAATGTGTTTTCCTGCTCAGCAATGACAATATGGAGTATGACTATCATTTCAGGAAATGGCTAAAAATCATGAAAGCATAGGTTCTTTTCTTAATTCCTTCAGAATTTGGTTCCTTCAGAAAGAAATGGCTTGGCAGAGGCAGAGAATAAACCGAATCAAAATAGTCTACTTTGAAGAAGACATTTAAAATACAGTGTGACTGGTTTCAAAGAATATAGAAATAACGAGACTTTTTCTTTGTTTGTTTTGTAAGGAGATCTGTTTTGAAGCTCAGGGGAAGCTAAAGAACCAGGCCTATGAAACAGGAGGAATAGTAGTAGAGGACATTTTCAAGAGGAGCTAGAACTTTAAAAGGTCTTTTTCTTTAAGGGTGAACAGAGAGGAGCCTAAGGGGATGTTAAGGATTTTAGTAAATAATGCTGGGGAATTGCTGACTACCCACAAATAACTTGGCTCAGCTACTCTCTGCATGCCTGCTCTACTATTTGCTCAGTGCAGAATAGCTCATTTTCTCCCACTGTGTTTATCTTTTCCTTCAATCAGACTATGTCTGGAAAGTAGGCTTTTGTTATCCTTATTTTATAGATGAGAAAAAAAAAAACATTCGGAGAAGTCAAATATTTTTTTTCCAAGGCAACATAAGTATTAGGAAGTAGGGGTGAGATTCATGGAAGTTCCATCCGACTCCTAAGCAGTGCTCTTTCCTTGTAAGCACACTACCTGTAAGCAGGAGTGGTATTTAAAATATTTAAATTAGGCACCATGTTCAACCTTGTTTGTTGTTAATCTGATTCATTAACAATATACTTGACTATACAAGATTTACAAATACAGGGAAAATATGGTTAGTACCATAAAAGAAAAATTGTCCCAGACCAGTTAAACAGGCAGGGAAGTCTTTATTCAAGACTATTGCTATAGGAGAGAGAGATTGAATTCAATTACCTTGAAACAAAAGGTGGAAGGATATTTAAATGTTGGAGTAAACTAATGGCAAAGTACTGGAGGATTTTAGAGGGAGGGTGGTCAGTGTGATTAGGCCACCTGTGTTTGCTAATTATCACTTATTAAAGTTAGACTCCTACTCTCCCGCTGGGAGATAAGGGAGACATTCACTTCTCTACTTCTACAGTTATATTTCAAAGGGATGACTCTGGGTCCTTGAGAAGGACATTTTTGGGTTGTACAAGATTTATGTCTCAAAGGGAAAGAGAAAGAATGGACAATTCCAAGTCTTCTAAAGTCAATGCTCTAAGAAAAGGGAGGTCAGGGATGTATAGTCAGTTTAGTCAAGGTGGGAAGAATGATAAGGCAGTGTTGGTAAAGACCCATTGTTAAATTAATTTTTTTATGTACCAGTTTATGAGCTACTTAAGGGCCGTATTTCTTTTCTAACTTCCTTGTATTATTATGGCACACAGTTCTCTATACACATTTTAAATGTTCAATGAATGTGTTGAATAAATGAAAGAATGAATGCGTTATGGTTTCATCCAAATTCTGCTGGATACCAACAATAATTAAAATAAATATTTTTCCTATGTAGCAAAATCAATCCCTATCTGCAATTATCTCATTTTGCATTTAGATGTGGCAATGTATCCTAAACTGGTTTATCGTGGAAAACTATGTTTTTAAATTACTTCCCTGTGTGAAAGGGTATGTTGCTCTAGAGTCAGATACGTTTGGAAAATGCCTCCCTTAGAGTTTTACTTTCTTTATTAGTATTTTTAAGTCTTGGGAAAATCAAATGCTCAATTATTTTATAGTAAACATTTCCAGCATATAGGGAAGCTACTATGAAGATAATAAGGCTAGCTCCACAATCTAATTAGTGATTCAGTAATAATATATATATATATATTTGGCTACTTGGTTAAATGTCTCTAAAAGAGGTATTTCAGGGCTCAAAATTGCCTTTTTAGTATACCATCTCGAACCCAATATTTAAAACAACAACAACAACAACAAAAAGTGATAAATCAAAGAAAGAAAGGCATCCCTATATATGACTCTTACTATCTTGGTATGACTTTTTAATTTTTTTCTAGGAAATGAGAGATTTTTTTTGAATTGAATTAGCCAAATGTATATTTCCTGAATTGGCTTGCCTGATCTAAGTATCACAGTAAAAGCTGTTACCTAGTATTTTATCAACAAAGGAAACTTTATAAATTTGGAAAATCAACTTTAATCTAGAGACAAGCACTCTGTGGAAAGAGAGCTAGACCAAAATTAGTACTAGTTAATATATTTTTTGCTGTTTGGTGAAGGAAAATCACATTGATGGATATCTCCTGATGTATTTTATCATTACTAGTATATTCAAGTGGTGATTTTCAGAGAAGTTTATAAGAGAGAGGAAGAAGAGGAGACTGCGAATTTGTTACAGAAAAATCAGATGGGCGAGAAGCCAAGCATCATTCAGAAAGTTGGAGAACTCAGGTATATTATGCTGGTCATCCCAGAAGAGCTAGTGCTCTGAAGATGTGGGCCCCGAGCTCAGGGGTAACCTTTCTCTTATAGGGCTTATCTACAGTTACAGTTGGCATGGGCTGATTGGCTCTTGAGATTCTCAGACAGGAATCTACGTAATACATCGATTATCAAGCAAAGGCAAATACATCTGTTATCTAGACAGAACAAGCAAAGGTGAGGGTGATTCTTCAATTGATTTTGAGATCACCCTGTCCTTCAGCCTATGTGGCAAGCATGTCTACAGAAGTAGAACAAAGAGGTGATTACAAGGTTAACCATTTGAGTGAAAAATTCTATTCAAATTAACTCTTAGTTAGCCAGATCATCTGTTTCAACTAAAAGTGAATATTTTGTTTAAGTAATAGTGTATTACGGCATTAGATTAAAACAGATCTTTACTTAAACTTATAGGAAACCTAAAATATATTCGTGAACATAAAAGTGTATTTTAATTTCTCACAAACTATAACCTTAATTTCATATTGTTGTTAGAAGGAATTCACTGGTTTGCATTGCTTTGAAAACAAAATTATCATTAATAAAATCTTAGTCACTGATATTAAATAGATGCAAGTACAGTGAACTAATTAAAGATTAAAACAGAAAATCTTTATTGTGGCATTAAATCAATCCATAGTTTCAGCATTCATTATGCTAAGCACTCTAGTAATTAAAAAGCACTTAAATGAAACACATGAAGATAAATTAAAAATGAATTTCACAAGCTGAAACTTGTAATGGCATCTTAATAGTGCTATACATAAAATATATTTCGTTAAAGAGTGTGCAATTTAGTTACCATGTAGTTTAATACGGAAATTACCAGTGCCACCTATTGGTGAAGAGTAGAACTCCAAAACCTGCTTAATAATAGTACTAATCAGAAATTTCAATAGAAATAATAGGTTTCATAAAATGGGTGCATCGGTTATCCCTTAATGTTTAAATTATACTTAAATTTTAATACATATATTTCAAGTGATTTGTAAGATGACTATGAACATATTTTCTAACCTTAAAACCTAGGAATAACAATTCATAACAGTGCTTTTCACACATGTATTTTGAAACCAGAACTCAGTATCTTTGGTTAAATTACCATGCATGCAGTAAGCCTAGAAATTTAATCTAGTGTGGTTTTCATTAAATGTCCTGGAGAACTTAAAAGACAAAACAACAAAAATATTGCAGTGTCATGACTCTTCCAAACTAATTATAAATCATAATTTTCTGTGGATGTGTGTGTGTATGCATGAGATAAAGGGGTAGGGGTGCAGTCGATATTTTTGGAGGTGCCCTAGATGATTCTAACATGCATCCAAGGCTGTGAATCTTTGAAGCTAACAACTTAATTTAGAAACATGGTTTCTCAACAATAAAATGGGAGACACGTGGTGACAACCTTTAAAATCACTTTTGCCTATGTTATTCAATAGTTTTCATGTAAAAATCACTCACAATATAACATCCATGTTACTGAATTATTTTCATTCTTTGTAATCTTTAGTATAGGAAAATGAATCACCCACATTAAAAACCTTTGTCATAAAAAATTAAATTGTTTTTATAGGGTTATGCAAACTAAACTGGCTTCTCGAAACCTTAACTATGATGTTGAAAGATTGCCACTTAAGACTTTACAAAGGCAGAAAACAAGGTAGTCTGATTCCAATGATTTAGTATGTGTCAAATGCCAAATTTGCAGCTTCAGAGGCGTAAGTCCATTACCCGCTGAATGATTTACTAGTGGAGTTATATGGTATAGTGATATAAAATGTGGTCCTTAGACTCAAGAATCTTACAGTCCACAGTATGTGTGTGTGGAGAGGAGGGGGATGAACTTACATGTAACGGTACAGAATGCTGTATAATCGAATCGTCAAGGTATAGAATTGTCAATATGTACTGTTGGTGTTAAAAAGAGATGGCAACCAGTGAGGGCTAATTTAATCAAGGGGGCCTTAAAAAGAAAGTTAAAAGTAATTAGCAAATGGGTGTTAGGTGAGACCGATTAGGATTTTGAGGCAGAAAGTCTAGAGAACAGATCACAGAGAGCTAGGCATTAGGTGTTAGGATCTATGAAGATAGGAAAAGCAATAAAAGAAAAAGAGGAATCATCAGAAAAACATGGAGAAAACAAACACCAGGATAAGGTAGTGTGATGGAATCAGACCAAAGAAGGGCAGTTTAAGGAAAATGCCATACCAATGATGTCAAAGGTAGCTGAAATACAAGGAAAATGGTATGAAGAGCAAAGAGGATGAAGGAGGTAGAAGTCACAGGTTAGAATATTTTAGTATAATAGAGAATATATAGAATAATGCCAAAGTGAACTATGATACTTTTTTTTTTTTTCCAGAAGAAAAAACAAATCCCTAGAGATAATGTTGATTCTCTAGACCACCCAGCTAATGGCAGAGATCCTGGCATAAGTCATAGACATGTGTCAAATAAAAATGAATGCACATATGTCACCCTTCTGAAATTTTTTTCTATAGGATTTTGTGTTATTCAGCTTTGAATCCCTATGGTACTTAGAAGGGATATGGGTAATCAATATGTAGTGAGAAATTAGATGATTGAGAAAAGTCATAAACATAATTGATCACAGATTATTTCAATATCTGCCAATAGTCTCATTTCTTGAATGACTTCTCTTGTTTAGGAAACTGATCAGCTAACAAGACCTGTGCATTATTGACAAAATGTGCAGCATCGAATGCATTTTCATGTATGTGTTATCCGTTTTGTACTCCACCCCATTTGATTTTCATTTTGAGAAGGTGATAATCTTGAAATATATTTTGCATTTTGTTATTTATTATTATTATTATTACTTCCATTATTAAGCACTTACTGTGTGTTAGTGAGTCTGCAAGCATTAGGGTCACAGAGAAGAGGAAACCAAGAATTGAGAACCTTGCCCCCGTGGAACTCAGGCCCATAGCAGAGACAGACATTGCAGAGTTTTCCACCTTGAAATTCAGAGCAGTCTGTATTTCATCGAAATGTGAGAAATAAGCAGCTGAGAATCCAATTTTGTTATCTATCTATAATAATTTTCTTAGTTATTGCTCTTTTATTTTAAAAGTTAGTTCCGCTAGGAATTGAGTTGCTCCATTGAATGCCTTTCAAATGTGGATTGCTAAGTGATTGTTTCTATCTTGGTAGGACTTTAATTAAGCAATCCTGAAAAGAAGAGGGAACTGCTAACAGTGCCTCACTTTAGTATATTTACCTTCTGCTTTCTTGTATTGTAAGTTAGTTTCCAACTGGGGATTCGGCTCCCAATAAAATGCTATTGAAATTTACTTTTGCTCCCCTCATCTCCAACATTTCCCTGGATTGTTGGAATTATGAGGGTAGAGCATTTTGAAACCAATGTGATCTATGTCTAAGTGCTTTTTAAACAAAGCATTATTTCATGTATGATTGCAACTCTCTGGGAGCTGACAAAGGAAATCAAGACTCCACTGTCACTATCTAACCTGTGCCTGTGTCACAGAGTAGAAGCTGAGGCCAGTGCAGAGACCCCTGTGAAATTAGCTCACAGGTTATTTCTTTCCTCTGTTTGTGAAAGTGTTGACAGTGTAAAATCTACTGTGAGAAATAACCTCAGAGGCACACCATACAGTAATTCACAGGCCAAAAAGGCTACAAATGCCGAGCTAATCCATTGAGATTAAAGGAAATCACAGAGATAATCCTAAAGAAGCTGAAGTGTTTTTTCCATTCTCTAGTTCTTGGATTTTGATTTGAAGACTAAAAATTTTCCAAATTAAAAGTCATTTTTGTGTCATATCACTGTGAGTGTGGGGCACTTGTCATGAGCAATCTGGCTTTGAGAGCTAACTCACTCTGAAAGATGCTAAAGGTTAATATTTTTGTTGCTCAGCAAGCCATATATTTATAAAGGACAGCTAAGAAATAGTGGGATAAAAATTGGCAATAATTACCTTGTCATTGCCCTCAGCTGTTTAAAATAGAAGGCTATTAAACTCTACTAATGCTATATACTGTATTTATGATACTAGGTGGCATGAAACCTATTGTTTTGCTTTGTTTTGTTTTTCTACATGGTATTTCCAGATATAGTCAGTTTGTATTATCTGTATAGATGAAAGTGTTTCTTCAACTTAGGTAACTAAAATGGTGTTATAAACCGCTGGAAATATAGACAAACATGACTATAAGTTGTTTGGGCTAACCAGAAGGGCAACCCAGGGCCAGAACACTGGCACTCCCTTGCCTCCCTTTCTAAGCAGGCTTTTCACTGTTGAGTACAATTCCTCAGTGTGTGTTCTGCACAAAGGCACTCTGTGAGTGGGCAAGGGGCTAATCAGAAAAATACCAAAACACCTTTTCCTAACATACACATGCTGAGACAGGCAGTCTCTAATTTGCCCGAAGCCTCATAGACTGGCAGTCACCCTGGTCATAGTTACCTTGCCCAATAATTTAAAGAACTTCCCCAATATGGGGTAGTTAAATTTTAAAAGGAGTCCTTAAAGACTATAAAGAAAATATTGCAATATCATATTAAAGTCTTCTTTAACAATGGAGGACAATGACTTTAAAGTTTGAGATGACTTTTGCTTTCCAGTCATCTCAAATTATATCACCTGGGTAGCTGCTGATTTTAGCTATTCAAATCTAACCTTTCCCTATTCCTCTTAGAGGGGAAATTAGCTGTGGAGAACAGGGAAGTTCTCACATTTAACTGCTCAGTAGTCAGATAATCTTCTCTGGGTAATCAGAAGTTGGTTATAAAGTAATTTGGGAACAAATGACACTGTGATGGCTTGAAGAATCAAGGTATCTTTAGCTCATGATAAATTTAGCTCCCACAATGTCTGATGTTAACAAGAAGTCACACCTGTAAGTATATGAAGGCTTTTGGACAAAGTGATCAGAAAAGGAGGTAGTTAGAGGGGAAGGTGAGAAGGGAGAGATATGATATTTAAGTTATCACGCTTTCATTTCAGTGGGCAACATCCAGGGACAGGATCCTGACCCCTAAAACAAAGTAGGAGCAATAGCATTTATTTGTGTCACTCTGTCTGCCAACTCTGAAAAGGCATCATTTTGTTCCTACATAGATTATTTGCAGTGAGGTAGAGACTTTGTTAATAAATACATTTGCAAATAAATAAAAATAATTATTCTTAACTTTCTACTTTGTTAAATTCTCATTAGGGTTATTAATAAGTAAAATTGCCATAAAATATTTAAGGTAGCTTACGAAACAGCATAGCATAAAAAATAAATCCAAGCCAGAATGAAAATAAGAAAAAGCAGAAATGTAGCTGTTGACAGATCCCAGGTTAGCATTTCAGGAAGTTTAGGTGAATTAAATTCTCAGTTTGCAGTTATCTCCAGTTTAGTGCCTGCCTTCCCTCATCATGCTGTGCTTAGTGGCCCACCTTTCAGGCAGCAATCCACCATCAGAACTTCTTTAATTTTTAAAAATCGAATTTAAAACTTTTCTATAACATGAAATAACATTAAGCATGTTTAAAATAGCATGCAAGACAAGAGTATGCATGCTATTTTATTGAGTATTCTTATTGGGATATATGAACATACATACATATTTACATAAACACATAAACATGTTATATGATGTAAAAAAAAACAGTATTTCAAGTATAAGTGTATATGCGTTTGGACATACACACACCAACACTAAAATAAGAACTCTACTGTTTAGATTTGATAAACCAAGATACAAATTTTGGGGGTTTGTCCCTCTTGAATTGCTTTTTAAAATAATATTACTGAGATATTTATAAGGTAGTTTTTTGTTGTAATGACAAATCTTAAGTAAATAAATATCATTTTATATTATTTATTTTTTATCATACAAAAGCAAATTATAATGCATACATTTAAGAATAACTTGTGTTTTGAATTGCACTTTTTCTGATTCAGGCTTGGGAATTTGTATATGTAAGTGTATTTAACATATGGATTTTACTTTAACAGATCTTAGAAAAGCAAAGTTTGCCTTATATACATTTTAAAGACATTTTCTAGTCATCACACTTCTATGTATTCATTTACCCCCGATATATTTTAAAGCTTAGATGGGACTAAGGAATCCTTTAAAGCTATGGAAAAAGATATGATATGAAAGCGAGCATGTCCTTGGAATTTTAGCTTCTTAAAGAATTCATATGGAAAACTCTTGATCAATGAACAGATGACTGTCACTGAAGGAAGACATTACTATTACATGCATTGGTTCACAGTATGGAAACTTGATTTTGAAAGTAACAATTTAAAGTAACAAATTCACATACTAATCCATCTTGAAAGGAAAATAAAACTTCATGACTTAAATCTTTGAGTCAAAAATGGTCATCTGTGTGTTACAAAGAATCTGAATTTAATTGTCTAAGAGTAGTACAAGTGGGAGGCATGTATTATTTTTCTTCTATCTTTAGGTGGAAGCTATCAATTCAAATAATTCTTTTTAGGTCTTAATCTTTATGACCCTTTGCAACATACTGTTTGTTGCACATTGTTCTTTGTAGATAAGAAGTGATGCATTTTAGTTTAAACTCTCACCCCATACTGCCTATATTGAGATGCTTTGGATATTTTATCTTTGGGAAAATTAGATTCTTTCTTCCTTTAATATCATGTGGCTAATCCCACTCAACTGGAAATGCTCAAGTTCATTATTTTAATACAATACTTTGGGGATATCAAATACGATAACTTTATTTAGTTTAAAATGTCTAGGTGATAGTATAATTGTGTAGAACTATAACCTTTAAATTGATATGAGTATGATGGATCTATAGTTCTATAAATAGTCCAGTTTCTTCATATGAAACCTTCCATGCAGTAATTTACTGGACATTAATATCCTCCAACTTCCACATCTGCTTTTGCTTCTCTGCCAGAGCCCAGGAGTTGTTGACCTGTTACCTTGATTTAATCTGGTACTTTTTTAAAAAATTCTATTTTCTTAAGCTTGCCTTCTTTGTCTCATTTTGGAAAGGGCAAAGTTTTTGTCTCTGAATCATTGTGTGAAATACCTTTATACATTTCCATGTTGTTTTACATAACTATTTTCAGACTTTTCAAATTTAATAGAAATTAGATATGTATTGTGTTCATACATTCAGTAATGCTTGAAATGTCTTCTATAGTGCCCATCATACCATAAATCTCATTAACATACTGATAATTCCCTCTGACTAGTCAATGGAAACTTTACTGTTCAATTGTGCATTGCATTGGTAATTTTTTAAGCATTAGAACACTTCCATTCAAGATTCTAATGAGCAAAGTAAATAAGCCATGGCAAAGAATATTGGAAGACAGGTTTGGTTTATCTTCTACTAGTAGTTATGGAATGTAGGTATTTATAGATAAGCATAATAATGAAAATTTCACAAGCTTATAGAAAAGTGAAGTTTCAAGGGAACAAAATAGTAGAAGAGAAAGAAACTACCACAAGAAAACTTAAATCAGGAATAATCTGAGAAGTATTAAAGGCTATGGGAATATATTTGCTTATAGTTATTAGCATGGTTCTCAAGAATCTGTGCTAGGATATTAGCCAAGGAATCCTTGTTCCAGTTCTGGACTCTCCTATGAACTGCTGTGAAATGTTGAACAGGTCTTGGAAACTCCTGGGCCTTTACTATCTTCCCTGTAAGTTAAGGACAAACTGGATTTCTCTACTGTTTCTTCAAGTGTTGACTCTCCACTGTATTTACTGAATGTCTTTAGCCCAGCCCTGCTAGATATTAAAACATGATTCAACACACCTGTAATAATTAAAGTAGTCTGACACTGGTACAAGTAAAGACAATTTATGAAAGGATAGAGGCCCAAGGAATAGACTTATGGGAGTTAAATATGTGATTAAGATGTCCTTTTTGTCAATCGAGATAGGCTAGACAGTAAGTGTCTTGGAACAACCACCTGGCCACTTATAGAAGCATAAGGCTCTATTCTTACCTCATCCCTTAATAAAATTGAATTATTAATGGACTAAAGTTTTCAACATAAAAAAAAAGAGAAAGAAGGAAAGGAGCAGTAGAATAATGGAATAATGGCAAAAAAAAAAACTTTAAAAAATGTTTGCAGTAACAGCCTTTGTACATATCTCAACAAATTCAGAGGCTGTTAAGAAAACAGGGATACATCTTATACATACAAACTAAATACTTTCTATAGAGTTGAAAATACCATGAACAAATCAAAAGACAATAAACTAGGGAAGTTATTTGCAAAAATCATGATAAAGAATTAATTTCTTTTGTACAAAGAGTTCTTACAAATCAATAGCAAAAAATGAAAATTCCAAGAGAAAAATGGTCAAAGGACATGAACAAACAGTTCAAAAAAGAGCAAAATAGAAATTCATACTTGACAAGTTGTTCAGTCTTACTCATATATAGTAACATCGATACCACTTTCATCCATACGACTGGCAAAAGTTGAAATGTTTAGCAGGACCTGGTATTGGAGGAAAATGTATTCTCTTTACTTTTGATGGCAGCTTTTTTTGAAGGGCAATGAAGCAATAACTTCCAAAATCTTAAATGCAAATACTTCCAGATTTAATATCATTTCAAGGTATCTATCTTAAAGTCAACTTGCCAAACTATATTTATACATGATTCTATTTGTGTTATTAAATTTATATTTTTATTAATGTTTTACATTTATAGAATAAATATGGAATACAACATAAGGAACTATTTGTAGTGCTTGCCTCTGGGGAGGAAAAGGAGATAGAGAGGACTTAATTGTTTTATTATATTTTATTTTAAACTTCTATCACAAATGATATCTTTACCATATTTGGGTAAATGAAATAGTGTTAAGATTTAACAGTGAATGACGATATCTTAAAATAACTTTTAGAGAGGTTGTGGAAAGAGTGACAGTACAGCTAAAATATACTTAAGGAAAACTCATTTATCTTCTGTCCTAAATTAAAAACAGTAGTTAAAAAATATAGTAGAATGTGTAATCCTTTATAAAATAATACAAACTATTTAAGAAAACTAATAGTCTCTAGAGTTTCTGCAAATTGTATGCTTCTCTTACTATATCAACACCTAAAGGATTTTTACGTGTAAGATAAAATGAGATTGATATTCTATATTCTTTTATGCAGAACTCAATAACTCTTTTTATTTTATGTTTTTTTTCACACATAAAGTGCTGTTAGATACATTGGTTATTTTAACAGTGGCATGACAAACTATCATTTACACAAACCCTGAGCTATTAATATGCTTTGCCAATTCTGTGTGAAAACTTTCACAGTACTTGTAACTGTATTTTCGGTTGTTGCTTGGTGATTGAAAACCTGGTTTATAAGCTTTTTAAAAGTAAATTTGTTATTTTTCCAAAATCAATTTATCTCTTAATAGCAGTTAACCAAATCATATGTTTTTGTAATGAGATTTTTTTAATAGAAGAAAACATTTTCTAGGTTCATAGACACACGTCATTGTCAGAAGAAACATTAAATAGACAGGCTTGTCACTTGCTTTCTTCTTTTGTTCCTTCTGCCCAAGGCTGGCTATGGGCCATGGAAAACTCAGTGTGCACAGTACAGTATGAGGTACTATAACAGACACAATGGAAAGACTCTCTGTATCTTCCTCAAACTGGTTTTAGGAAACAGATTTAAGAAGTGTTATGAAAATTGAAGTCTTAACTATGAGGTTATGCTTTTCTGTTCTCTAATGTAGACTTTATTTCTGTTTATTTTGTGTGGGGGGATTCATACATTTTTAAAACATAAAATCAGGAAATGAAAACAATTTTAGAAGATACCATTTTAAGCTGTAGACCTCAAAATCATAGGAAAATTATATAAAGATAAAATTTTTCAAAACCAGCAGCAATAGTCAGAAACCATAAACTTCCCTGCCTCCACAACAAAAGGCCTAGAATTAGATAAATGAAAATTCATTCAGATTTAAAATTGCATTTACAACATTCTAGAAGAGTGAACCCTAGGGTCCTTGGAGATTATATTTTTAACTCACCAACTACTGAGTTAATTCTTGATTTCACTAACTCACAGCCAACTTTTTTTTTGATTTGGCTCTGTATGCCTGGCCCTTTTTGTCAACATATCCATACTCTTCCTTCTTGTGTGCTTCTAGCATACACCACTTCCAAAACATGCATGAGACAGCTACTTTAGATTGGATATTAACATTTTAGCCATAAGCAACTCATACCTTAGAAAGACCTATTAAGAAGCTGAATACTATGAAAGTAAAATGGCCCTATTGCTTTTCCTGTTTAGAGCATATCTTTGTTTTGTGTGTATCTATGTGCATCTGTGTCTATGTGTGAGTTCATCATGTGTGGGACTTCTCAAAAACAGTCTAATACTTTATTATATTCTCACTTGTCTTTTTAAACAAAAAATAATCAAAGTATATTTTTTATTGGCATTTTTCTTCCAAGGAACATGATGCAGAATGGAAAACAGTTCTGAATATATGGCACTTGAAGTAAAATAATCTTCTCAATCTTAAAAGAAATATTTTTTTTTCTGAAATGGATATACTCAAGAATGAAAATAATTAGAACTTAAAACCAGCTGCAGTGCTATATACTCTTAGTTACCAAAGTAAAGAAAAAGGCATATTAACTACAAAGAAGACAGTTCAACAAAACTGAGACCATGACTAATGTATACAGAATAAAATAAAGGCTATGGCTTTAGGGTAAACGAAATTCTTTTTATTTCTATAATATCCATGTACTATACAATGTGCTTAGATAACTAAAAGCATTCATCCACAGATAAAACATATTAGTAGTAGAAACCATGAAGTATATTTAAAGTTAAAGATAATTGTAACAATTTTCTAGAAGTTGAAATAAGATGATATTTAACATTCTCACTAATTTGTTGATTGGGAAAAGGTATGATTAAAGAGAAGAATATGCCTGTCACCTAAGTTTATGCCTCTAAACAATCTAAAAGGATTGTTTAGAGGCAAATTTCTTAAAGATAGTAATATTCAGGATAGTAGCTATTATGATTTTATAAAAGGAAATAATTTCAAATTAGAAAAAAGTGATGACTCCTGATTCTATTTGGTTATTTTTTTGTGTGTTCTGTTTTGCTTTTGAACAGTAATGTTCTTTGATGCTAGAACAATCGATTCTCTATCCTATTCATTCCATCCTTGTACTCACATAACTAGAATGAATAATGCATACAGAATGGTGAGAGGATAAGCAACTAAGTCATCAATGACTGAACATAATTCCTCAAGAATAAAAACAAAAACAATTTTGAATTATGAAGATTGATATTGACTTAGTTCTTTGTATAATATTTCCAAAATCAAAGATATAATTGTATAATACAAAGCCTACTAGGTAGCCTATAATAGTGTACTTTTTTAAAGAAGGCATAGAAATGTAACAAACAGATTAAGATATGCCAACCCAATATCTTCTCACTAGAAGAGAGCTGTGAGTATATACATAAAAAGAGATGTAGAGAATTCGACAAGACTATGAAGATAACAGACATAAATAAAAATAGGAAAAATAGAGCTGTGAGGAAAAATTCAAAGAAAATGCAATTGTAGGAGAGAAAACAAGGACAATTTAATAATGCCCTTCAGGTATATTAGAGGCTATTCAGTGGAGCTACTGACCAGCTGTTCCTAATCTTCCTTGAAATCATAAGTCGAAGGGGGTCAAAATTGTAATTTAACAGATTTAGATCAAGGAAGAGATGCGGACAGAGAAGGAACAAGAGGATGATCCCAAGGAAAACCTCAAGTGCTACAGCACCTAGAAATGTGTGCTTGCATCAATTTTTTTTTTTTTTGCTTATAAAGGTAAAGCCACCTATACAAACCAATTATTTTTCCTGTTATTATTTATTATCTGCCTTTTAAAAATATAAATCTAAGTAAAACCAAAACTTACAAGATGAATACAAACATCTACATTATAAACACAGCTTCAAATTGTGAGTCAGTAGGCATAGTATTAAAAACATGGGTTGTAGAGTTAGACATTCCTAGATCTGAACCCCACCTATACCACTAACTACCTGAGTGGCCATGGACCTAATTCCTCTAATCTTTAGCTTACTCATATGTAAAACAGGTTTATTGCAACATATTAAATTTGGGCATTGTGCAGATAAATGAGATAATGTACTTATAGTGCTTGATATATAGAAAACACAATAAATGTAATAATAGTAGGAGTACTATAAACAGTATAATAGTGAACGTGGTACATTGTACTCTATTGTCTCATGTCTCAGTAACATCAAAAAATGTACTTGTTAAACAATAGTTATCATTAAACTAAGACAGGAAAACTGTATATCAAAATTGGTGCAAGGTAGTTATTTTGACCAGTACTTTGCCTAACTTCATACTCATTTACTTCTTATGAAGTGGTCAAAGAATCAGGCAAACAGTCCGAGACTAAAAGATACCAGGGGTGGGATAAGACAGAAAACTGAATCAGAGGCCCTTGTAGCAAATCCTAGAACATAAGAGATACATTGGACAAGCCTCAGCTGCTTCATTCTGCTCTCACTCTGAGTTTAGGTGACCGGGTTTGGGACTGCTGCTATTGATGAAATTAAAGTCTGTTGATTGGGTGGAGTATAGGAGAGGCAGACAGTTCTCTGGCAAAAGCACTGCTGACATAAAGTGATCATGAGTTTCTCAGCCCTTTGAGATTGGTTGCTTTTGGTTTTGATATATGAAATGTTGATGTGTTACTTTTAATTTATTAAAAGTACTTTATTGTAACTTGTGGCTTGTAAATGGTCCTTTCACAGCAACCAGTTAAATCATGAAACTCATCTTTGTAAATAATTTACTATAGAAATAATATGTGATTTCTATTTCTAATCTCTATTTCTAAGGAGGGGGTTATCTACTCAGCTTTAGTAATCAGCTTGACACAGGAAGCTTCATCATCTATCAATCTGCTGAACTGTACATGTCATTTAATCATTATGAAGATATTAATGTGACAGGACTTCCTTTTTCTGACAGATACAGAAAAACATTTGGTATTTTTTCTATATTCATAATGCAATTCATACTTGAAAGCAACTGTACATTGCATTTTTGTCATTGATATAATGTAGCTCAAAGGGGACATTTATATAAAAAATACTTTCTGAATACACCATATTCAAATTAGAGGTGATCTGCTTTGAGGGATACATGAAGATGAATTAACTTAATTCAAATTTGTTTGTAAATTCAGCAATTATTTTTAATTAATTAGAATCCCACCATGAAATACCCATGAGGATTTAAAGAACCAATTTTATTTTGAATTCAACGAATTGGAATGACTTACAGCTTTCTCTGGGCTTTGAAGTACAAGCGTATATTAGTGGAAGAGTAGCAAAGTGGAGGGATGCTGATGGCATATAAGAACAAATGACTCTATTTATTTCTAATACAGACTATTGTATAGGGTTGACTTTTCCAATTGGTCTATTTCTATTCACTGTTTAAGTCATTTTTTACCTGGTTGATTTACACGGCAGCTATGGTACTCATGGCTTGTAGAAATGACCTACACATTATGGGAGAAATAATCCACGTGGTTTCTGGACCACTGTGTCCTTGCATTGCACATTTATTGTAAGCTTTAAAACTTGCATTCAACATATCCACTTAACCATATCTACCTACATATTCCAAATAACTCTCTAATTTACAGTCTCACAAAATAAAATGACCTCCTTTCCCCATCTTCCAATCTCCTTCCTTTTAGTAGTCTATATCTCAGCATATGGTACTAATATATTGCCTTAATCATGTAGTCACATACCAGCGTGTGGTGTTCTGCTGAGTTTTGTCCATTTGCTTCCTTGAAAGTGGAAATCTTATTTGTTCATTTTCTGAGTAAAATATTTCAATGTCCCCCTTTCCTTAGAGAATAAATTTTCATTAGGCAGGTGATATAAGAGCCCTGATGATCTCTCATCTCCGCCTTTCTTTCTACCCTCATAAACCTCCACATCTCCTGTCTTTCACTCCAAACAAATCAAACTTTCACTTCATTATCTGCACCTTTATAAATTCTTTTTCTTCCTCCAAGAAGGCAGTGTCTTGTTCTACCCCTACTCCCACTCTACTCATTCTTCAAGATTTGACCTGGGTCTCTTCCTCTATGAAGTTTTCACCTTCTTCCTGCCAGTCCAGAGAAGTGCAATGCCTTCAGGCCCCGGACCCCCAGGAACACACCTATGGTTGAACAGTTGGGTTTATTACTCCTTGGAGCAAGGAGTTATGCTCTTTTGTCAAGGGGAAGGGGGGCATTTCAGTAAGAGAGTGTTAAAAAGAACCTTTTATAGGCATTTCCCTTTGGTTGGGTGATGTGAGAGAGAGTCTGAAAAAACATAGTTTTT
The DNA here is from genome assembly GCA_003508835.1 of Eonycteris spelaea. Taxonomy (NCBI): domain Eukaryota; kingdom Metazoa; phylum Chordata; class Mammalia; order Chiroptera; family Pteropodidae; genus Eonycteris; species Eonycteris spelaea. Next base: position 5,348,194 of record PUFA01000033.1, on the reverse strand, counting down.
CTCTAGATATTGTCAGAAAGTAGGAGAAATTCTATGGGTATCTCACTGAATTTTACCAATAGGGAGTGAAGACTAGATTGAGGATAAAACTTCAAATCACAGAAAAGCAGCATTCATTCACTTTAGTCACGATAAAAGGAAGTTCATCATTTTATGGGAGTACAGTGACCTCATTTTTGTCTGTGCTTAGATAAACTATGAAGTGGCCTTTTCTTGGTCTCACTTTATCATACTATTAGACTGAGATTATCTAGAGTTTATATTATATAGAATTATTTGTGTTCAATAGGAGAATAACAGGATTTTTTTGTGAGTACCAGGCCAGCTTCTTGAGAAGGAGCTGTTTTGTTTTTTTGTTTTTTTTTTTTCCCCCTTTCCAGAAGTTACACCTTCTATTCTTCCACAGCTCTTTTCAGTGTCCTTACTAAATCAATTATCACATCACATGTTAAGCAAACCAGTGCCTGGCATATTATACCCAGTAAAGGTTTGATAAATGAATGAAAAGGTGAGTTGCTAAAACCATTAATCAATGTCTTTTATGATATGACACCTCCTTTCCAGTCTTCCTTAAAAACCATTAATCCTAAGACTTTGAAGAAATAGAAATAGAAAATATCACCATGGTCCACTATTAGAAATACAATTTGAAAGGTGAGGGTGAGTTTAGCAATTATCAATTATGATTTTGCTGAATGTATTAGTCACCTTTGCTCCTATTCTATGGGACTCACCACTCATTAATACTATTTTGCCATATATATTATATATATATATATATTACACACATATAGGAAGTTTTCCATCATTATTTCTTTAAATGGCTCCTCAACTTCTTGTTTCCTTCGGGTTCCCTTATGGCGTGGATATTTATACAATAGTGTCCCATAGGCTCCTTAAATTATTATTATAATCTTGGCTTCTTATTTCTTGCCATTCTGATTGTCTTTGGCTTCCCCATCCTCTATATTGGTGGTCTGATCCTCTTCTTTATCCACTCTGTTGATATTTTTTATCTCTTTGTTAAAGTTTTCACTGAATTTATCTACTCTTCTCCTAGGTTCATTGAGCATCTTTATAACCAGTGTTTTTGAACTCTGCATCTGTTAGATTGTTTGATTCCTTTATTCCTGGATCTCTATTCTGTTCTTTCGTATGATTTCTGCTTCTTTTTCTTCCCATTTTGGCTATATCTGTTTCTACATACTAAGCAAAGCCCCTAAGTCTCCCAGTCTTATTGGCATGGCTTTGTGTAGTAGGTGTCCAGTGGCACATTCCTGAGAGAGATTTAGCTGCAGGCGAAGTTTAGACACAGCTTGTGCCCCCTCTGGGGCTACACCTGTTAAGATTCAGCAAGCAAACTACAAATGCTGTGCTCAAGTAACCACACCAGAAACCAAGGCCAAACTGCCACTAATGTAAGTCTTGGCGCTGCTCAGCAAGAAGCACGTGATTCACTGAGGACACACCTGGATGTGGCTTGGGTGGGGCCACAAGTTGGGGAAGGCGGATTTTCGGGGAATCATCTGGGCTGAGCGACCTCTGTTATCCAGTTAGATGTAGTCTCAGCTATGGCAGTGCAGAGTTCACACACCGGGAGAGAGGAGGAACAGAAGTGCACCAGCACTTCATTCAGGGAGAGAGCTTCATCTTCGGCCCTCATTTCAACAACTCATTGTCCCTGGTGCTCCCCCCACCCCTGTTCAGCTGACTGGGTGCTGGTGCTCAGAGCGTGCAGGTCCATCCCAAAGTCTGCTCGAGGACATGGCCCCTTTAAGAGGCATCTGCTGCTGCCACTGCGGCAGCCTCTGCCCCAATCAGCTACTCGTGACTGGGCAGCCTCATGTCTTCACCCCCTCCTACCTTCTACTGTTGCAGGTTGATTATTTCTCTCCCTAGTTGTATGCTTCTGTTTGTCTAGATCCCAGGAGACTTTCCTCGCTGTTTGCTCTGTGTTTTTGTCACAACTTTGATTTGTTGCAAGAGGGATGAACAAAGCCTCTATCATCTATGCCATTTTTTCCCGTCTTGACAAAAATAATTTTTTAAATAACTTAAGATAATCCTAACAAAAATAGTAGAAAGGTAAAAGAATAAAGCCCAAGAGATGAGCAATACTTTTAAAAAGAACAGAAAAAATAAGAAGCAATAATTGAAAGTTTAAAATAAGAAAAAAAATGTGAATATGTTAAGCCAGTATCTTACCAATTAAATCTAATGAAATGCCTAGATTTATAATTCTTTTTATAAAATTTAGATGAAAATCCTAATTTCCAGAAAACCTATTAATTTCAATATACCTGGAAATAGAAGCACATTAACCTATTAATTGACTTTAGAGTTCATCTAGTTTGATACGTTTGTTTTATAGACTTGGGACATGATGTCCAAAGATATTAAGTGTCTTGCCTGACATAATGTGGCTCTTTGGCCACACTGAGACTGTGGGGCAGGTTTCCTAACTCTGTTCACACTGCTCTGTGCTACTTCCTCCAAACCATGTATGATCATACTTGAATTATTTTTCATAGAACTGGTCCTAAACACAATTAGTAAGTAAGCAAAGATCGTTTTCAGGTTGACCTTTGGCTACCTTACTCTGATTCTCCACTGGAGTCTGACAGATTTACTGCTAATGGATACATCCTTTCCCACATCTCTTAATGTCTTCTAAAATGACTGTGGGTAGGAAATAAACTAATCATTTATAGTTTATTAGCTTGTTAACATGTTAATTCTCCCACATAATGTCCTAGTCTGATCGGGCAGCTATAACAGAATACCATAGACTAGATAGCTTCGAAACAAATTTTCTTTCTCACAGTTTTGAAGCCTGGGAAGTCCAAAATCAAGGTGTTAGCAGATTTAGAGTCTGATGAAAACCCACTTCGTGGATCATAGATAGCCATCTTCTTGCTGTATCATTACATGGTTGGAAGAGATGAGGGCGCTTTTTGCGTCTCTTTTATAGGAGCGCTAATCCCATTCATGAGAGCTCCATGACCTAATCACTTTTCAAAGACTCCATTTCCTAACACCATCACATTGGGAGGGTTAGGATTTCAACATACAAATTTAGGGGAGGGGAGGTACATTCAGTCTATAGCAGATAACGTATTGCATTAATTATAGTTAAATTATTTTTAAGATAGTCATTAATGGCAGAAGTTTCAAATGACATGAAATAATAAAAAATATCTCTAAGAAAGCTTTTGTGTGTAATTTATTTTAATAACTCACTACATGCAAAGCTAAACTTTTTCAAATATAAGCACTATATGCAACAGCATATGCCCAAATGCAGCAAACCTAGAGCCTCCTGCACAGACACTGAAGATGACATTTCCCAAAGTAAATCAAAATGCACCTTTCATTCTTTCAACAACTTGTTATCAAGTACAAGTTATGTGCCTAGTACTGCTGAGAACCTGAAAATAGGGCAGTGACAAAATGGACAAAGTCTCACTTATAAGTGTTTTAGTAATTATAACAAGACTTGGAATATTTTTCAAATAAAATTTTCTAAATTGAAGACGTTTTAATCAGATCAACAACTGCACAGAAGCATATTTAAAAATTTAGTTACCTATCTCTCAAACTGCAGCACAGAATCTGATTCTTAGTCAATTATATTAAACACTGATTCATGTGAATCACCCTCTTGATAATAGAAATTTACATTTTAGATATAATTTTCATTATACTTCTGTGCTCATTATTGTAAGCTCTGGGATAGTTACAGTATCAGAAAGAGTTCTCATTTTTTTCAGGATCATCAGTTGAAACCAATTTAAAAATGTGTGTAACTCAGTTTTTCCCCCTTCTATGCTGAGCCCTTGTAGGTTATGGAGAAAGATAGTGGAGCCAAATGCTATACTTTATTGTTCACTGCTAATTACTTTCTTCTGTTATTTTCTTGGGATCATGTAAGGGCTTTGTAGGTAACTCAGGGGAAATAGATGAGTAAGACAAAAAGTCTTGGCTTTCAAGATATATGAGCTATAATGTCAGAAACAGACTGTAGAGACATTTCTGAAGAAAACTGTGGATAAGCAAAACAAACAATAAATGTTTCTGTTCTTTACTTTTCCTGTGTTTACTTGTCTAGGATTCAAGTTTTATGTATAGTTAAAAATATAATGCTATACTCCCTACAAAGCCTTGGCTCAGATCTGGACCAAAGCTGACAAGAAGTAGTAATAACTCATCTTAGTTCTTCTTAAACCATGTGGACTAATAGAACTAGCATTTACTGTCTAAGCTTTAAACAGAGGTCTGTTTACTCGTGTAAAGTAGACAAAGAAAGAAACAGTGGCACTCATCATCCTCTTAAAATCCTCAGTACCGATGAAGGGTCCTCCAAGGATCTGGGGTTCTTCCCGTATGCTTAATCTGGAATGGCCTGAATAAGATAGGAATGTATCCTCTTCAGACCGTGGTGTGGCCACGTAACAATCCCTAACTACCTCTATTGTCTTTAAAAAAGCCAGAAAATCAAGTCAATTCACAAGGCATTACCTGAAAAAACAACTACAAAAAACTATAATAATGTGGTTTGCAATATGCTAGACTTCTGCTGCATTTAATCCATTTTCATTGTTGCAAGTAGGTGCTTGTGTCATATTGGCCAGTTTCACACAAGACAGGGCCAAGAGAACATTTATTATTAGCTTTATCTCTTAAAATAGCACAGAAAAATACCCTTTTGCACATTTCACAATGAACAGTTATCGATAAATGCAGGGTAACTTTTGTGGTATGAAAATGGTACTTATAGTACATAAACATACTTGACATTGATTCTTTTTTCTTATTTCCTAAGACAAGATAATCCTAGAGTGTTTTTTTTTTTTTTAATACCACTACAGAGAGCTAAAACTTGCATAGATTTATCACATTAAGCAGATTCTTGTTGACTACAGTGGTGCTAATGACCTACATATAATATAGTTGTATCATATGAAGTGAAACAGCCTTCTGTGACCAGATAAATAATTTTAGAAGAAAAGAAAATATGGTAGGAAGTGTAAGGAGTGAGAAGGAAAATTGTTATTCAGCCTGTAGAGCTTTGTGTTTCTTTTTTAAAAGAACACACTTTTAATCATTTGGATTTGATTTTTTTCTATTAAAAACAAAAGAGATCAAAACCTTTTTATTAATTTACTAGTAATCTGGAAGCTAGTGGTTGAGAGCTATAGTTTAGATTTGGTATACAATTCAATGTTTATTCTAACCAAACATAAAAATACACACATCGAAGAGAGAAGTAAATTGATAATATGTCTGTATTCATCACTAGAGCAAAAATATCCTGTGCTGAAGAAATGGCTAAGAAATAAAGAAAATAAAGAGTATATTATAACAAAATTTTGAATATTATTAACTACATAGCAGATTGCTTTCTTAGCTTGCTTCATGTGTGATATGATTTATTTCCACCAGCAAAAAGAATTAGATCTTTGTTTTTATTGCATTATTACATGTCCCTTCCATGAAATATAGTGAGAGTAGAACAATACACTACATGAAGAAAAGAAATCACATTGCAATGGTGTTATCCTTCGTCCTCAAATAAGTCATGAAAAACTGATTACTTTGATGCATTCATTTTTTAAGTTATGACCAATTTAACGTTTTTGAGTTTTGTCCACAAAAGCTTAGTGATAATAGTCAGCAATTTATGGCTGCATGAAAGTACACTCATACTATTTATTGCTCACTTTTTTTTGGTAGCGCCAGCTTGCATTTGAACCCTGAAATTGGATACTTAACCTACTGATTAAATGTTGACTATTTATGTGCAAAAATAAATATTTCTCTAAATGTTTACCTCAATAGAATTTTATTTCCTCACAATTCTTTAGAGACTGAAAAACATTCCTAAATTTTTAAACAAAAGCGAGATAAACATTACGAAAGAATTAGCTAGTGGTCAAATGTAAATTAAATACTTATCATTTAATTTTTTTTCCATGTAATTCCAAGCAGAATTATCATAAATGTTCAGTACAGCATGGCTATTTTATTCAAATATTATTTTAAAAAGTGTCTGTTGTTATATCTATTTTAAAACAAATGGAATTTCGCTATAATACTGTTAGCTGAAAGTGGATTTGATTTAAGGTGAATGCTGTTTGTGGCTCTATCCATGGATCTTTGGTAACTGAAATGGAAGGAAGGCAGGGAGGAAAGAAGGAGGAAGGAAGAAGAGAGGAAATAGGAAAGGAAAGGAAACAAAACTCAGTTATCAAAGTAGCTCAATCTATTTCCTTTCAGTGTTTATTTTTATTTTAAAGTTCATTTTCATTCCAAAGCTTTACTTTTGGCAATTTTCATGATGAGTCAATTTCCATACTATTTATTATGGGTTTTATAATTTGTTAGTGATTATTATATAAAGGTGAGATTATGTAGTCTGGAAAATGAAATTATATAACTGCTACATCATTTCCTGTGATGGTGCCTGAACATTCTCTTTAAACGCTATGATAGTTTTGTCCCTATCCGCCACTCTATGATGGAAGCACTGACGATGATATGATTGGAGTCTGTGGCTGTCATGATGGTATAATCATTGCAGAATCTGTTGCTTTAGATTATTCAATAAATTTTTCCTGTTTTGTTTCAAATATATTTTTTAATTTTTTACCTGAGTCAATGTAAGTTTTAAATGTTAAATTCATAATCTTAGTCCAACATGAATTTCCACTTTTCTTTCAATTTTTCTTTTGATTGATAAACATCATTTCAGTGGCCTAATGCCTGAAAAAAGAACAGGCTATGAATCAGAATAACAGCTCTGCTAGAATAAAAGTGGTTATGGAAATATCACCCCTCAGGTGACATTCTGTACAGAGAGCAGCCAAGTACCTCAAATTCTGTTGGGATATAATTATCTCATAATAACTATTTTCCTGTGAGCACTGCATCACAATCAGGCCATAAAATGTTTTTCTGTGTCTCAGGAAAGAAGATAGAGTAAGCAATTTGGAATATTACAAAATAGACTCAGTAGAGCAGTTTAATTTGCATGGATTATCCTCATCCTCTAAATATCTCATTGACCAATGAGAGTTCTTGGTTGCTTTAGTCCAGAGAGCAGTATAATTTTTATATGCACACACTTGCATAAATTGAGATTAAAAAGTTTCCTAAAATATAATAAAAGCAAAAGAGCTATTAAAACACTAACTACTGTAAATAAGATATTTTTACAACTTTTAAGATGTTTTATTCTACTGTATTTAGCACATAATGAGCAGATATTTTATCAGCAAAGATATGCAAAATAAATCAGATTAGAACAACCCTGTAATTATATTTGTGCAAATGTTTTAAAGGATTACATTATAATTAAAAAGTGTGGTAGTAATTTTATTATGCTATTTCTAATATGCAAACAAAATTTATACAATAGTCAAGTGAATTTGAGTTAAATCAAGCACATTCTACAATTCCAATAACTATTTTAGAAGCCAGCAAAGTTCCAAACATAATTTTTGTTCGTGAAACAAACGTTTGTTGAGTTCTTATATTACATTGTGTTCCTGGGGACATAAAGATCAATAAGACTTTGCTTTTTCCCTTAAGGAGCTTACGGTGCAGTGTCAGATACTGGTACTATATTATTATGCATCAAAAGAGACAGATACATGCACAAGGGATAGAAAAGCCCAGAGGAGGAGCCCATGAGCTAGTATGGGGATTAGATAATTTCTTGAAAGAGATTGATACTTAAGGTTTAGGTTTAAAGGATGGGTAGCAATTGTCCAAATATGGAAAAGGATTTTCAAGAAGTAATGAAGAGTTGGACAAACATGAAAGAAGATATGTAATTTTTTAATGTCAGCCTTATTAAGGTATAATTTATGTACAGTACAGTCCTTTCCTTTTAAGTGTTCAGTTCTATGAATTTAGACAGATGTTTATAGTCATGTAATTACAACTACAATCAAAATATAGAACATTTCCTTCACCCCATACATTTCTCTTGGCTCCTTTGTAGTCAATTCCTTACCCCTACCTCAGTCCTGGTAACCACTGCCTCTATAATTTTGCTTTTTCCAGAATATCATATAAATGGGATAATACAGTATATAGATTTTGAACGTCTTTTTTTTTTTCAATATAATGCATTTGAGAGTCATCTATGTTGTTGCATGTATCTGTAGTTCACTCTTTTTATGACTGCATAGTATTCCATTGTGTGAATTTACCCTGCTTGTTAATTTATATTTTAGTTGATGGTCACTTCGGCTTTTTCTAGTTTTGGGAGATTATGAATAGAGTGACTATAAACATTCATGTACAGGCTTTTGTGTGCATAAATGTTGTTTTTATTTCTCTTGGATAAATATCTAGGAGTGGTATTACTGGATCATATGTGGAATATTTCGATACGTTCCCAATTTGTCATTACTATAGCAAGGTAAGAAAGGAAGAAAGAGTGAGTGAAGACCAGATTGGTCAGTACTTTTATTTTATGCTAAGAAAGATTGTATTCCCTACACAATGGGGAGATTTTATGCAGTGATTTTTTTTTTATGTTTATATTTCCCTTTCATCTGAGGTACCAGAGTGAAGCTTGAACTGGTTGGAAGAGGCATTGGGGTAGAGATGAGGCTGTAGTCAATAAGAATATTTCAGGATTCTATCATTAATCCAGAATCCTATAGAATTACCTATTCCTGACAGTTTTCTATTAGAAAATAAAAATTTGGAGCATACTCATGACTTCCAATGTCACAATCCAAAGATACTGTGCATTAGGAAAACATGCTTACTGATAAAAGTTGCTGAGGAACTACACGGCTCAGTCTCTAATCATGGTCTGAGCTAACTAGATTTCACTGGGAAGAAGAGACTTCACCATGACCAACTAAGCAGGTGCTTTCTTAAAACTGCCAAGCACTGGCACTGAGGACCAGCAACTCTTTTAATCCTTCTAAGAACCATATGAGGTAGATGCCATTATCATCTGTGTTTAAATAGGCAAACTGTATGCATACTAGAGCTACCACCACTTTTTACTATGATAATCATATTATTATGATAATCTATGAAAAGTTACTTAACCTCTGTGAACTCAAATACCCTGTCTATAAAATGGAGATCATGATATCTACCTCATAAAAATTCTAGGAGGATTGAATGAAACAACATATACACTGTCCCTAGAGTATTGCTGGTGGTCAGCGAATGTTTTCTGCTTAGAGTTGTCCTATACTTTTTTCTAGATATACGCAATAAAATGTTAACTGCTAATTTGGAAATTAAGCTTGAATATATTAAAAAATCAAAGAAAAAAATCAGTCAAATAAATTTCAAAGATTGCTAATGAAATTGCAACTTAAAAAAAATCTATTTAAAAATCACCACTGAGAACCAGGTTCCTTTATCTTGTTTTGATAAAAATTGCATGAGATAATATATATGAAACACGTAGAGCACAGATATACATTCTCCCTTATTTATCGTTTCCTTTCTCATGGAAAGAATTGTAGTAAAATATTTTCCATTATAGTACCATAGATAATTGGACTAGAATGTTTACTCTGACAAGGAAAATCTTTAGTAAAGACAAGTTTGGAATATTTTAAGGACTACCAGTTATTAAGAAGAATGATCTTGTTTTATGCTTTTCCCCAAACTAGAGTGAACTATTAAATAGATATTGAAGGAAACAATTTGGGGTGAAAGATAAAATGGACATAATCATTAGAGTTTTCCAGTGGAAGAGACTGGTTTTTATTATGCAGAATCTTTATAATCATTTGTCGGGAATGATTTGAAATAAATTATCTCATTACAAGAAGAGGTTAAACAGGATGTCCTAATAAAACCTCCTGTAATATAATCTATCATCCTTGGCCTTTCCAACTGCATGACTCAGTGATTCTCTATTTTTACTTCTTCAGAGTTTATAAATACTTTAATATAATATTACTTCATTTATAAACTATTCTGACCTTTTAAATATTATTGCTTTCATATTTCTTGTTAAATTCTGGGTTTCAAATAATGCTGGCACAGGCTCCCAAAATATTTTTAGATGACTAAATAGTTCATTAAACTCTCATACAGTTTTTAAAGATTTGAGTTCCTTCATGCCATTAGGAACCTTGCCGTTCAATATGAAGTTGCAAAACAAATGTCTTTTCCTATATATATTAATTTATTTGATAAGCTTGTTCTCAAGTGAACTATTTATAAAACAAGACTTCCCCTTTTTCACATTGCTCTTGGTAGCTTTAATTCATTTAAAGGATCATATTACTTTCTCATAAAGAGTGGGTGAGCCATTTTTTAAATATCATAGTTGTCCTTATTCTCATTAATAGAACTTTAGCATAGATACTGTTTTTAATTTCGAACATGGGGGAAAAATGTACCTGATATAGAATCCTTCCTTAGTGTTTTTTTTTTTTATTTCTCACATACTGCCAAATGTATCTTTTCTGTTCAAATAATTATTTATCAACATTCTTTGTATTTCCACTGCTAATACCCAATCCAGACCTTTATCATTTCCATGCCTAGAATCTTGCCCTTGTCTTGCCTACTCTGATTAATTCTAACTGCAACAGAATTACATATTTGCAAAATACTATGCCTTAAATTTTCAATTGTTCATCATTACTCTTAAAGAAAAAAAAATAAGGAAAAAACCATATGATTACTATTTAATTGAAACTTTCCACAGTATAATTTTTGCTTGCCTAAACAATTTGCTTTTTGATACTAGCTTTTGGCTTTTTCCATGCCAAACTCACCCCTCACAACCTGTTTGCTTTCCTGTCTCTATATTCTACTTATATAAATTCCCCCAAATAGTTTCTCTCCACACAGAAGAGTATCATAAAATTGGCTGCAAGTTAACTTTAGACAGTCATCAATCTAGTTTTCCCAGCCTGGTGTTACCATGGGACTTGACATAGTGCTGCCGTCTACTTCAAACTTTGTGCCTGTAAGCAAGGCCAGTCCTGGGAAGGGACAGAGGGACTGCTGTTTACATAACTGCATATCTGGATCTACATGTTCAGTGTTTATTTCTTTCTCTTTTTTTTTTCTTTTTTTCTGTCAAAGCATATGGGGCAGAGATCCAGAGCAAAGCAAATGAAGGATGACATGACATGCATGATGTGGTTCAGGATCCATCTAATCCAGCAAATTAACAAGTTCAGCCCTCAAAGCAGGAGTAGCTCTATGAAGTGGGTACTGAGATCTCCCCTGAGAAGTAACGTGGAGAGTGGCCTGCTCATGTGTTGTATAAGTGTTAGATGTACAGCATAAGGACTACATGTACTGTGAAATTGTAATATCATTTCTATATTGTGTACTGTGTGTATATGTGTGTTTGCAGGTCAGAGGCTTCATTTATGAATTTTTAAAAATAATATAAACATGAACTTCAGGAAAACTGATCTCAAAGAGTTGCTATCTCCTTTCTATGTAGAACACATTTTCAATTTCAGAATAATATTATATATTTAATTACCTTACTTAATCATGAAGGATCTTTAAATGCTTTTCTTCATCCCTTGCATAAGACTTGCTTTTTTTTTTTCTTTTATTTTCTTATTTTATTTCCTTAGAACAATTACTGCATTGCAGTAAGGGAGAGTAAATTTTAGAGATTGTTTATGTAAAAAACTTTCAAGAGTCTATGATTTAAGCTGCAGTATGAGTTTCTCTTTTTATTCTTTTACCCTGCCATCATCAATATAAGCTTTATTATCAAAACTATGCATTGCAGTTCGTTACCAATTTTACTCAAGAAACTATTAAACGACATTGTCATTTAGTTCCTTCTTCAAGTTGCCTTTGAGGTAAATTGACAATATTCAGCACAATCGTACATTGTGTATTATCCTCTACAAACACCTTGCTGCCTCTGGTTTTCTGCTACACACTTGTCCCATAGCAGCGCTGTATTAAGTGCCATAGCACAGGGCTTGGCAGATGGCAGGTGCTTCATAAAAGACACAAATGTTATCTCTTCCCAGACATAGGTGATACATCACTTATTAACAACCCACATTTCTTATACAGAGTAATGCGTAGAAATTATTTTCTAATTAAAAAATAATAGTAAATCCAATTATATTCTATGGGAAGTTATAGAAATTATTCTTTTTAAAAAGCATCAGTTTTATAATTTAGATATATACTATGGTTGGCTGTTTTTTAATGCTTGGATCTGTAAGAATAAGGGGAAAAAAATTATTTTGTTCACTTCACTCCCGCAACACTGCCCCCTGCCCCAAGAAACCCAACAAGCCAAAGAAAATGAAATTAATTTCAGTTTCTCAGAATTTATATCTAGTAAGGGCAAAAATGTTTTAAAAACTTGATTTTTAATTAGAAAGTAATAAGGTGATAGCTAAGACATGTTATTAAGATGCTTAAGAAGATCAAAAACTTCCAGTTATTTTCTTTTAATTTTTGGTGAATACAACTCCATAATCTTGCTAAGCTATCAAGTGGATCTACCAAGTCTAAATTTCTAAAATCTGCATGTCTTAAAAAGTACTGATATAATATTTAATTAATTATAAGTGATTCAATTATATCTAATATTTATTTTTGTCATCTCCTTAAAATCTAAAAACAGTAATTTCACATGACTCCAGGCATGAGAAATGTTTTCTACCGGCAAATGAGCATGGTGCTGCTTTTCCTCTCAGGTCTCTTCCACCGCCCACCAGGCCTCACTGATCCCTGGGAGTATTCAGCTCCTGATAACCTCAAGTCCCCACCTTTTGTTTTTCCACTGGGTCAAAATTTAACTCTCCTAAACTGAGCCTTTTCTCAGGTGACTCTTGAAGAAAAGCAATATCTACAGTGAAATAATTCACACTACTATGTAAATGTTTATTAATTTCTTAACATGACCAGAACTTTTCAGGCAATTTAATGAGAGAGTGCTTGTTAATGCACACAAATTTCAACTTGGTAAAATTTCAAATAATTTAATAGCATGAAGTGACCTCCCTAAGCAGTGTGGTGGAAGTTGTTTGGGGTTATCTGGGCTTATTTGGACAGCCTTGGGCTTCAGCTCTGGGAAAGCTCTCTTTTTATTCTCGCTGATTATAGCTTCTCTCTTCATTTCATTTATCAATAAAGAGGTTCTCTAAAGACTAAATGTTTTATTCTATACAGCATTAACCATGAAGCAGCAGCAAGGATGGTGTGTGTGTGTGTGTGTGTGTGTGTGTGTGTGTGTGTGTGTGTGTGGTGTGTTTGAGTTGGGAGGACAGGAGAGGTCATGGTTATGTGTCATGGTCATTAGAGACTTGGGTGACGGTAGATGGAGAGCTGACTTCATTGTAAGATCAGTTTTTAAATACAATGTTCCTTCCTCATGTGTAATGTCTCGCATTCATCAACTAAGTCTGTGCATGATGCAGTCAACTTTCAGTGTGTGAGAAGAGCCACACTCTGCTTGACTAAGGTAGAATTTATTGAAAGAGATGCACCTACCTCCCTGATCTCCTGCTTAGCACTTCACCACCACATAGGGGATAGGTAGAAAAATGTGGGTTCTCAAAACAGGTGCTGTGAATATGCTGGTTTGGCTTTTGGGTTTAATTTCTGGCAAATGGAGCACTGCCAAAACTCTCCTTTCTGTCATTAGCATTGGGAAGCTAAGGAAAGGAGAGCACAGAAGTAGATGAAAGGAGATGCTTTTGGTAATTCAAGCACTGATGCTTCTTTGTTTAACACCTTTTGAGTGTTGTGGAGAAGGCAAAAAGTAGTCTTGTGTGACATTTATTAACCCCAAATCTCTGTAATATCATCAGTCTTATATAAAAAGTATACGACTTTAAAAAATATAAATTTAGGGACCAAATATTTGTAGAGTTAGAATCCCAGTGGTTAAAAATTCCAAGATTTCTAGTATTCGAATAGCCTATATACGATGGCAGTATTAAGATTCTCATATACTGTGCACAAGGAAAATGTAAAATTATCTCGAATTAAGCTTTGCCAGTGTGAAGGCATGGATATATAAAATATTCTAAAACTGAACACTAACAGCTTAAGACTGTGTCTTATTCATTTGTCATTCTTTTTCCCTGAGGCATCTTAAAAGGTAAATGCATATCTTTTACTTTTTTATAGCCAGGTTTTAAATTTACAATGAAGAAAGGATGCTGACAAAATAGAGAATGCAAGCAACCAAGGACATAGGGGCCACTTTGTAACAATTCGTGGTTTTACCTGAAAGTGACTTCCTTATCTATTTAAAAAGTCTAAATTTTGTGAAGTAAAAGGAAAGCTGAATGCCAGTATAATGTTTTCAGAGGCTAATGGGATCATTTAATTGAGCACTTGGCAGAACCAGGTCCATTAAATTATTACGTCATTTTACATTCCTTTTACCTGTTTCCTGTAAGACAAAAACCTACCATTATTTAGTTTTGTTTGTGCCTTTTTTTTAAAATGTTGGTAAATTCTAATCTTTAAGAAAACAGCATTAAACCATCTATACTTTTTATCAGGAAATTTTGCTTTAACAAGCTTAATAATAGTAAATATTACACACAATATATCAGGCACTGTTCTAAATATTATAAAATATAATTAATTTAATATATGTATTTGTAATCATATTTTTAGAATTAGCATTTCAAAAGAGAATGCTATTAGTGATGTCTTCGTTGCATGTGATAAGTTCCTTTACCTACAATTCTGCACAGATACAGACTTTATTTCCTTTATCAAAATATTTGGAAAAAATACTGGGGAGATATCTAGAAAATACTATTAGTTACCGAACTCTGACATATTACATATGCTAAATGGAATAGCGTAAGTAAAGGCCCTCATAAGTTATCTCATGCATGTGCTTAAAATTTAATATCACATACTTCAGTCTCATCAATTTATATACACTTTCCACTTTATATAAAAGATATTACATCATACAGTCTTTATATTGACGAGCAGCATGCAAGAAAGGTTGTTCACAAAATGCCATATATATATATACGCCTTACTGTTAAATTCTACACCTGAAATTTACTACATTTTAATTAACCAATGTCACCATAGAAAAATAAAAATAAACATAAATTTAAAAGATTTTTAAAAATAAAAAATGGACAAGTATTTAGGAATTTCTGCCAAGAAAGGTTTCCACGTGGGGGGGGCCTCATCAAAAGCCAATGAAACACAGATATAGTGGAAAAACATTACCAGAGCCTTCTTTAAGCCTCTGAAGAGTATAGAAGGAGTGAAAAAACCTCATAGTATATGGCTTATAAAATACTTTTATGCAAACCAATTCATTTCAGTATTTATTTTTTCCTATTTTACCAATGGGGACTCTAAGGTGCATTTAGATTAAACCTTGACCAGAGTCAAATGGCTGAAAACTCAAATTACAAGTTTTTCTTTATTATTACAAGATCAGTGTTCTTATTCTAAGTCTAACATTCATTAAGTATTAAATGTTTGTTGTGTCTATTCTACTTTTTAATTGATAATAGAATTGGTGGGGATGGGATATGTCTTTTTGGCCCTTACTGGCTACTGTGGGCTTGTGTCTTGTGAACATTGTATTAAAAAGATAATAGAAAAAAAAAAAAAAAAAGCAAAGTTGTTCAGTTAACTGAATATTTTGAATCCAGATATTTCACAGGTAGTATCCTGAAGCACAAGTGAAAAAAAATTAGAGATGCTTTTCGTACTCATTAATGTTTATTATAATGGTGGAAGGGGAATATGTGGAGCACTCTCTCTATGTGTATGACATAATACTGACCTTTTATGTGTATAACTTTTGTTGAGTCCCTTCTCTGGCTAAGTTGCTATACTTGGTGCTAGGAATATAGTCACCAGTTAAAGAATACGCCATGGGATCTTTACAGTATAATGTGTAAATATTATAAGAAAGTCATGTAAAAATATCATGAAATCCCAGAGGAATGAGTGTATATCTGGGCTCATGGTTCATATTAAAGCTTAATGATCACTTTGGAAACTTCTGCAGCATGGTCCCCACTTCCGTCCCATACATATTAGTGCACCGTTCTTTTGCTTACATTGGTTGCAGATTGTAGTTGTTAGTCTCTGCCAAAAGTTATGAACCTTTATAGTGGTGAGACCAAAACAAGACAATTTTTTTTTTTCAAAATCAGAAGCCTAATATTCATGCATGTTGTTCATAGCCAAAACCTGCCGAAAACCCTAATTACACTGTCATTTTCACACAAGAAAATTTATCCTATTAGGAGAGGAAATAACCACTAGAATAATAAATAATAATAACTGCCCGTAATCGCCTGCCTATCATATGCCATGCACTGTTCCCTGAGCTTTGCATACAAAATTTGTTTAATTCTCAGTATATCCTGTGATAAATGGCATTTATTACATCCATTTTAGAGAGGAAATTGAGGCATAAAGAGGATAATTCCCTCAAGGTAGCATAGCTAGTTAAAGTGGAGACTGGTTCAAACAAAGATCTAGATGACCTCCTAAGCAGTGTACTAGTCTAATGATTAAGAGTTAATTCTGGTTTTCATTTCAGTGCTCCTGCTTCTTTACTTTGAACCATGGACAAGATACTTAACTGTGCCTCAGTTTCCTCACCAATAAAATGAGAATGATAATTATAATACCTTCTTCATAGAATTGGTTGCAAGAATTAAATGAGTAGTTACAGGTAAAGCTCTTAAAACAATGTCTACCACAAAGACAAATGCTCAAAAAATGATAGTAATAATTATTATTATATTATTATTTATCACTCCCTTCCAGAAGAAAAAAAAGGTGGAAATAATATGTGATAGGCACTAAAGTAAATAATTATATAGCAATTTTTCTTTTGTCATTATTAACATATTAACTAAAGGAACTACATTCAGTGAGGTTGATAATGTTTTAAGTAATACCATTCATCTCACAGATTCAAAACTGTCCTGAGAGAATATTTGATCTTTACATCTTTTACAAGGATTCGTCTTACTTAAAATCAGTGTCATTCTACTTTTACTCCTTTCCTCAGATCTTAAAAAATTAGCAACCAAGAAAAGAGAATCTGAAACTCCATATTCAAAGTCCAAAGAGTAAATTTTTTTCCCTAACATGTTTTCTAATATCAAATTAAAAGTTCAATATATTGGAGAGAAAAAATTGATCATATTCTTTCAATATATTGGAGAGAAAAGCTAACACAAAACTGACCTCACATGCTTTTATCTATTAATTACCAATGATGTTTCTAACAAATTAATACTATTTAACACATAGTTATATTAGGATTGGAAATTAACTACTCAATGTAAATATTAGACTGTCTTATATTCCTGCCATTGTTAACTTGTTGGTGAAAGGAAGAATTACCAGGATGCAAACAAATTAATTGTCTCTTACTATATACTGCTCTCTAATATTTTTTCACTTAAATACAAACAATCATCTTCCAGGGGTGAAAGAACATACTTCCCAGGAAGGGGGGGACATGTTATGACATATGTCCATATATGTAAACATACATATACATATGTTTTATATAAAATACATATATTAGATGCATAGACAATAGGTGAGGTAGGTAGGTAGGTAGGATAGATAGATAGATTAGATAGATAGATAGATAGATAGATAGATAGATGATCTAGATAGATGATAGACTAAACACAGTTTTCAAGAGCCTAATGGAAACATGTCCTTGTTTAAGTGCCATACAAGGACATAAACTATTTTAAAATGGAAGTTTAACTGCACATTAAAAACTCGTTCATGTCATATAATGAAAGGAAAAGTATTGAATCAGAAACAAAATTATTAAAAAAAAGATAAAATGGAGCTTGAGTTAACTTACTATCATGAAATATTTTTGGATATCTGCTCAGAGAATGTATTTAAAGTATATTAAATTTCTTTATAAAACATTTACATTTTGTTTTGGTTCTTAAGAGTTAGAACTACAAGAATAGCTTTAATTGTAATGTTTTGCACACAAAATCTGATTGTCTTGCAAAATTTACTTAGATCTCCTTGTTTCCTCTTATCATTTTGGTAAACTGTAATGAGTTTTACTACCCTTATTCATTTTCTATGATGGTCCTTGTCAGAGCAGGAAAAATGTCTCTTGAATAAAACTATAGAGAAAGATTACTTGATATCTTCCAGGGACTAAACTCCAAAAAGGAATGAACATACCGGGAACAGAAAATAGCTCTCCATGACATTTGATTGCTGATAAAAAGAGAAAGGGCTGAGCAGCAGCAAGTGTGTGTGTGATGGCAAGGTAATAAGCAATGTGTATAGTAATTGGCACGAGTTATGTTCACAAATATTCTGTTTCAGAAAATAAAATGTATACACTTTTATGGTGTATTTTATTTTTTTTAAACGAGGAAAATATGCTAAGGTACTTTTGAAGGTTAGATGTTAAAGTAAAGCTGTATAATTGAATTGTTGTCTCCCAAACTTAACAAAAATTAACCAAAAAAAAAAGTTTTAAAAACAACAAAAGTACACTATCAGCAGTAAAGCTAAGGAAATGTTACAAACCTCATGTTGTTATATTTGATAGTGGTTAGTCATGGAGACAGAGGATTAGAAATCCACCATGCATTGTCTACACTTACCCACCTCCAAACACTCATTCTATCATTACCCACTCCCTCCCGTGTCTAAGCAATACAGGGACATGACCTTCACACACACCCACAATTCAATACCAACTTATATGGTGAGGATGGTATCCTATAGAAAAACAGAAAAAACTACTCAACAGAGGGAAAGCAGGGGGAGAGGGGGTTGCTCAAAGCCTCTCCTACATTTTCAGCAATTCATCACAGCCAGGAAGAATTATCTGGGTTCAGGTTTTTATTTTTATTTTCCCAGCTTAATGGGAAGGTAGAAAGGAAAAGTAAAATATGTATAATCACTAAGAGAAAATTGTCTCCTGCAGGGATTTAAGTAGGATGAAAAGAGAAAAACAGAAAAAAAGTTTAAAAAGCTCCCTGGAAGAAGGGTGGACCCTGTGAGGAAAAAGACACAAAGAATCCAAGTTGCAGTTTCTCCTCAGTGAGATGGCAACAATTCAAATGTTTGGCACTACCATACTGGCAAAGGTTTTGAGAAAATTTATAACTCTCATTACCCTGTTGATGGGAAGAAAATTGCATGCAACTTTGTGGAAATTATTTGGTGATATCAACAAAATTTATAATATACACATTTCATGACCCAGCAATTCCATTTTTTAGGAATGTTACCTAGTTATGCTGGGAAAAAACATATATGTATGAGAACTGTAGTTGAAGATTATATTTAACAGGAAAATACCGGAGACCTAATGATCTTCACTGAAGGAAGGACCTAATTATAAGCTTCCAATGGGATACTCTACAGCTACTCAAAATATAAAAGATCCTGTCTACAGCCATGCCCACCCTGATTAAACCTGGTCCCATCTGATCTTGGAAGCTAAGCAGTGTCAGGCCTGGTTAGTACTTCAGTGGGAGACCACCTAGAAAGAACAGGTGCTATAGGCATAAAAAATTTAAAAAATAAGGGATTGTAAGCTGACAAGGTTCTGTAATCTGTGAGGTCAACCAAGGGTTGTCTCACCTAAAAACACACAAATAAATAAATAAATGATAATAAAAGATCCTTATGTTCTGATATGAAAAAAACCTCCAAACTATATTAATAAGTAAAAAATGCAGAATATTGTGTTTATTCTGACAAGTAAAATAAAGGAATATGCATACTTATTTTTTTCTGGAATTATTCACAAGAAAATATGATTTACTATTGAGAAGTAGTCCTAGAGTTCAGGACAAGGGAAGAGAAAGAGCTTTTGCTTTCCATTTTATACATTTTGTTCAGTTTTAAAATTTTATTATGTACAAGCACTGCATTTGTTTCCAGGTGTTCACTACTGTTGCCCCAACTTAACACATGCTTCAAAAGTGTGTCCATGTTACCCCTAATCCAGCTCTTTTCCTTTTACCTAAATTAAATAGCCTGAACCATTCTTCTATGACCTAAGGCCTGAAAATTTGAGTCATTTAAAAAAATTAATTACATGTATATTTTAAATACAAACAATTATACATTCCTACTGCAGAAACCTGTGGAAAAAATAAGAACATAAGGTAGATAAGAACACATAAATTTCCTGTAATCTAACCACATCAGAATATTTACTGTTAAAAGTTTGTGTGTGTCTTGGAGAAATATAGATAGATATTGGCAATTGGCAAACAACCAGCTTATAGGTGATAACTAAAAACATGGAAATGAATGAAATCACAGGAGACCCTAAAAATGTGTGTGTGTGTGTATATCAGTTACAACAGAAAGGAGAATTAGAATATCAGAATGTGTATCTTATATAGAAGAAAATGAATATTATGACTTTCTATGGCTTTTCAGTCATTACTTGTTTTTTCCCAGGTCAATTTTTTCCTTCTTTATTTTTTAACTTACACACAATTTTTTATTTATGTTGAATAAGTTATGAACTATACCATAATATATGTATGTTTCAATAATAGCATTATATTAAATTGATCCTAAATGATTAAAATTATAACTCATATAATAAAACATATTCTAAGACCTTATTAGTTATCTGCCTTGTGCTAAAACTGTGAAGATAATAATCACAAATAAAAAAATAAAAGCCTTGATGAGAAGGTATGTAACCTAGTTTTAGACAGATAATTGGTGAAAAGCCAAACATTAATCTCACTCTCACATCCAGTGAACTTTACACTGCACCCTGAATGCAGTGTCCTGTTGTGGCCATTCCCTGCCATCAACCATCTCCAACCTAAGTTGATGATCAAAATACCTTTTTAGCAAAAAAGCAGATCGGTTTTTAACCACTTTGACCATTGAAAAGTAATAACAGTAAAGCATATCATTTTGAGACTTTTAATATTGATACCAGTATTTTCTACTAACTGTTTATCTACTTAATGATTTCTCTTAAATCACTTAGAACATGAGAGAGAAGAAAACTTTGCTGAGGACTGAAATGTATTTTCTGTATAATACTAGCATATTATAGCACAAAGTAAATTCAATTATTATTTTTTAATCCTGAAGTTGATAATATTTAAAGTAAAAGAGAACTGATCATTTGTACATAATTGGAGAATGAGTAAAAAATATACAACTATAAGTCCTTAGATAATAAAAGCATTAATTGAAACAGAAAACAGAATTCTGTATAAACTCAAAAATTTACAAAAGACTCAAGCACAATTTGAGCAATTTATTGTCAGCAAAACATAGACAAAAATTTAAAGTATTTCATTCTCACTGTGTAGATAGTACACTAAGGTATTATTTTTCCAAAGCATTCATAGAATGCTAATATATAAATGAAAAAAGAAACTGTATGAGCAAATAAATTTGGGGAACAGCAAGTTAAGCAAACCTAAACTTCTCAGAACATATAATGTGTCAACTGTGTATTAATAATCTCTAAGGGTTAAATGTGTTAGCCAGAATTTTCAAATTTTTGTGCTTAAAGAGTCTAGTTTTTTTTTTTTTTTTTTTTTTTTTTTTTTTGTTTTTTTTTTTTTTACTTCTTTTAGAAGCTCTGTTAGTGGGACATACTTGGAGAATGCTACTCCAAAGAAAGAATGAGATTGAAGGACTATAGAGGCAGACACCCTTATTGTCTGTAACCTTGAAAGCCATCACTTTCATGTTTTTCATATTCACTTAATACCTTTCATAAAGTGTCAAGATTGAGAAAGACAGGTGTTACAGGAACAATCAAAACTGGCTCCAGGCAAAATGGTGAAGTAAACGAAATCTATTCTTGGCTTATTACCTCTAGTATCATCATATTCTCTTCTACTACTGAAATTCACTCAGCTTGTCATCTTTCCTCCCCACACTAAGACACTATTCTGAAACGCTTTCCAGAGGTGTTTAAACATGGCCAATTATGCCTGCCTCCCACTTTTTTGGCTTCAGATACACCACCTCTGTGTGTCATTTTCTTTTAGCCTGAAAGCATTTTAGGCCCTTAACAAAAAGTAAGGAGTGTTTCTTTTGTGGCCCCTGCTGGATGATTCTCAAATTACATCTCTTTAGTCATCCTATATTTTGCCCACTATCAATATCAAACACTGGAAAAAATAGATTATAATTTCTCAGGAAAATAGAGGTAAATGAAGCTGTAGAAGTAACTCTGCCTTTTGGAATAGAAAGAGCTGGGAGTCAGAGACTTGTTTTAGTCTTGTCTTTGTTACCAACTGGTTCTTTAATACCTGGTGTTCACAGTGCCTCAGTATTCTTATCAGTCCAATGAGCATACTACTTTCTCAGGACTGTGAAGATGTTAAAATGAGATCTATTAAAGGATATGAAAGTGTCTGGAATGGGCAAAAAGCAACACGATATTGTTTCAGCAACTTTTGTTACATATAAGAATATTAGGTTGGCCTAAAACTTTCAAAATGGTCCAGTTAGTATCTGCTTCTAATAGAAAATTATAATAGAAATTGCTCTTAAAGGTCACTAAGTATAAGATAGAACACTAATGCCCCAAAATTTAAACAGGATTTGTTCAAGATAAAGCGAAGACTGGGACCTATCTAACTCTAACCAGAGATTTGTGTACTATGTTAGACACTGCTGGAATATACTTAGTTGTCCTGGAATTGAAAGCCACAAATGAGAGAGACTGAAATCAGAATTGGGTCAGGAATTTTAGTCTCCTTTTCTTTCAATCAAGAACAAGAGTCATGATCTATAGCTTAAGAAATCAGTGATATATTAGATCCATTGTTTTGCAAAAAATTAAGGAATACGGCATGGAAAGCTTGCTGAAAAGTGTTCAGTCACCACAGAAAAAGAGAAATTTTCTCTTTTCTTTGCATCTTTTCCAGATGCAGGAATGAGTCTAAAATCTTTGCATATTCTTGCTTAGCTTCCTCATCTCCTCTAGCTATACTGCTGAAGACCTTTGTTGCTGCCCTGAAGCATATTTGCCCAAAGCTTGCTTGCTTACTTGATTTAATTAATCAAATAAATCAATTAATTAATTATTTAAGGTGAGGCAACCCTTGGTTGACCTCACCGATTGCAAGGACCTTGTCAGTTTACAATTCCTTATTTTTTTTTTTATTTTTTTACACCTACAGCACCTGTTCTTTCTAGCTGGTCTCCCACCCAAGTACTAACCAGGCCCGACCCTGCTTAGCTTCCAAGATCAGATGGGATCGGCTTGTTCAGAGTGGCATGGCTGTAGACCCAAAGCTTTTAAAAAAAGTTTTCTAGACATTATTGCATTCAAAGCTTTCACTCCCTGAACAACATTAAAACACTACATTCTACATTAAATATACTTTTGAAGTAAAATAATTTATAAGAATTTATCTCTGAATAATTCATTTAAAACAGAAATTATTTCTGTCATGATGTCTCAATAAACATGAGCTCTTAGGCAATCTCTAGATTTGAATCTTAGACCGATCATTTACCAGCTCTAGGACTAAGAACAAAGAGTGTAACTTCTTTCTGCCTCAGATACCTCAACTGAAAGTTGAGGATGCTAAATGGACTACGTTAAAAAATTAGTGTGAACAATAACTGAGCCGATAAAGAGCTTCAAAAAATCTTAAAAGTCTAGCAATTGAATTATCTAGCAGAAGGTATACTGATATCTTTAGTCCTGTTTTTTCAAATTTTTCATATTGAAGTTTTTCAAAATAAAAAAGTTAGAAAGCCCTTCTTTCTAAAATGCAGCTTCTATCATTAATATGATTACTGTTGCTGTGGGAGTCAGTACACATACTTGGAAATTCTTGAGAAGTGAAAACAACTAACCTCTATGAAATGTTTCAAATGTAATGAAATTTGTATTTAAATTCAAGAATTTATTAAATAATTCATTCACTTTCATAATTAACTAGTTTTGTGTTTTCTGGATTTTTAATTAAATATTTATTAATTTGAATTATTTTAGAAAAAAAATAAACCTTATATTTTTTCCTTTTATTTTCTTTCTATTTCCCAGAAAAATAGGTCCCTGAAAAAGTTAGTATGCTCTATGCCTGAGGGGAGAAATAATCCTGCACCTACTTTATCTCTCTCTCTCTTTTTTTTTAACACAATAGATATCAAGCAAAGAAGTACAATGTCATTAAACTTTTCAGTCCTCTTCCCTATGCCACTAGGATCGATATCTTAATAAAGAGACAGGTACCCTGTCACATTGCCAGGGTGAAAAGCAAATGAGAAGTGCAGTAGGAAAACAATGCTTATTGAAGGGCATGTTGTTTGTACAGCATCACATTCTGTATACAAATCACCATAAGAGGTGCAGTGAAGAGATCAATAAAAAAAAGACAAGGGAGAGAACGTATGTAAATGGCAGGACTGTATGTCAGTCAGGGCACTCATCCTGAAATTCCAATTCAGGTTGCAGAATTAATCTTACATGAGGTCAAGACAGCCACGCGAGGGCAAAATTATCCATTTAGAAAGACACGGAGTTAGTTCAATTGATTTAGGGAACTTGTTTCACTAAACAGAGCTGGACTTGGTACAAGCAAGCACTGATTATGATTTTGCCATGAGCAGAATGTGAGGTTCTGCTTGGTGGTGATGAGCAGTTAAACGTCATCTGGCCTTTTATAAGCAGTTACTTTGGCCTGCTTTCTGAGGCTTACAGTCCTCACAGTCCTCGTTTCACTGATTTCTTATTTCAGGCACAGTCAGATCTGACATTAATACCAAAATCACTTAATCAGTAAAGTCACTTTTTTCTGACAAGCAATGAAATGAAGTCTGAGGACGCAGCTGACCTAGATGGTGATAAGTCCCTGCTGGAACAGGAAGAGGAAGGATAGTCCTCCAGGAAAAAAAGATGAACCCATCAAAGGGATTTTGAAGTGAAAAATAAACTTCTGATAGGAATATACTATATCTGATGGAGCTTTAGAAAAAAATAAGGCTCGAGTTAAAGAAAATGCAAATTTAAAAAATGAGGAACAGATTTATGAGAAAGAATTATAAGACTACTTAGATTTATACTGAACAATAGTCATAATGATGTAATGACTATTAACTAAAAGTGATGATTCTATTATACCCAGAAGACAGGAGAAAGTAGGCATGATCACCAAGAAAAATAGGATGAATATTAAGAGGATACATTAGCATAAAAGAAAGTCATTAGAGAGTGCCTAAAAATAAATAAGTAGCAGTATAAAAATATTGAAAAAATATTGAAAAAATAAATGCTATAAGTTAAAAAAACATTTTAAATGATTGGAATCACAGGTGTATTTGATTTTCTTTTTAAAACTATGTACATGTATTACTTATTAAATATTTTTAAAAGTAAGGAAAATATGGAAAATATTATTTTTATGAATGTAGTTTTCTGATCTCTCTAATCTTAAAAAAATTTGGTAATATATCAATGCTGGTGAAATAAGTATATATTAATTTAATATGCCTTGTATAGAAAGAGCTCATAAAGGAAGTGCTTAGGCAACGTAAAACACTGTGAGTGCGTAGCACCTCACAAGGATTAGGACGTGACTCTCTGTTGGTCTTCAAAAGAAAGTCAGCAGACCTTCCATTCCAGTTCTATCTAACAGCCAGAGCTGGGAGCAGGAAGGAAAGGGAGAGAGAAGAGGCTTGTCTCATTGGAGTTTGAGTTGCTAATTTAATCATTTTTGCATGTTTGCAAAACAGACATAATTATAATTATTTGCTTAATTTTAAAATACAAATGTATTTCCCTTTTAACACCACTTTTCATCATATGTGTTTTGTTTAATATCACAGGGTTTTGTGTGCTTTCCTTCCTCTGTGTTTCTTGCCTTCTGGTAATATGCTCTACTCCCTTATAACAAGGGAGCAGTATATAGCATGTGAAAAACGCAGTAAATACTTGTCATTAAAAATGCAGTTCATGAAAGGAACATCACGGATGTCAGGGTATGTGCACGTCTGATTTTCATTTGTAAGAGATGCTTTTACTACCACCACATTAGTCAGGGATATCTGTTTAAATGTGTTGGTAGTTAATTGACGCAGAGCATCTGGCCACATTGTTTTTGATTGCTGTATGACTGCATCTTCTCTAGTGCCCACCAAGAACAATGCCAATAAATCAGATTCCCAGGTGTTGTTAATGATCCTTTGAGAGAAGAAGGTAATGGAGTTATAAAATAAAAGAATGAGAAGGCTCAAAAAGGCCATTACGTCCAACGGCCTTCTAATATTTGACTCTATATTGCTAATTACCTATGAGATTCTTGTAAGTGAACTTTGGGCCATATCTTACTAAAAATATTATAACATCAGTTTTGTTAATAGCATAACTGATAATTTAGTATGTTTCTCATCTATCTCTCATTAAATGCCTTTTGATTCTATTAATTTTTGTAAACTTTACCATAGCAAATAGTTCCCCACAATGTACAAAAATCATTTTTCTTTTCTGAAGTCATCTTCAGACTAAAGACATAAGAGAAATATGTTTGATTTTTCCCACACCAAAAGCTAGATGTCAACTTTATCTTTAAAATGTCTACTTTTTTATTATGAAATAAAATATTAAATATATGTGACACACAGGAAGTTGTGCAAAAACCTTTAAACTAGATTGAATATAGTAAAGGAATTGGAGTGCTGGAGCAGAAGAGAAAATTCTGATTCCAGAAGTAATCGATACAACTTCTATAATAATTCAGTCTATTCTTATTGGAATTAGCTCTTCGTCTTTTAAAACACCCAGTGTATAACATTAAAATCATGACTATGCCTTTTCTAAAACAGTTGTTTCGTTTATGACTGCTTATGAGAATAACCACTAAGTTACAAGTAGTTCCCACAACTTAGAAGTAACAAAATTGACATTCCTGGGAGAAAATTAGGCTTTTCAAAAAAGACCAAAAAAAAAAAAAAAAAGTTTATCTTACTTTGGAAGGATAATTATAGCTTTCTAGTTTTCTTACGAATCTACAATGAAAGGGTAAAACCAGAATCCTCTAGCAAATTTTTGTCCCCTTTTTGATATTCAACATTTTTTCAGTAATAAAGAGGTGGTGAATACTTTTGAGGACTATCTTGTCAGCAATAAAAGGATAAATGACTCACTTTTAAAAAGTTGTTTCAGCTTTCCAATTATCTGAATACTATTAAAGGATGACCTTTTCCAAGATCAGTGTGCTAGGTAGAACACTAGTTACTGGACAAAAAAAAGATTTTCTACTTGTTCATTTAAGGAATGGGACTCATTTTTGATTGCTTGTCATAGCTTTTTCCCATTCTTCCCCTTGTCCAGCATACCCAGAAACAGAGAGCCAATTTGCAGTGCCTGAGGAACGACTCTGCCCTTTGGTAATGAAACCCTAAAAGATGTAACCATTTTATTTTCTGTGAGAACAATGTGATCTACACACAAATACGCATGTACATGTGTGTGCGCGCGCACACACACACACACACACACACACACACCATCCCGTAATATAACAATCATACCCATGACCAGTGCAAAATACAAATTTAGTGCCTCTTGTTTCAAAAAGCAAGGGAGGAAAGTGTTGTTAAACATGCTAAAGTAAAATACTTTTTTGCTTTCTTCCACAGTCCCTTTTTTCAATTTATAATAGTGGTTTTCTAAATTTGCTATTTAATATTGTTATAACGTTAAAAATTTAAATTATTAGCATACATTTTTACCATTCGTCTTTACATCTGCAGTATCAGTTATAAACGCAAATATAGGACCATTTCACATGTGGTACAGAATCACTGAAATTACATAGTTAATATTGCATAGATTATATATGCATATATTTCCACTCATATCAGAACAGTGGAAATGCTACACAAAATTAATTCAAACTGTTTGTATTTCACTTCTTAATGTGTGTGCATCCTACCCACAACCTTTTGCTTTTGGCTTATTGATGAATAGGAAAACGAAAGGAAAAAGACTATGGGTTGCCCTATCTTTCTCTTTCCTTTTATATCATCATTTTCAGCATAAATGATTGGCTACTATATTGAAGTAACACAAGTAAGAGGTGCTATGACATAGTTATTGGTCATTCATGGTTACTTAGAACACCATCATCTTTACTGCATTCAAAACAAATTCAGGTTCATATG
This sequence comes from Eonycteris spelaea, assembly GCA_003508835.1. Lineage (NCBI taxonomy): Eukaryota > Metazoa > Chordata > Mammalia > Chiroptera > Pteropodidae > Eonycteris > Eonycteris spelaea. The sequence goes on along the minus strand of PUFA01000033.1, from coordinate 5,320,066 downwards.
GAAAACATAACCTATTGCTGGGCTGTCTACAGCCGTACTTACTCAGGCATAGACATAACACATTTTACCATACACTCTCACTTTGATCTTGCTGAATGCAGACACATTGTGAGATCCTGGAATTCTAGGCTCATGGGGGTTATCACGAGACCTATGTGTGAATGGGGCTGCAAGGAATGCGTGACAGATACACGTATGTACATTTCCCCTTGGCTCATGTCCATGTTCCATGTACCACCAGACTTCAATTATAAAACACAAGTTCAAAGATAAAATTATTAAGAATTTTAAGATGGCATAGAAGAGTATTAATCAAGGCAGGGGCCTTTCTAAGGATGGGTCCTATGCTACTACACAGGCCACATGCCCAGGAAGCTGGACCTGGTATTATCAGGACGCTTAACTTGTGTTTTCAGAAGGGCTTCACTGCTTTTAGGTGCTTTTTCCTGTCCTTCCGAATGGACAAAGAAACATGGAAGATAATTTCCAAAACACATCGATAAATATCTTCATACACCTTTTTAAAGTTGCTTTAAGCATTTTGGCACCTAAAAAAGGACAATATAATCCTAAAAATGAAAATGCCCAGAGTAGTTTTTAGGAAAAAAGAAAAACTGAAGAGAGATCAAAGCAGTTAATCAAGGGTTAACATCAATCCGTGATTAAAGACTTTGAGAAAACCATACAATCACTCTACTGACAAAAGCCACTGTTAAGGGATATTTTTAATTGAAACTACTCCTCTGACTTAGAAAAAGGTTAATATGTGAACTTTAATATCATCGAAAATGCCCAGTGTTCTGTATAATTTTGAGTACCAAGCCATAAAAGACATCTTGTTTGTGCTCCATTGATACTGCTCATGGTTATATATTATGTTTTGGTTATTCTGAATTGTGAGGCATAATAAAATATCAGACAATAATGCTTTAGAATTCAAACATTTGTCTTATTTTTGTTTGTACATATTATGAAATTTGGTAACACGTTAGATTACAGACATGAGATACTAAATATCTGATTTGTTGTATTAAAGATGGGCATACCATTGGCAACAGGAAGAGCAAGCATAACACTAACCCTTCAAGTTACCGTCCTAGAAGAAAAGAAAGGACAGAACATTAAAGATAAGGAACTGGGACTATTGTCTCCTCCAAATTAAAATAAATAAGATTTGTCAAGGCTGTGGAATGATACACTTTCTTAACATGACAAATGGCACAAGTTTAGGAGAACTCCCAAGTATTGTATCCTACACTTTTAGCAGAATGTTGCGCAAGTTATTGTCTAAAGGCATGATTATTCTAATTACACTGTATATTTTGTTTCAAACTTTTTGATTATTTTCTGGTTCATGGAAGAAATGTAGTCACCATCACAATTAAATATTTTGGCACGCAGAATACAGATGTGCCCTAGCCACCTTATCTTGGCATATGTTTCTCTGGTGAAATTAAGTTTTTTAGAAAACTCTTATCCTTGGGAGCCTTGACATTAACTCAAAAGATTGTTCTGGGTCAGAGCTGGGAACCTTAGAAATGACTGGACCATGTGTGTATCTGTTTGTTCATTCACTTATTCAATCTATTAATGTTTATTCAACATCATATATATGCAAGCACAGACTTATGGAGATTATAATATTAATCCGACAGGAACCTTCACTTTAAGAGCATCTAGAGTACATCTATGGTCACAACTATCTTATAAGATAGAAAGTGGAAATTGTAGTAAGGAGAAACCCACATACTTGTATGGGCTTCTTTTCTTTATATGTAAATATATGATTAGAAAAACTACTTACAATGAAGTAAAAACCATGAAGCATAAGATAGTTCATTAAGTTAAAAAGAAACACTTAAAAATTACAAATTTCTTATACAATAAAGTTAAAAATAATGGGAAAACCCAATTAACAGGTAAAAAATAATGGGAAAATCCAATTAATAATGACCTCCAAAACCTAATATACTTAGTAATAAGTGTAGCAAGCAGAATTTGGACATTCTTGAGACAGAAGAAATGGGATTTCAGATAGAGGAAACAGTATACATAAATGCATAGGAAATGAGAAGCGAATTGGTGTCATATGTGAAAACCAGTTTGTCCTTTAGAACAATGCTTCTCAGTTTTAATGTGCATGTGATTATCTGAAGATCTAGTTAAAATGCGTATTCTGATTCAGAATGTCTAGAATGGTGCCTGAGATTCTGTTTTTAACAATCTCTCAAGTAATGTCAGTGCGGCCAACTTACCACATACTTTGTATAGTAGGAGTTTAGAGTACATGAAGCATAACCAGAGAAAAGCTAGTTGGCAATTTTCAGTGAACAATGAATTTAGGCTAAGTGTGGGCTTCATTAGGTAGAAAATAAAGATTTCTGAAAACAGAAGTTATTTTTATTAATGCCGAACTCTTGTAAAGTCAGGAAAGCAGCAGTGATTAAGATGGATGTGTTTTTCCTGAATTGACTAGTATCTCAAAGAATGATAAACACCTGCATTATCCCAATGAAATCAGGAGTTTTTTGGTGCATAAGTACCCAGGAACCTGCCTCCTTAACAACCTCCTATCCTGGTTGCATGTTTTTGAGTCAATGAACCACATGATCCCTAAGTATATGTAACTTTCTCAGATTTGTAAGGGTCCTCAGAGGAGGAGGTTTCTAGGAAACACATAGTAACCAGCTTCAAGGGGAATGCCGGTGGAGAAGAAATTTGTGTAATAAATTCAATTTTAAAAAATAAACCCAAGAATCAAACAACATATAAAATGTCATAGTTAAGCAGGGTTTATTTCACGATGCACATTTAAGGCCTGAATTTTCCCCCATTAGTAAATTGCACTACTATATGTCTACTTAACCAGAAACTGAAGAGGCATTTATAATTTCTGCATCTTTCTCATCTGCCATATCCAGTTATTCACTGCGTAGTGTTCACTTTACTTCCCAGATGGATTTCTAATCTAATTAGGTATCCTTTACCCTCATTGTATGTGCAGGAATCCTGATTACTTGCCTAGACAACTACAAGAGCTTCTAAACTGGTCTTGCCATTTCCTCTATTTCTCCAGTCCCCCCAATATATTCTTTGCAAAGTGGACAGAGAGAGCTTTTTAAAATATAGATTCTATCAATTCATTTCCCTGATTAAAACTGTTCAATGGCTTCCCATTGCACTTTGAATAAAATCCAAACTCCTCACTATGGCTTCTAAGGGCAATTTGTCCCATTCTTATATTTGCAATAATGCTTCAGCGAAATATCAACCTTCTTGTATTTTACTAGACTCCATCTATCTCGTTATTGCCCTGGGGCTTCACACATACACATCTTCTTCTTGGATAATTATTTTCAGAAATACATTTTCTAATCACTCTGTGTAAGTGAAAGTCCCTCACATCCCCCAAGCTTCATTATTGCAGCATCCAGGTCCCTTCCTTTGTATTATTCCTACATTGATGTAACATACATATTTTCTTTGTTTACTGTTTTGTGTCTATCCCCAGTATATTATAAACTCTATGAAAGCAGAACCTATGTCTTTTTTGATTCATCTTTATAAATGCAGCATCATATCCATTTATTAACAAATTTGTTGAATGTTTATGATATGCCAGGTGCTGTTTTAAGTTTTTGATATATAGCAGTGAACAAAACAGATAAGAAATTTTGACCTCATGGAAACCGTAGTTACATGGAAAACAGACAATAAATAGATAATGAGGGTGAAATTTAAAGTATGTCAGATGGTGGTAAGTGCTATGGCAAAAAAATAAGGCACAGAAAGACAAAAGGAAATGCTGGATATGTGTAGGATTTACTATTTTAAATGGGAGTGTGATGGAGAATGTCTCATTCTATGCTAATAGATAAAAAGATTTAATTTCTATAAAATCAACATGAAATTAATGTAAAATACATATAAAATATATATAGTATTATAATATATGCTATATATTATAGAGACATGTTAGGTTAATATATCATATAATTGTAAATTAATACCTATGACATTAATAAATGAAAACATATTCTCATACCCTCATATACACAGAAGAGATACATAATAAACACCTATTCACCATAAAATATCTTAATAACTTAGTATGAAAAGGATAAATTTAAAATATTTTTAAAGATTTTGGTATAAATAATCAGAATCACACATTCATAAAAGAGTTCCCATATTATCAAAAGTTAGAGATGCCAACCAAATCCATTTAACAGTGACCTGGAAATGCTGAAGAATATAATTAGGGAAACAAACAAAGGGACAAAATAAAAACAAAAGACATACATACTGGAAAAAGGAGTGAAAACTATTTTTAAATAATGTAATTATACCCATGGAAAACCATTATACTCAACTAAAATATTAAAAACTAATAAATATCGAGTTAAAACATAAGAATGGAAAAAAACTAGAATCATTTTTTGGTAGAATACTATTTGTGATTACAAGACTAAAACAACATATTTGGGATTTGATTTTAAAAGAAGGTTCAAGAAATTATTTCATTGAAAGTTATTTTCAAAACTTGAATGATTAAGAGCCATATCATTGCCATATGTAGAAAGACGCAATCATTGAAAATCTGTCAATTCTTCAAATTATTCTATAAACTTAAGATAAATTAAAGATAAAGTGGATTTTATATGAGAAAGTAACAACATAAATTTAAGGTTTGTGTGGAAAAAGAAAAGTATGGATGAGTCAGTAAAACAAAAAAGTAACAAATGGAGAGATCAAGTTAAACATGGCTGCGTGAGAGACGTTCCCAGATCTCTCCCCTTGAAACGACAATAAACTGAACTTCTAAAACTCAACAAAAACAACTCAAACTGCACACCAGCATGTTTTAACATGAGATCTGCATATAAGAGCCACCACAGGTCAGAACCCCCGGGTGTCAGGCAGTGGACTGGGAGAACAAAGAAGCTGCCTCTCACAGCCTGAGCTCCCTATAAGAGAAGGGGGAGGGGAGAAAGAGCAGTGAGTTCCCTGAACAGCTCTGCCTGAGAGTGCTGTGAGTTCCACGCGGCCAGCGGCGGTGACTAATCATCAGGGCAGAAGGCAGAGAAACAGGGATGGCGGAAAAGTGGGGATGGCAGAGAAACAACAGTTGATTTTTACCAGCTGTGGTTGCAAAACTGAGGCTGTGCCACAGCCTCCAACTCTCAACCCAGAGGGCTCCTCCCCCGCATATCTTCCGAGACAGAATGCTGCAGAGGCTCAGGGGAATCTGAGCAAACGCTACCAAAACTGTCACTAACACTGACAGGAACCAAGATGGATGTAGCGAGCATAATTAAACATCTATAAGGAACAACAACAACAACAAACAACAACATTATTAACACTTTATATGAAGCAGTTATCCAAGAGGCTTAGATGTCACTACTGGAAACCAAAAGAAAAACACTTTCTTTGCAACAGGGTTAGGGATCGTTATATAATAAATCTTTCTTTCTGGAAAAAAGAAAAGACCAGAATACACTTCCATTAATACCCAGGTGAGAAATAGCCCATTAAACACTATGAACAACTAAGATGACAAGGCATCTCAGAAAGGAAGAGAAAAATCTCCAGAAAAATAAGCTTACAGACAGAAATATGTGACTTAAGTGACAGAGAATTCAGGATGTTACTTCTGAAAAAAACTCAGATCCAAAACAAATCATATGAACAATTTCAGGAACTGAAAAAAACAACTAGATGAACAGTATAAGTTTTTTAGCAAGGAGATTGAAATCCTCAAAAAGAACCAAATAGACCTTTTAGAAATGAAGAGCACACTGCAAGAGTTGAAAAATGAAATACCAAGCTTGGGAAATAGAGTTGACCAAATGGAGGAAATGATCAGTGATATCAAAGGCAGAAATCTAGAAATAAATCAGAAGGAAGAAGAGAGAAACCAAAGAATGAAAAATAATGAAAAAGAATACAAGAACTAACATACCATCAGGAGAGGAAACATAAGAATAATGAGAATTCTTGAAGGGGAGGAAAAGGAGCAGGGATTAGAAAGCATTTTCTGACAAATACTGGATGAGAATTTCCCATATCTAAGGAGTGAGCTGGAGCTTAGAATTCAGAATTCAATAGAACACCCAATTATCTCAATCCAGAAAGGCTCTCACCAAGATATATTGTATTAAAATTATCAAAAAATCCACGAGAAAGAGAATTCTCAGGGCATCCAGGGAAAAAAGATGGCAACCTATAAAGGAAAACCCATTAGATTATCATTGTACTTCTCAGCACAAACCTTACAAATCCAGAAAGGAGTGGAATCAAATATTCAAACTATTAAATGAAAAGAACTACCAACCAAGAATAACCAAGAATAAGTATCCAGCTAAGCTCTCCTTTAGATATTAAGGAGAAATGAAGACCTTTCCCATACAATAATTGAGCGAATTCTCTACTATGAGGTCTGCACTACAGGAAATACTTAAAGGGGTCAGCTTACCTAAAATAAAATGACCAAAAAAAAAAAAAATGCATAATTAGGAGTAAGGAGACTAGCAGGCTGGTAAAAGACAGAGACATGCAACCTTTACTAAGAACAGGGCATTATAAGTGTGAAATAGAAGAGATTTGCTGTAGCAAGATAGTAATGAATGTTCAGCATACATTGGGACAAAATGAGACAACAATGACTGAAAAGGGGAGGATTCAAAGATCCAAACTTGCAAATGGAAATGGAGAAAAGGAATGACTGTATATTCTTTTCATATTCATAATGGTAACCACAGGCTAAAGATTCAGACTGAAATATATATCATAAAACAAGAGGACCAGAAGGAAAACCATAAAAGACAACCAAAAATAAGGAAACAGAAACACGAGGACAAGGAAGCAATGGAAACACAGAGCTACCAGAAAGCAAAAAGATAAATGGCTATAAGAAGACCTCATATTTCAATAATCATCATAAATGTAAATGGACTGAACTCACTAATAAAAATGCACAGAGTTGCAGATGGGATCAAAAAACAAAAAACAAACATATGCTGTCTCCAGGAGATACATCTCAGTTCCAAAGACAAATACAAATCAAAGTGAAAGGGTGCAAAATGATGTTCAAGTAAATGGCATTAGAGAAAAGTGAGAGTAGACTTCAAAATCAAAAAGGTAAAGAAAATACTGAGGGACACTTCATAATGATTAAGGAATCATGCACTAAGAACATAACTCTTATTAATATCTATGCTTCCAATCAGAGAGCACCAAAATATGTAAAGCAATTACTAACAGAACTAAAGGGAGAAACAGACCAAAACATTATCATAGTAGGGGACCTAATACCTCACTGTCGGATATGGATAAATCATCCAAACAGAAAATCAATAAGGAAATAACATTCTTAAATGACACATTAGATCAACTAGACATAATTGACATTTACGGGGCCTCTCATTCCAAAACAGCTGCTTGTACATTCTTCTCTAGTGCACATGGAACGTTCTCAAGGATTGACCACATACTGGGACACAGAAATAGCTTCAACAAACATAAGAGTGTTGAAATCATACCAACCATGTTCTTTGATCATAATGCTTTGAAACTAGAGATCAACTGTAAAAAGAAAGCAGAAAGAACCACAAATAAATGGAGATTAAACACACACTACTTAAGAATAACTGGGTCAGAGAAAAAATAAAAAGGGATATCAAGAGATACATAGAAACAAATGATAATGATAGTACAACATTATCAAACCTTTTGAGACATGGCAAAAGTGGTCATAAGAGAAAAGTTCATATCATTATAGGCCTAACTCCAAAAACAAGAACAAGTCCAAATAAACAGCCTAATGCTTCATTTAAAAAACTAGAAAAGGAAGAACAAATGAAACCTAAAGTCAGCATAAGGAAAGAAATAATCAAACTTAGAGTAGAAATAAATGAAATTGAAAACAAAAACAAACAAACAAACAAAATAGAAAAAATAAATGCAGCAAAGAGCTGGTTATTTGAGAAGGTTAATAAAAATTGACAAACCCCTGGCTGGACTCACTAAAGTAAAAAGAGAAAGGACACAAATAAACAAAATCATGAACGAAAGAGGGAAATTACAACAGACACTGAAGAAATACAAAGGATATAACACCAAATTTAATAACCTAGAAGAAATGAACCAGTACTTAGAAAAATACAACTTTCCTAGACGGAATCAAGAAGTGGAAAATCTAAATAGGCCGATCAGCCATATGGACATTGAAACAATCATCAAAAATGTACCAAAATGTAAAAGTCAAGGACCAACTGGCTTCACTAGTGAATTCTACCAAACATTCAAAGATTTAATCCCAAGTCTCCTCAAACTTTTCCCCCAAAAAATCGAAGAGGAGGCAACTTCCCAACTCATTTTATGAAGCCAATATTACCTTGATACCAAAACCTAGTAAAGATAACTCAAAAAAAAGAAAAGAAAACTACAGACCACTATCTCTCATGAACACAGATGCAAAAATCTTAAATAAGATACTAGCAAACCGAATGCAGCAACATATAAAAAGATTATACACCATAATCAAGTGGGCTTCATTTCAGGGACACAGGGATGGTTCAACATATGCAAATTAATTAATGTGATACACCACATAAACAAATTTAAAAATAAGAATTATATGATCATATCAATAGATGCAGAAAAAGTCTTTGACAAGATATAACATCCATTTATGATCAAAACACTTAACAAAACTGGTATAAAAGGAAATTACCTCAACATAATAAAGGCCATATATGAAAAGCCCTCAGCCAACATTATCTTAAAGGTGAAAAACTAAAACCTTCCCTCTAAATCAGGCACAAGGCAAGGTTGTTCACTATTGCCACTGTTAGTCAAAATAACATTGGAAATCTTAACGAGTGCAATCAGACAAGAGAAAGATATAAAAAGGCATCCAAATAGGAAACAAAGAAGTCAAACTGTTACTATTTGCAGATGACATGATTCTCTATATAGAAAACCCTAAAGACTCCAAAGAACACGCTAAAAACAATAAGCAAATACAGTAAAGTCTCTGGATACAAAATCAACGTTCAAAAATCCATAGTTTCCTATACTCTAACAATGAAGTGTCAGAAAAAGAAGTGGAAAAAATAATTCTTTGCAATTGCAACAAAAAAAAATACCTAGGAATAAATTAACGAACTATGTGAAGGACCATATAATGAAACGACAAGACCCTATTAAAAGAAAACTAAAGATACAAAGAAATGGAAAGATATTCCTTGTTTTGGATTGGAAGAATCAACATAGTTAAAATGACCATATTACCTAAAGCATTATACAGATTTAATGCAATCCCCATCAAAATCCATCAGCATTTTTTAAGAAATAGAACAAAAAATCATCAGATTTGTATGGAAGCACAAAAGACCCTAAATTGCCAAAGCCATCCTGATAAAAAAAAAAGAACAAGGTTGGAGGCATCACTCTGCCTGACTTCAAATTATACTACAAAGCGACAGTAATCACAATGGCAGGGTATTGGCAGAAAAGACACACACACGGACAGTGGAACAGAATCAAGAGTCCAGAAATAAACCCGTATTTATATATTTCAACAAAATATATTTCACACAAAAAGCCATAAAATATAGTGGAGAAAGGAAAGCCTCTTCAATAAATGATGCTGGAAAACTTGAAAGTCACCTGCAAAAGAATGAAACTAGACTGTTGTCTATCACCAGACACTGAAATTAACTCAAAATGGATTAAGGACCTGAATATAAGATCTGAAACAATAAAATGCATAGAAGAAAACATACAAACTAAACTCAAGGACCTTGGGCTTAAAGGATTTTATGAATTGACCTCAAAGGCAAGGAAGCGTAGAAAGCAAAACTATATGAATGGTACTACATCAAACTAAAAAACCTTTTGCTCAGCAAAAGAAAACTATCAACAAAGGTAAAGGACAACCATCCGAATGGGAAAATATGTTTTAAGCAATGCCTCCGAATCAGGGACCTAATATCCAAAAATATACAAAGAACTCATATGACTCAATAACAACAAAAAACAAACAATCTAATAAAAAAATGGGCAGAGGAACTGAACAGACACTTCTCCCTAGAAACATACAAATGGCCAACAAATATATGAAAAGAGCCTCAACATTGCTAGCTATTAAGGAAACGCAAATCAAAACCACATGAGATTACCATCTTCACACCTGTAGAATGGCTATAATGAACAGGACAAAGTATAACAAATGTTGGAAGAGGATGTGGAGAAATAGGAACCTTCGTACACTGCTGTGGGACTGCAAATTGGTACGACCACTATGGAAAGTGTTATGGGAGGCTCCTCAAAAAACTAAGAATTGACTTCTGTATGATCCAGCAATCCCTCTTTTGGGCATTTACCCTAAAGACTTGAAAATCCATATCAAAAAAGAATTTGCACACCGATGTTCATAGCAGCATTATTCACAGTGGCCAGGACATTGAAATAAACCAAAGTGTCCTACAATAGATGATTGCTAAAGCAGCTATGGTACATATATGCAATGGAATATTACTCAGCCAAGAAGAGATGAAATACTACCATTTGCGACAACACGGGATGGACCTTGAGATAATCATACTAAGCGAAATAAGCTAGACAGAAAGGTTGAAAATCACATGATATCACATATGTGGATATAAACCTAAAAGCAACAATATGAACAGAAAAACAGATCGATGGGAATGGACAATGACTAGGTTACTAGAGGGTAGGAGGGGAGGGGGAGGAGGAGGTAGTGGTTAGAAAAGGGATCAAATAGTGGTGACAGAAAGAATCTAACTATGGGAGGGAACACACAATGAATTACTGTTAGTTGTACACCTTAAACTTATTGATTTCATTAACCAATGTCACCAAAATTAAAATTAAATAATTAATTTAAAAAATAGTAAACATTAAAAATGAAAGAAGAAAAAAAAAAGAGGGATTTGCCCCAACTCAGAATTATAATATTTAAATTCCACAACATTCCGAAGTAAAGTAATGCTGGTATAGAAAATCAACAGAAATGCAATGGAAAAAATTAAGTTCAGATAGCCTTGCACCTGTGTGGGAATATTAGTATGTAATACATGTTATTTTTAATCAATAAAGTTTGTGCACATTTTTAAAATATGGATTTACTTAACAATAACTATTAAAGAGCAAAGTAACTCTTGCAGAGATGAAAATTATTCCAGATTAAGAATTAAATTGTTTAAAATGGGAGAGAAAAATTATACTAATAGATGTTAGCATATAGCTTGTAATATTTACTACTGCAGGCATGAACTATAGGCAGAAAACACCAAAGAATTTAACAAAATTTGGCTTCAAAGAAATTAGAATCTTTGTAATGGTACGAGCACCAGTTACTACAAGATATTTTAATATATATGACAAAATATTAATATTACTAATTTTCATGGGCTTTTAAGAGAATGACAGCACAAGACAGAGAAATCAGAATTAAGAAAAACTGATCAGAAAATGAGCAAAATACAGGAACAGACACTTCACCAAAGAAGATATACAAAATGGCAAATAAGTACATACAATATGAACATAACTCGTTAATGTAATTACAGATTGGATACAATGACTAGACAACACTTCACACCTGTTAGAATGTCTAAATCCAAAACACCATCAAATTCTTGGCAAGAATATGGAGCAACGAGAACTCCCATTCATAGCTGGCAGAAATGCGAATGGTACAGACAGCCACTTTGAATGTTAGTTTGGCTGTTTCTTACCAAAACTTAACATAGTCCCACTACTAATCCAGCAATTATGCTCTTTTGTAATTATTGAAAAAAAGTGAAACATACCCACACAAAAGCCTGCACACAAATGTTAATAGCTGCCTTATTAGTTATTGCAAAAAAATGGAAGTCAAAATGTCCTTCCATAGCATGAATGCGAGAATGATGGTATATCCAACAATGGAATATTATTCAATGCCTAAAAAGAATGAGCTATTAAGCCGTGTGAAAACACATTGGGGATGCTTAAATGCATATTTGCTAAGTGAAAAAAGCCAATTTGAAAATGATTCCAAGTATATGACAATCTGGAAAAGATAAAATTATGGAGACAGTAAAAAAATCATTGTTTCCAGGGGTCAGGATGGGAAGGATCAGTAGGTAGAGTACAGAGTATTTTTAGGCAGTGAAACTATCCTGTATGATACCATAATGTTGGACACATACATTTTATGTTTTTTCAAAATCTGTAGAAACTATATAAACACAAACAGTAAACTCTATAGACTTTAAAAAATAAAAATGTATCAATATTATCATCAATCCTAACAGTTGCACCACATATAAAAATGTTAATAATAGGGAAACTGGGTACTGAGGAACAAAAGGAGTATATGAGAACCCTGTACTTTCGCTCAATTTTCTACACACCTAAAACTGCTCTAAAAATAAAGTATAATTTTTGATAGGTGGGCTAAAACCACGTACAGAAAATTACCAACAAAGGTAAGATGTGTCCCATGTAGTGATACATTGTTCACATTAATAATCAAGAAATGAACATTGAGATAAGAGCAGAGTGCCATTTTTTGCCCTGTCAATATAAACTGCAGGAATGGCTTCCGGATTGTCTTTGTTTTGAGGAAAAAAAACCCTCTGCTTCATAGCCTGTGGGACTGTAAACTTTCTATACAGCAATTTGTCAAAATATATAAATTACTAAAATGAAACATCTACTTCTTTGAACTAATAATCCCAAGTCTGTTCATTATATTCAAAGAAATAGAGAAATTAGTTAAGATACAGTATAATGTTAGTCATCATAGTTTTGTTATAACAAAATTAGAAATAATCTGAAAAATCCAAAAAAAGAGATTCATTAAAATATTATTTTGTGCATACATATGAAGTATTTAAAAATTATCCAAATCTATATGTAATAACATGGAAAGGTGTTATATTGTATTTTAGGAAGAAAAGCAAGTTAGAGGGCCTTATTATTGTTTTAAATTACACATGCATATATGGAAAAGTCTGGGAGACCACATATTAGGAATGGCTTGACTAGACAATAGGAATCTACTTTATCTTTAATTTTCATTCTTTATCCACTGTTAATACATTTTTTTATATAAACTTTAAATATATATAAACCCCTTGCAAAAAGAAAGGGGATTTATTCTGACAACTGAAAATAGAATATTAGCATTTCTTAGATCTAAAAGAGACCTCAGAGATTGTTTATTAGAGCCTCATTATTTAACAAATCAGGAATCAAATGCTTAAGTAGTTAAGTGAATACCCCAAATTGAATTATAGCAGAGCTACGACAACTACTGATGTCTTGTGAATCTCAATGCAAGATTCTCTTCGAACGCACATAGTGGCAATCCCCAAACAATGTTTTTAGTAGAAGCTCCTCTAAAAATATTATGTGTGTGTATTCATTAAAAAAAAACATGCAAATCTTTGCATGACTTTATTGTTTTCTATAAAATTTACGTCTTCTGAATCTCAATTCTTCATTTTTTTTCCATGAACAGTGGCGATCTCTAAAGAATCCTTTGTAGGAAAGAATACAATAACAAACTATATGTGTGTATCTGTGAAACACAACCATTCATATCTATTTGAATGTTTTTTTAATTTTCTTTTATATAAATTTGTTGCCATGTAGTTTCAACCATAAATCCTTTACCATTATTAGCAAAATAGAGACATTTTCTATTTCCATTTAAGTGAAAATACATTTCAGATCTATCAGCTCCTTTGATCTCTAGAATAATCAATATTTAAAGACTACCTACAGCTAATAAATTGTTGCAGAGCAAAATAGTGTTTCAGGCAATTTGGAGATGTGTCTTCCAATTCCTGTACACCAACATATCGTGCATTTTATCAGAGATTCATCATTAAGTATAGAATTATAGAATGAATTCTAAATTATAGAATGAATAGGAGTTAAAGAATAGGCTAGTAAAGGATATTAAAATTGGTAGTATTTTTTCCATATATAGGTTGATCTGATTTCTTAATAATTCACCTCTAGGTAGTACCATAATAGAAACTGAAATAACATCAACAGGTTACTTTTTGGAGAAATATAAACCAAGTTTTTATATAAATTTGCTTTTTTGGAAATAGATTCAGAAGGTTAAATTTAATTATATTATTAGAGTTAAAAATAATACTACTTCCTATTTTAAAATTTTAATAACTAAATTATATAAATTTTTAAAGTTGTCATAATGTTTATTCATTAGGTTGAAAATCAGAGGGCAGATCAAGTCAACTCTTTTAAAATACCTCCTGCATTGACGGCCCATATCATACTCTCATTTATGCCACCAATTTCCCATAAGTAGATGCTTAGGTTCTCCCCTGACTACTTAAGTTCCATTCTAACTGCAATTGCTTCCAATTATTAACATTTGTTTTGGGAAAAATTACTGCTTCTTTAGAGCAAATATGGTCTCAGTCCTTTTTAATAATGGTAATAGTGTCCTTAAGAACATTATATTTCAAAACATTTAGGTGTTTGTGTGGAATAAACTAAATAGATGATTTACTGAGTCACATATTAGTTGACATATTAGAGATTCTGGTATATATTCAAATTTTTTCATGACTATATTGAAGGTTATCCATTTGGTCCCAAATAAATAGAACTGGCCTTTGAGGTAATGGGAAATAAATGGCAAAAATTATGTAATCATGTATGTTTATGTTTGGCTTTGTGTATTCATGCCATATGTGTATATATGTATATGTGTGTGTGTATACACACTTCTTAATACCATTGGCTTTTTAAGGCAAGAAAATTCATGATCAAAAAGAGGTAAAATTACATCAATTTGGACATGATAGCTCTACAAAAGGGCATATTTTAAATAAGTACAAGTTCTTTGTTTTAAGGTACAGACTGATGTCTCGCATTAAATGGTCATTGTGAATTTGGGCCTGAGCATTTAATTCTGCCACCTTTGAGCTACCAGGTGTGTTTCTCATCCCTATTGGCTTAGAAAGGTTTCCATTAGTAGGATTCTCTTTCTCATTTAAGAAGAATCCATAACCTTATCTTTGAAATGCCTGTCCTTGCACATATTTAATGAAATTGGTTCTTTGCATGTTATCACATTCATTATTGTGTTCATCTTTTGTTAAAGGCAGACTTACTTTCTGGAAAGTGGAATAATATGTCTAAACGGAGATTGATTCATTTATTGATTAATTGATTCATTTAGCTAACACCATTGAATACCTGCTATGTAATAGCTATGTTGTTGGTACAAAAATGACTGATTCAGTAAACATCTTTCACAAGCACCAAATATAAAAGAAGTTAGAGTGTGACAGTATTGATGAAATAATATTGACTGACCATTGTTGTTAATCGTTATTAAATTTGGGTGATGGGTGGATTATAATCCATTATGCTATTCTTTTTAAAAATATGTTTGATATTTTCCATAATAAAGAATTTTCTGTTTTGCTTTTTTAAAAGAGTCCTTTATAGAGGTTTATTCTACTCAATTGGATATATGTATCCCATTCTTCCAAAAAGAAACCATTGAACTTTGATTTGTTTTTCTTTCGAATCACTCTCTCCAAAAGTGTCAGATCTGTTATTCAAAATGTAACTATTCCCCCTAGCATCGATTTATAAAATTCTTTACTCTTAAAAGGTAAAAGACAATATCTACTTTTCTCCATATTTAGGATTAAAAATGGGGTTAGGAGGTTGGCTATGTTGAACTACTCTCCCAGAATCACCTCCTCTTCTTAGCTTCCAGGCCATTAAATTTTGTCATTTCATCATAACTATTCCCTTAGTTGACTGATGCTTTGTTGATTAATTTTGTTACAATTATTTTCCTCTTTTTTGTTCATTTTATTATTTTTGGGGGAAAAAAGTTCTGAATTCTACCTTTATTTCTCCATTTTAAGCCAGATTATGCTTCATTTTTTATTTCCTTAAAGACATAAAAGGAAAAAAATTATCTGGAAATAAACAAGGATAATGTCTTCAGACTTTGACATAACCAAAATATCTATCTGTGTTCCCTTTTAATTGCATTCAAGTTTGCATTTGCTATTAGGAACTTATTGTATTCTATGACTACTTTCGAGGAACTATTCTAACAGCTTAGAAAAAGATCAGCGTCCCTTCTTTTTTCTCCTATGAATATTGTATGATATGTTTTAAATGTCTGTATTTATGCACATTTTTTATTATCTATTACCCTGTAATAACAAGTTACTCCTATATACACAAAAGAGTGAAAAAAAATAATCAGGTATTTTAATTTTAAAAAAATTACATGAAAGCTCTTTAAAAGAACTATTTTAGAAAAATTAAAAGTCAAGCTTCAGATTGGGAGAAAATATTTGTGAAATATATATTTGATAAAAGACTGATACCCAGAATATTGAAAATCTTTCTAAACTCAGTATAAAGAAAACAAACAAATCTTTAAAAAATTGTCAGTATACTTTAACAGACCTTCGACAAAGGACAAAGGGAATTTTTTCAGATGATGGAACTGTTCTATATTTTGAACAATCACATAATTGTATGTTCATCAACCTACATAGAATTATTACACAACTGTATGTTCATCAACATACATATAATTATTCACCTAAAATTGAATTTTAATAAACAAACAAAAAAACAAGGGAAAAATAAGTTTTCAGACCAAAAAATTATATAAAAGATAAAAATGTTATCACAATATTTTAAATGTTAACTAAATGAACAACCAACACTGTGATAGTCTAAACTTAATACTACAAACTCAGACTTAATCAAGTGTAAATGCCCTGTCTAAAATCACATTCTCTGAAAACATTGTGAGACATAAAATTGAATGAAGAACTTTTATTGGAAATGTTCCGGGGAAACACATGTAAGGAAGTAAAGCTGGCAGAATTGGATGGATGGAGAGGCTACCCTCAGGAGGCTGTAACTGAGATCTGAGTGAAAGCTCCAGAGCTTTCTAAAATGAGACAAGAAGCCTGGATCTTTACAGCCCTCCTCAGGTTGTCATGGGTCACAGGTTGCAACTTTGGAAAGGACATTCCTCGGGGCCATAGGCACTTTCCAGTCAGGGACTCTTCCTCTTCATTAAGCGTCAATATTCCCAGCACCTAAGGAATGGGTTCATCCTCCCTGAAAAATCTGGACTGAGAATCTCAGTATCTATCCCATGTATACATTTGTACCTTTCAGTGTCATATTGTTTTTATTTAAATATTGTTAAAAACAATTTTTTACAATTATTATCACACATATATAAGGATGGACATTGCAATATTGATGGGAAAACAACCTAACTGCACCTTAATAGAGAATTAAACTGTTATACATTAGTAAAATAAAGTATTATGAAACCATTAAATAGTATTAGGAATATTTCAGTGTACTAGTAGGTAAAAATCTTCAGGATAATAGCATTATGTGAAAAAAAATCAAGGGATAGAGTAATGCACATAGTACTCTGCCCTTTGTGTAAAAAGGGGAAGGGCAGGAGAGTATCTATTTTTATTTGCTTATGATTGCTCAAACACACTCTGGAGAACTCCAAAAGAAGTAAAAGTGACTCTGCAATATCAGGTTTGGGTGGAGATGATGTGAATGAGTGTCATTGTGGTCAAGGGTAGGAAGTAAGACTTTTATGATTTTGAAGATGATTTTCAGAGAGCCATGTCAGTGCTTTTAGTTGCCAAACTGTATGAAAACTTTAGATGTTACACCTTTAATTACACCAAGCTTTACTTTATAAAAGTTATTATTGATATTGTTACATTTATCAAAATCTATTTTCCATTCTTTCATCTGGAGACACTTGCTCTGAATATCCATTGTACCTGTGTGAATTCCCATTCTATTATACCCAACATTTTCCTAGACCTTAATTCTATGTCATCAGTGCTTGAAAGTATTTGCTGTTTTTACTGATAATGATTCCTTTAGCATTATGAGTAGTAACCTCAGTGTAACTCTCAGCCCATAAAGAAATCAGGTAATTTTCTTCTAAATAGTTAGAGATACAGTATACAATAGTAAGAGATACAATACATGAATAGTACAGAGATACAGTATACAAATAAGAAATTAAGACAGAAATTAAGTGGAAATAAGTCCAATAGTGTAGGACTTTTAGGATCTAATTTTCACAACCACCACTTTTAAGAAGTGATTTGGAAGGTGGCCTCATATTTAGAGAGAGAAGTTACATTCAGCAGTTGATTATCTCTTGGGAAAAAATTCTTAAACACACTGTCTGAAAAACAAAAAGTCATAGATGAGCTTAAAGTACAGAAAACATGAATAGGAGTAAAATCACATGTTCACTGTGAAATAACAGGAATTACAAAAATATAACTGACCTCATGCCTTAAGAAAGGTGATTTGTGTTAAATAATGATGAAACTTGAGTAATGCTATTCTTAACAAAATGGTAAGCTCTACAATGTCAGAGACCTTGCAATATTTGCAAAGATTAAGTGGTTAGCATATGTAAAATATGTGCAACAGTGTCTTGCACGTGGTAGGCACTCAGCTGTTTACTGTCATTATCATCATTTTGATTTCCCCTAAACAGCACCTAGTCCTTTTGCTGAGGACAGAGAAAATGCTTAGCAAAATACTTTTAACTTGAATTGAAATGATTGAAATAGTGATTCTTTTCTTACAAAACAATAGCCAAAAAAGTGTGTGTTAGGGGGACAACAATAAGCTTTAAACAAAAAGCAAGAAAAACTATTATGTGAAAATAAAGCTTATTGTGGGGGCAGGGGAGATATGGGAAATCTCTGTATTTTCTACTCAATTTTGCTGTGAACAAAACTACTCTAAAAAATTAAGTCTTTAAAAAAAAATAGGGCATATAGCTTATGTTTTTAACCAGAGGACATTTTCTACTATAATTTTATCGCTTTTAAAATGTGGCTAATACATATAATGATAAAAAATCAACAAAAAAGAAAAAAATAGTAATTCTTAATGTATGCATTCATGTGTGTGTTTTTTGTGTGTATGTGTGTGTTTGCTTTCATTTTGTGTTACCACGGTGTTTTCAAACATGTAGTTTTAATTTGGGGTAATTATTTTTAAAAAGGCAAATGCAGAAATGCAGGATATAGTACAAAAAGATTACAGGAAAGAAATATTCTTAATTTTACTTTAATTCAAGTATCCTTTGTTTAGTCTATTATTCTATAAAGTGTGCAGAACAAAAATTCTGTTTACTCAGAAGAAAGCAATATTTGCTAATTAAGGACTTTCCATTTTCATCTCTAGTTATCAGCAGAGGGCAGCAAAGAGCTTCAGTTCAGACTAACAGGTTGGGTAAGCAAGTTTTAAGAGCTACTTTCTGTTTCAGCATCATTGGAAGCACTGTGAAATGTGTCAATATCAAAGTTTAGTTTGCTAAACTTTCATGATTGTTGCTTGCCTTATGTGGAAGAGAACAGAGGGAGGCACGGGTTAGAATCAACTGCTTGACTACAGTCAGGGAAATCAGAACAGGCAGTAAATCAGTACATTCAGCGTGTCAATCATTTCATTAACACTGCTCCAGAGCATGATGCTAACAAAGGTAGTTTTTTTTTTTTTTGAAAGTTACTTTACTAAAATATAGCAAAATAAATTGCAGTCAGATTCTCACAAATATTGATTCTGGTGTTTTATAAAATGATAAACTGATAGTCATTAATGAGTATGGTCTAAGACAAATTCTGTAACGTTTTAAGATAAGATTGGTTTTGAGTGCTTTTCCATTAATATAGCTGCACCTCTAATTCTACACTTTATTCATCATTTTTTATGACATAATGAAATTCAAAATGTATACAAGATGCCACTTGCTCACCTATATGTAGAGTAGTAATTCATTGTCCTCCATTGGGTTCGGGTTCTAAGGTAGATACAGTTTACCTTGTAGGATATTATTGAGATGTGCCCTTGAGGTCAATACTTGTGGATTGGAAGGAGAAGGAAGAAAAACTGTTCAGAGGGAAAGGTCAAACTGCAGTGCAGGCCCAACCCCACAGGATGCCCTGGACCTAGCTAGAATGGTCCTTTAACGTCCTCCTAAATCTGGCTGAGAGTGTAAGGTATTTATACTTCCACCTGGGTCAGTCAGTGCAGGTGGGCCACTCCCAGGAAGGGGCATGATTTGGGGCAAGGTAATTCAGGCAGCAAGTCCTTCTTTAAAGGGATATTTGAGCAAGCCATCACAACACAAAGTCTACAACCTTCATACACAGTAAAAAGTAATCAAAATGCCTTATCCTAACACAGAAGGGGTGCCCTTTTCATTTACTTAGCAAGCTCTGTTATTTATTATGGCATTAACTCATTAATTCATGCTTAATAAGAGGCTATTATATTAGCAGGTCTGTTACCTCCTTCAAGTTCTGATTCTTAACAGGTGATACTATTAATAAATTAAAATATTGATATGAATATTCTATTCAAGGTTTATATTAAGAAAAAAACACTTTAAAACAAACGATAAAGTGACTAGAGGAACTCTCAATTGTGCTTAAAAGAACTGTTTACAATACCTTCAGACATTTCTCTTAGAGAAATCCTTAGAGACCCACCACTAAGGCCATATACAAAAGGGCAAGAGAGGATGTTATTTTAAGATTAACTGAATTGCCTCTGGTATTATAGGAGATAATATATACCTATTTAAGATATATGGACAAATAGAGAAACACAAAGAAGAAAATTAAAATAACCACTCTCTCCCAACCCAGAGAAAATTGGTATAAAGTTTTGAATCAGAGTTTCGCACATATCAAAAATTATTTTTTTTCTATCTCATTAAACAGTATTCAAATGAAAACATGGCATCTACTGCAGGTTGCTCCACTTATTTGGCGTATTCAACATATAATTAGCACCATTACAAGTAATGATAAGATGAATACCTGAACCATGGTGCTGATTTCAAACTCTTTTGTTGGAAGGAACTTCACAAAATGGAATTAGTTGATTAAAGAAAGATAGCATTTTAAGATTCTTGATATATCTTCAAACTGGTGTCCAAATAGTCACATCAAATTATACTGCCTCTGATATTTTTATATCTTTTTCAACACTCCTTGCAAAATTTGATAAAGAAGAGAATATTTTACTACTGTCTAATTTTTTTATCTCTTTGATATTATGTGAAAGTCAACATTTTTAGTCAGTTATATTTTTTTTAGGTAAATTATCTACCTGTTATAGAATCAGTGCTTTCCTATTTATTCCTTATTTTTAAAAATACATTAGGATATTTTTCTTTGTTGTTATTGTTGCAATTATTTTTCCCAAATTTTCTTTTAACTTTTGATTACTTTTTGAACTGTACATTTTTTGTGTCTGTGATTTCAAACATGCAATACTTTTTCTTTATTATATCTTCTTTAACTTTTACTCTTCTAAAATTCTCAGAGATCATGTTTATATGTCTATGTACATTTATTGTGATTTTTAGAAAACTTTTTAATCCATATATTTTTGTATGGTTATTTTTTAGAGACTAAGGATATAAAAATATATTTTTCCCCAATAATTAATTACCCCAAATCTTTTATTGGAGAGACATTTAATTTTTTCACAATCCACATTAAATATTACATCTTAAATCAATCTAGAACACATACACATGCACACACATTCTTATAACTGATATAAAAGTGTCAAAAATAAATTTTATCCTTAATATTTGTGGTGAATTCTAATATATTCTACTTTCTGTTCTGCTCTGCTCTACTCTATTTCCTCTCATTCATCATCCCATCTCATCCAATTTTATTTCATTTCATTCTATTTTAATGTAAAAAAAACCTGACAGTGGTCCACAAAATTAATTTTAAAAATATATTAATGATTTTGACCCACTGTCTTGAAAACATGATTTACTAAATCCTTGTTTTGTGATCTGTGCCTTATTTTATATTGAGTTCTTATATTCTAGTGTATATTAAAGAAGTATAAATTCTGTTCTAATACTACTGATTTTTGCATAATATTAATGTGTTCTAATGATTTTAGCTTTACTTTTTAATGTTTTATAGAACAAGTTCCTTCCTCTTCATTCAAATTTTCAGACGTTTCTCAGCCAGTCTTCCATATTAGTTTTTATATGTTAACTCATTCACTCTATCACGAGTTACGCTTTTGGCAGGTGTGCCCTGTGGGCTCCTCACACCTTAGCATACGCTCTTAGAGCTTTAGGCCTTGTGCAGGAACATGCTTCATGGGAATCTACAACTAAGTACAGTTTCTGCTTCTAAACCACCTAGCAACTACTGAAGCACCAAACTTTTGCCTCTTTGAAGTATGGTGGGCCCATAAAGATATGACTGCTCTTTATAAAAAGGAAAAATTTGGATACAGAGACATGCACATAGGGAGAATGCCACGTGAGTGCTGGAGTCCAGTTGCTACAAGCCAAGAAACTAGAAGAGATCTAGATCAAGAGGCTAGAAAGATCTAGAACAGACCCTTCTCTAATTCCTTCACAGGGAACATGGCCCTCCTGACACCTTGATTTCAGACTTGTAACTTTCAGAACTGTGAGATGATAAATTTCTGTTGTTCTCAGTGATTCAGTTTTTGTTACGATATTATGGAAGGCCTAGAAAACTAATATATTCTCCCATTGTACCTAATAAGTAGATTGATTTTACTCTTTAAAAACAAATATAAAACTTATAATGGTTTATGATGTACATTATGAAGGAGTACCCATAAACTGAATTTTAAGTAATTGTTTTGTAATCACAACAAATATAAATGTTAGGCTACTAAGAACACTGGTTAATGGAATGACTACACTTTATATATATTATTCTCATTTTAGGTAACACTCGTTTTTTTTCATGGAGTTTTGTTTTAATTAAGGATCAAATTATTCAGAACTTTTCTGCAAACCACTTATCCCAGTCAATCTTCTGATGGATCTATATTTCTAAGTGGTGCAATTAAAAAAAAAATCTCAATGTTATTTTTTTACATTCATGATTATTCTTCTTAGACAAGGATTATTGAATTAAGTCAGCTATGAAATCATTAGATATAATTGTATGCATTTATAACCATGAACATTAACCCCCTCCATTATTACAGAAATTTGGAAAACAGTATGTTGTAGATAATCAAATATTTTGGATGACTTAATATTTAAAGTATTAGAATACATTTAAAAGTCATCTTTATAAAATGTACTTTAATCCACTTTTGATTATGAAATATATATTAGGAACATATTGTTACTTAATTCACCATTAATAAAGTAATTATTCTTGAAAAATTTTGGAAGTGGGTGGGGTGACCTGTCTGTTTAAGCTCTACAGTTATCCAAATTCTATGTAAAATATAGTTTTGTCTTTGTTACTATTCCCTTAAATTAAGAAAAATTGAATTTTTAATTGACATTAATTGAACAAATACCATTTAGTGAAAACAAGAGAGACAATTGATGAGTATATTTGGAGTGAGTTTGGAGAACTTAAAGTGGGAATTTAAAAATTAAAAAGAAAAAAAAAGGAATAATCACACTACCTGCCAAGTTTTTATTGAATTTAATAGCTACAGGTCTTTAATCTGTTTTGTTGTTGATGTGGCTATTAGTTTGGCTATGAATTTTAATCTTTTTATAAATTTCAATTATAATCAGGTAAACTTTTGTATAATTCTTTGATATACTTTTTTGCATATGGAAATAAGAAAATATGAAGTACTCCCTTTTAGGGAGACTTCAGTAAGTCATTCAGACACATTACTGAAAGCTGGCTAGGCCAATACTGGGTACTGTGTGCATGACTGTGAACAGACAGATTGAGTTCCTGCCCTGATAGTGAGACTGTATTGATACAAAGGTTAAATGATGCTTAAAACTCTTCATGTTAGTAAAAGCAACCCTTAAAATTTATGCATTTGACTATTTAGATCTATAATTTCCAAAGTATTCTATGGTTGATAATTTTTAGACCATTTGCTTCTTGCATTCATTGGCAAAACAAACTTAAAGAGGCACAGTAAAAACCATGTATTCTAATTCTTTATATTAAAATACACTTTTCAATTTCTCTTTCTTGAGAAATCAATAAGTACCAACCATAATTATGTGAAAGAACTATGAGGAATACCAACATTTAAGGAGGAATAGAAGCAAAGGAGCTTGAAAAAGGGACCAGAATGGAAGGGGAAAGCAAACTGAAAATAAGTATCTTATGATATCATTGATGCTTAAGGTAGAAAACTTTTCAAGAGTAAAGGAGGAGCCATTCTGCAACCCCAGTGAAATATTGATTCAGACAAGGGCTCGATAATGGATGCTAATGCAACTAGGTGAAAGATTATTGGCATATGCCAAAATATTGCCTGATTAGTTGATTACTAATTGCAGAGGGAAAAAATATATATCTTTAGAAAGAAAAACTTGCCAGGCAAAACCAAATGATCAAACTTAACATCATAATAGTAGGGCCATCTGACATTAGGGGCCTCCTTTACGGCTGTAATATGAAGTAATCAGTATCATCTATGAAGAAATCGTCTCAAAAAATGTTTAAACTGTATCACATTTAAATTATAGCCTTCCCCTCCACCAGGAGTCACAGACCGGTACTGGTCAGTGGCCTATTTGGAACAGGGCCGCACAGCGGGAAGTGAATAGCTGACCAGCGAGCCAAGCTTCATCTGTATTTGCTGCTGCTCCCCAGCACCAGCATCACCACCTCAGCTACACTTCAAATCATCAGGCATTTGATTCTCATAGGAACACTGATTACTGGTGCCAAAAGTGTTGGGGATTGCTGCTCTAGGCTACAACAAATATTGAGATAGAGGAATAATATGTAAAAACACAATGAAACCATCAGCTAAATCTAGAATGTGATGTCAATTCCAAAGACAGCTGACCTATACTCTTCAAAAGGTTAATGCTATCATGGGAAAAAAAATGGAATGACTGTTAAAAATTTAAAGAAGTTAAAGACCTTAACAACCAAATGTAGTTCTCAATACCTGAGTGTGAGCTTTCACAATGAGTAAAACAGCTAAAAGACATTTTAGGGACAATTAGGGAGTACGAATATGTAATGGGTGGCAGATAATATTAGCAAATTATTGTCAATTTTCTTAGTTGTAATAATGGTACTTGGTATTATCGAAAAGATCATTATTTTTAGAAGGTGCAAACTGAAATATTTGAAAGTGTCTGCATGTCATGATATCTACAACTTTCCTGAATGATTGTTAAGCAAAATACACACCCACACACACAGCAAATGACAAAATGTTAAGGGTTGCTGAAGAATCTAGGTGGTGGGCATAAATGTAGTCATTGTACACTTAAAAACTTTCACTGTGCTTTAAAATGTCTCTGAAAAAAAGTGGGTGTGGGGAGAGGGAGTGTCAAATGCTGCTGAAAGTTTCCTCAAGATAAGGACAGATTTAGCAATAAGTAGGTTGTTTATTTCTTTTGTGAGAGCAGTTTTAGCCATTTTACAATAGATTGAGAAATAAACTACAAGTAATAAAAAAGAGAGTAAGTTTTTTTCTAAGACAACACTTGGAAGAAATTTAGCAGTTAAGAAGTGCAAAAAAAAAACCTCTGAAAATTTAAAGAAATACAGACTTGAAGGAAAGATTTTGCTTTTTTATTTGTATTTTTTGACTTGGAGTTTTTGCTTATTTTTTGTTTTAGCATATTCTTCTTTGGTTTTAAGGGTCAAAGAGGTGACTATTTCAGCATTGATGGAGAAGAATCTGTAGAGAAGAAGAGATTGAAGAGGAAAGAGAAAGAGTAGAGGGGGGATGTTTCAAGAGTATTGGAATTAAATGGGTGTAAATAAGAAACCAAAACAATGGAAGGCAGAAAGTTTTCTTTCAAACTTGTAAAGTTTTAGCTTCAGAGCCCTCGCTTGTATGAGCTTCCCCAAGATCCTCTACTAATTTCTAATTTACAACTAACTCTCCAAGAGAGTCCCCTAAATTGCATAAACTTCAGATCCTACAAAACCTGGATCCATATCTATGGGAAGATATTAAGGAAGAACAAAAAGGTGTAAACTTCTTGTATATGTAAAATAGAGCTTCTCAAACTTCAGCAAGCTTGATAATCACCAGGAGACCTTGTTAAAATGCAGACTCCTGATTAGTAGTATACTTTAATTTTACTGATGAAGAAACTAAGGCGCATAAAGATTACACGACTTCCTCAAATCACTCAGTGGCCAAGCTGGTACTAAGGCTCATGTACTATGCTTTCAGTGGTCTGTCTTCTGTACGATGTGTGCTCTTTTTGCACTATTCATGGTAAGCTTTAATATCTGTATTACCATAAAACTTCTACCTACATTTATTTGGCCTTGAAAAAATTAGTCTTACTGACTCAGAGTAAAATGTAAATTTTACTGAATACAGAATATATTAGCGTCTATTGCTGCACAACAAATTGCCATAAACATAGAGGCTTAAAGCAACACACATTTATTATCTCACAATTTCCATGAGTCAAGAGTCTTCTCACTGGTTAGCCAAGGTCTCTGCTCAGGCTCTCACCAGGCTGAAAGCAAGATGTTGGCTGGGGCTTTGGTCTCATCTGAGGCTTGGGGTCTTCTTCCATGTTCACCAATTATTGATAGAATTTTGTTCCTTGTGGTTATGGGGCTGAGAATCAGAAGGCATTCTCAGCTTTCTGACTGTCAGTCAGAAGTTGTTTTCAACTCTAAGAGGCTCCCCTTTGTTCCTGCCAAGTGTCCTTCTCCACAATGTATCAGTTTTCTTCTTTGAGGCTAGAAGAGAACCTCTTCAGTTGGCCAAGACAGTGATATAACATATATTACATCTTACGTATGTTACATCATTCAACATTACTCTCCCCTTTGCTGAATGATGTAACATAAGTTAGGGAGTGACTATCCCACCACATTTGCAGTCCTGCCCACATTCAAGGGGAGGGGATTATGTAGGTAGGTGTGTACTCTGCAGGTGGGAATGTTGGTGGCCATCTTCAAATGCCTACTAGCCCACACAAAGATATCTGAAAAGTTACCTATAGGCATTTTATACTTGATGAGACCTCAATATTTTCTAATAGCTCAATTTTTTAAATCTTTGAGATTTAAACCAACGATTTTTCTGTAGATGCTTTAAAAATGTTTTAGCAATCAAGCAAAAGCATAAGACAAGCATTTCATTCTTGGTAAAACAATGACTTTGTTATCTGTCTTTGATGTGACTGTAATTACCTCCTTTGCTAATGTTGCTCCACAGTTTTAGAGAATTGTTAATAGCCTTCCTTTTGGAGATTATTATCTTTTGAATATGTATATTTCTGTATATAGTCAGTACTGCCTTATAAAAGGAAACTAGGATCCTTTCTGACAGTTGAACAGGACATGAGCTTATAATTTAGTATTGTGTTATATTTTTTAGAGCTGTGAATATAATAATAAAGATTAAAACACTACAGGGAGTATGTGTCTGTGGCATTTGTAGGTGGTAATTATGTTGTCAGCTAGAAGAGTAAAAATTCAACCTCCTGAACTTGGGTCTTGGCAGGCTGGCCAGTATCTGATTTTTTCCTCTATTGTTATTAAAATTTGTTTATAATCCTAGATATCTTTGCCTCTGTAGATTTCTTTTTTAGATTACTTTGAATATGGAAATACAGATAGAATCAGACTCACTGTTTTGGATCCCAGAATTGCATGGCTCAGCATATTCATTAGAGTGGTTTTAAAAGCTGAGCTATGCAAACTGGATACTTAAAGAATTTTGAGGGCTTTCATCGCAGTGGGTAAGCCATCAAAAGTCAGAGGATCTCTATTAATACAGAGCACTAAAAAGCTGTGGTTTTTGCCTTTTGGCATTTAAAGTATTAATCTGTTTCAATACTCACTAGTAAATATGTCCATCAGTTAAGCTAAAATGGAGTGAGAATTTTTTTAAAAAGGAAAAAAAAAAACAACTAAAGAAACTACTTAATGCTTAGTAAGATCTATGAGATGCTGTTTAGTGTGTAAATATTTATTTGACTGGCTATGATTAAAAAATAAGACCCTATCTAAGTTCCTAAACATTCTGATTATTAGAAACTAAGGAGCCTGTTCATGTGAGAAATTTAGTAGTTACTTTTTTCCAAATAGGGAAATTTAATACCAAACTTACATGGGTGATTGACTTAACTAACGTCATAGTCTGGTTTTGAAAGATCTTTGTCAGGAGCAGAAGCAACACTCCATTTCTTATTCTAAATAAATATACTAAGTCTGTGATTTTTTAAAAGCTCATTAGAAGGATGAAGACCCAATCTTCAACAAGGCGCACAGAGCCTTGTGACATGCCCCTGCATCTACGTCAGTCTATAGATTATCACACAGCATCGTCCCTCTTACTGTGGACTTCAGTCACATTGGCATTGCCCGTTTTCCATTTCCTGAAAGAGACATAGACTGTGCCATACAAACTTTGCACATGCTGTTCCTTCTATAGAACATACTGCACTTTTCTGGTCCCCCCTCCCTTTTTCCTAGATCTTACCTTTATCATTTCCTGGGGTGAGAGATGTTAATCTTTGACTACTCTCTCCCCACCTTCCCACCAGTCATGTTAAATCTCTTTGTTACCTAGATCTTTGGAACCATAACATTCCAGTCTTTCCAAGTCATTCCCTTAATTTGTAATTATACATTTATCAATGAGATTATTTAATTCATATCTGTTGCAGTTCTCCCTTCCCCTCCCACCCCCCCAGTTAACTCTAGGATGTCAGGGATTTTGTCTTCTTATGTGCTTAACATTTGATCTCTAGGATCTAGCACATGCTAAGTATTTAAAGGATACTGAATAAATACTTGTTGAATGAACATAAGGATGAATGAATAAATGAATGGGCACATAAAAGAATGTATAGATTTGATTATTCATTAGCTTGGAACATTGATAATTAAAAGCTACACCTGCAAATAAGCAAAGCATAGAGCAGTGTCAGCAACCCCTCTATGCATTAAGAGCAAGTCTGCCTCATAGACCTATGCCTGCCAACCAGTTGGGATTATCACTATTATTCTGATGTTATGGGTCGTCCCTTGTGAAAATTTTCATAAGCTCAAATACCAAAGACAGATAGTGACCTGAACACATTATGGAATGTCGACACAGTTCCCATTCTTTCCACAGGTGGACCAAACGTAAGGAAAAGAAGAATATAGCCCAAAGGGAATCGCACAAGCCATGAAACCAAATAGATTTGGATTAGCAGAATAGTTTTTCTTGCCAGAGGTTAGCTTACAGAAGGCATTTAAAGGAATAAAAGAGCAACAGACCATTCCAGGAAGGCAGATAATATATTTTTAAAAAGCAGAAATGTCAGAAGAAGATAATAGACAAAAAGTAATGTGGCCAGGAGTGAGTGAAGAGGCTAAATGTTCAACAAGACTTCAGGCAGCCAGAGAACAGCTTATCATCTACCTCCAGTTGTCCTTCCTACCTGAAATAATCTTACTGCCAACTTAAAACTCTTCCATGTAGATGATGGTCTGGCATTTAAATCTCTTCTCTAAAACACAGGAAAATGAAATTAAATACAACCATTAAAATACTTTTTTTTTTTTTCTTAAAAACAGGAGGTCATAGTATGACTTGGTCTGGCATTTGTTAGTAATTCTAGGAGGTAATGCCCTTGCAATATTTTTTTTTTTTTTGTATTTTTACCAACAGTAGCAGAGAAATGTTCTTCATAGATATTCAAAACAAGATTTAATGTAATCAAATTTGTGATAAAGTAACATTTTTCAACAGTCAAGAAAAGGATGCTTGACATGTAAATGTCATACATCAGAGTTGATATTTTAGGTTTTCTTTGCTCTTTTGTCAAATGCTGAAATCGAGATTTTTTTGGATAACAGATTCAATGACTGTTTCATTGGAGAGACTTTTGAAATTGTCACTTGAATAGGCACAAGTAGAAATTTATCTGAGTCTACAGCCATGCTACCCTGAACAAGCCTGATCCTGTCTGATCCTGGAAGGTAAGCAGGGTCAGGCCTGGTTAGTACTTGATAGGAGACCACCTAGGAAGACCAGGTGCTATACGTGTAAAAAAATTAAAAAATAAGGGATTATAAACTGACAAGGTCCTTGCAATCTGTGAGGTCAACCAAGGGTTGCCTTGCCTAAAAAAAAAAAAAAAAAAAAAAAAAAAATTATCTGATTTGAATAAGCTGAAACCAACTTTGTCCTGATGGCAAAAGACATCCAAAGAAGCATTATTTACAGCCCTTGCCAATTGTGAATGGACCTCTATAAGTTTATTGCTTTCTTAACTAAGAAAAATAAAATACAAAAGTTTCAAAAAAAAAAAAAAGGAATGAGTTGGAAATTAGAATGCAAAAGGGAAAATATATTTAAAATAAATTGATAAAAGTTATTAGGCAAAAGATGGCATATCAATAATTCTTTTCAATTTATTTCTTCAATTGAACTTTTCTGTTTCTTAATTATTCTCTTTTGACATGGAAAATTTCAAGACTTTAAGTTTATATACTAGATTGCCAGTGAAAGACAGCCTTAGATACTTTCATTAAGGCTTTATCCATTAATCTGATTATTTTGCATAACACATCCTGATCCATCTCTCTGCTTTGCTCTTCTTCAGCCCTTCCTCCATTGAAGTCAAATGCCAGTTGATCCTATAACTCTTTTGCTTAAAACCTGCCAGGGCTTTCACTGTACTTAAGAAGAGCCCATCCCAGAACTCACTCCTGGTCTTACCTTTCTCACCTCAAGCTTCTCTTAGTCCTCCAGCCACAGCCACCTTTTCTTACATCCTTTCAGGGCTTTTATGCCCCATCTCCAACTAGATGCATTTCCTCTCCTCTTCATCTAGTTAACTCTTATGCTTATATCTCATTTCTGAGCTCACTGCACAGAGGCCTTCCTGCTGTTTCTCTGACTAGGCCCTGCCCACCTTGTCATCTGATTTCATGATGCCAGGAGGTTTTTCTTCAAAGCACTTATCACAATTTGTAGTGGTATATTTGTAAAACTATTCTATTGTTGTTTGTATCCCCACTAGATAAACTATGAACTCTGTGGAAGCAGGCTTTGGGTGTCCTCACCAGTGATTTTCAGATCCTGATAGGCATTAATGAACAGGTCCCGAGTGGATGACTAAATTAAGTTCCTAGAAAGTATGAAACAATAAATGGCTTGTAAAACTTACAACATTTAGGAGAACTAAGATTTTTAATAACATCAAAATTACTGAAAGCATTCTGAAATAAAAGAATATGGATTATTGTTCTCACTGCTGATATGAAATGGCACATATGAAGCAACATTAAATTTTCTTAAAATACCTTTGGAGTCAAGCATTCTTCAGAAAGTGAAACATTATTAGTTATTCAGAGAAGGGAAAAGCTCCATAGAAAAGAAATACAATACCCCTGAGGTAATTTGGAAATGAATATATGGACTATTTATTGATTAATAAATAATAAGAGAGGATTATATACTATACTTATATGAAAGAACTTTGAATGTTTTTTTTTTAATTTAAATTTTATGTTCACATCAAAAAAGCCAGAGTTCAATAAAATGTGTTTATTTTCTTGTAGATGTGGAATTGGTATACCCTTGCAAAGTTAGATTTAGCAAAACACCTCAAAGTCACTGGGAAGCTTTTTAAAAATATATAGGATCTCTTGGAGTTTCCAGTTAAGGAAGACTGGATAGGGCTTGTAAGTCTGCATATTCAGGAATTACTCTGACTTAGAAAATTATTTTGCATTGCCATCAATATCTTAATAATAGATGCAATCTATTTGATGCTTATTATGTAGCAAGCACAACATAATACGTTTTAGTTTATGTAATCCTAGCATCAAATACATGAATTGAAGTAGAAATATATCTGCCAGCCAGTGAGGAACCTTACTACAAGGTTCTGTTTATATTTTCTGTAATGTTCCCTGTGGTACATGTAGTTGCCATGTTTAACTTAATAGCTCATATATTCGATTCCTGTTTTCTTTCTCAAATGAGCAGGGGATAAAATGGATTTTAATTTAGGTGGGTTTTGTTCAGTGTGAATCAGGACAAAATTGGGCACAATTTTGGGCAGAAATCTTGAAATTTTCTAGAATCAAAGTAGAGATTTGCTTTTCAATGTTGCAAACTTAACCATCCTCTTAGCTAAAATTATCAGGAAAATATATCTGGATCAGAGAATGCATCAGTGTAAAAGAATCTACTTTTGATTTAGTTCTGTTTTGGAAGAGACTACATAAGCAGTAACTATGGATGCACCTCTAGAATCAGGACTTGTCAGCAACAGTTTATAATACAAATTATTGATCACTTATTTGTTTTTCCATCTATGTTATCGTATCTCATCATCATTGATTTACTATTTTAGATTGAAGAATATAAATTTATACATACATATACAATATGAGGATATGCTATATACAAGCTGTAATGTATTTTATATAGAAGGAAACTCCTGTTCATCATAATGACAACTAACATTTATAGAGTGCTTACTAAGTGCTAGGCATGGAGCTAAGCACTTTACATCCATTTACTCCTTTAATTTTCCTAACGATGCTATGAAGCATTAATATTCATAGCATTATGTACTTATTATTATCTTTGTTTTACCAAAAAAGACAGTCAGAATTATCTTAAGATCTATATCCAAGGTTAGTTCTCTAGTAATCAATGTAGCCAGTACTGGAATTCAGGTCTTATGGAATCCAAAGTCAGTGCTGCATTTCACCACCAAACAGCCTTAGTTTTTCAAGTCATTCTAGGTCATACAAGCACCTCTATTTTCACTGTCTACCTGTCAATATTTTATCTCCTATCAACTTACCTCTGACTCAAATACTACAAATACCTTTCCTCATTTCTGTTTCTCAAACACATTGTGCTCATTCTTAACTTTGCCTTTGCATTTTCTGCTCCCTTCACTGGACCACTCCATCCCCTGATATTCACTTGTCCAAGCTCAACTCCTCAGAAAGACCTGCCCTAACTACCCATTTAAATAAATACCTACCCGTCCTAACTCTTGCCACCTTCCATCACATTGCCCTGTTGTTTCTTTAGAGTACTTATTTCTCAAATTATTCTAGGTATTTATTTGTTTCTGAGTTTGTTGTTTCTCTCTCCCACTAAAATCTTAGAATCTTATCTCTTTATTTGCCATTGTATATTTTTCCTATGAATGATTAAATGATAGCATATTTGTCTGGACTTAGCCAAAGTATGTGCTAAATGCTAAAAATAAAAGATGAATAAAATAGAAATTATTTTGTCAAAAACTTTATAATAGAATAGTTGATAACATAACAGTTGGAATACTTTTAAAATCTCAAATCATTGTTTTGTCTTTGAGGATAATATACTGTTGAAATTGATACTTTACAGTCAACTTGTCTTGCAATCAGAGATAGAAAGTACTCTTTTCAGTAAACTCTAATGCTTCCTTATGCATATAGAATACTAATGGTTTGGGTGGTCAAAGGTATTTATGGAATATACCTATAAATCCCAAGCCTGTATGCTCTACATAAATGCCCAGAGAACATTGTAAACTTAATAGGTTCTGGGATCTCCTAGAGATCCAGATTCAGTATATCAAAGGTGAGGCCTGGAAATCTATGTATTTTGAAAGCACCTCCCTACTTCACTAGGTATTTCATACCACTCAAGTTTGGGAACCACCAGACTCTGCTGCCTGGCTCAGAAAGAACTGTGTTTTGTGTTACCAATGAATTTTAGAAAAATAGTGTATGTCTGCATAACTTGAATCTCAAAAAGCAAGAGTACTTTTTTTTTTTTTACAAAACTAAATCTTTAAATTTAAATTTGTTCTTTTAAAACTCACTTTTTCAGATATTGATTTAGTTTTCATTTATAAATCCTTCCTACCAAAAAGCACAAGGTACTTTACAAACATTAACCTCAAGAGAAGCATGTTTCTTGACAAAAACACTGTCAGTTGGTGAAATGTATAAAGTATAATTCTGCCTTTCAAATTGTATTTCAAATAATATTTCTTGCCCTAGTGACATATGAATCTGTTTGTTGCTTTGTTGGTTATAAGTATTTTATATGCACTTAGGTATGTATTCTTATACACACCAGCGGTTGAGCACTCTCTTTTCCACATAAGCGCTTCCATTTTTACCTCTAAAAAAGAAACCACACATTATTTCCATTACTTAAATCAGGGGAAGGGAATTGAATTTCTCCTTAGCCATGTTTCCCCAAGAGATTTTAATTTATCCCTTTTGATTGTCTCCAACTCTCCTGTGGTGGCTTCCTGCAATTTCAAAATTAGACCAGGTTTTTATCTATGTTCTCTCAAAATCTACTATAGCACTATAATTTTTCTGGCAAATGATCTTAAAAAGGAGTTTGTTCTTTTCTACCTCCAAGGTCCCTTACACTTCTAACAGTTTTTCTGTATAAATCCTAGACTTCTCTCTCCACAAGTGCCTTGTTCTCATCTTATTTTTGTTCATATTTTCTCCCTGTCAGATTTACCTACCCTATGTTATATTCTCCTGAAGTCCAAAATTCAGTTTAGGCTTTCTTTTAGAATAATTTAAGAAAAAATAGCTTTATTTAAATGTTAATGATTAAAAATTGTTCAAATTCCAGGGGATATTTCTATTGTATACCTACAACCATGCTGTACTTAACATCAAGGTCTCAATTTTAATGATAGAAATTTAGACATTTAATTCTCCTTCTGTGCTCTTAGGGTCTCAGAATATTTAACATGAATTTGATTAAAATAAGAATGAGAATAGTTCATAATAAAATTTAGCAGAACATAAGTCAATAATATCTTGCAAGTGCTTAATTTAGCTAGATAGAGCTCCATGGTTAATCAGCCATATGTTGGATTATTCTCCTTTCGTATTGATATAATTAGGCATTAGGCATTAAATTTTTGTAAAACACAACTCCAAAAAGTTAATGAGCTGCAGAGAGGAACAAGGAAAAAGTACATGAATACCCTAAAGCATAGTATCAAAGAACAGTGGTATTTTTTATGATTAATTTCTGTAGATATGTAAGGAAGTATATAGCCATCTTTGTCCACAGCAAAATAATTATAATTTCAGTATGAAAATATCAATGAAAACACTAATATATTTCTTTATAACACCTGATCATTTCAGAAGGAAGAAAAAAGGCTCTGAACCCAGTTTAAGTGATTTAAAATTCAATAAATGCAGAAACTGGAGTTTATTTATTCTTGCAATGCATTTAACTAGTGCAGTGATTTTTTAAATGTTTTATTGTCAGGTTTTAAAAGGAGAGTCCATCATTAACACAAAATGTGAACTTTCCCATCCAACTATCTGGTAGAGTTTGGTTGTTATTGATTCTGCAGTCTTTTTATACAGAACAGAAGTCTGCATAATACCACAAATTTGTTTCAAGCTTGACACCTTGAAATACTTAAATTTATGAAAAAGTGAATTATGGGTTTCTGATATGAAATATCATGTAAACATTCTTGGATGTAATATTATTAAACATTTATTCCAAATCAACACTGTGAAAATATTAAAATCAAGAAAAATACTAGTTTTAGAACATGTTATTTATGCGATTATATATTGATAAAGTTTTCTTTTGTACAGAGACAAATGAGTCATTCAACAAGTATAAATCTCTGCCAAGTGTTTCTGAATTTCAGGTTTATTTTAGGGAAAAAAATATCTAGGAAAAAAAATTAATTCATCGTCATCAGAAGAGAATCTGCAGTACATTTGTGGGAGGTGGTGGGAATGCATCAGTTAAAGATTGGACCCTAACAGAGGCAAAAGCACAGAATAAGAGTCAGGGAGCCAAAAATGTCCAGATGATAAGATGCAGCTTCCAAAATAAGAAAGTTCATAATCAACACATGAGCCCTGGGAACAGCAAGATACTAACAAGAATATAGTGGTAAGAAGCACAGAAAGGGAAAGTGTTGGTTGTCCCAGGAATTCAGGCTTCATCTTCTTCCAAGTTTGCCTAAGGCTGATTCTGCTCTTGTTCTTCCAAATAACAGCTGAGTCCAATTTTGTGTATCTTGATTTAAAACTCCCACAATGAGCCTGTTCTCATAAATTAAGCAAGCTCAAAAGAACAGCATTTGGGATTGTAGGGTGTGAACAGAGGTTTAGTGTAGCTTTTTGTTTCTTCAAAAAGAAAAATGCACATCTCCTATCTCTTTTCTGTGACTGCTTCTAACAAAATTAGAGATATCAAGAAGGACGGGATAGTAAGTAAATTTATTAGTCCTTGAAAGTCCATCTTTCTCCCAAGCCCCAAACCCAGCTTGCTAAATCAGAGAGAAATATCCTTTGTGCAGCAAGGCTGTGCATGAGCATTGTTTGGAATGCATGACATTCTAGCAGTGCCCTGTGACCACATTCCTTAATTGTGAATTGAATTTTCCTACTTCACTAGCATCAGCCTGGCCTAGAGAAAACAAATGTGTCAGACATAATGTACTTATGATTCCCTAAAAATAAATGCAGAAATTAAAATCCCTAGAGATTTCAGTTCTGGAGTGGCAGAGACTCAGAAGCCAGATGCTCTGTAGGCTCTTTGAAATAGACAAAGTGAGCACCAGCGTTAGTCTTCTGAGTACTGATAGTGCAGCCAGTACGTGTTTTATTGGCATTTTCTTTTCGACCTGGATTTTCACAGCAGGACTAGATTAAATCTTTCTGCATGCTCTCCCTAATTCATTGGCTTTTTTTGGCAGATGTTTGCCCAACATACATTTTGTTTAGTTGTAGGTGGTTTGTTTTTCAGCACTCCAGGATGATATTATCATATTCCCCTGTTGAGATCAAATTCACAGACTATTATTTTAGGAACTCCCGTACTCTACAGAACATCATGCATTTCCTAATATTCTCTGGGAACCTACAATGAATGGGCTGTGGAGTACATGGGAGTTTTTTTGTTTTGATTTGTTTTGTTTTGTTTTTTAATATATCTGTTTGAAAGACAGGTGAAATAGAAGACCATGAACAAATATTTTTATGTACATTTCCAACAGGAAAATAACGTATGAAGAAAAATATGCTTCTTGGCCAAGCTATGTTATGAATTAGCATATGTTTTCTAGAAATAGTAGATTTTTTCTTGTACCCGAACTATATTAAATAGCAACTTCCTGATCTTAAAGCCCAGTCCAGCTACAACCTTTCTGTGAAGAACCACATCAACTCCTAGGATAACATTTTCAAACCCAGCAGTAAAGTCAGAAATTTCATTTCCATAGAAACCCAAAGTGAAACAATAACTTTAATGTGAGTTCAGAGCCATAAATAGAGCAGCAGTATTTTCCCTGACTGAGATAAGTTGTCATACTGAATATGCACAGAAACTAAGAGGATGGATAAATGGAGACGATGAGGGTGGGGCATGTTAACAAAATATTCTAAAGAATTTTAAAAAGGCAAAATGTGAATGTATTGACTTTCATATTTGTACTACTAATAGTTTGTATGGCCTTTGGGGGATTTGCTTGAGTTTCTAAATATCAGTTTCTTCATCTATAAAATGAGAGTAATAATATCTGACACCTGCTTCTTAGGTGATTGGCATTCACATTGAGCACTTACTATGAAACAAGTGTCAAGAGCTTTATATGAATTACCTCAATTCTCAGCATTATATTTATTTTGTAGATAATATGTAACAGTTATATGGTCCATTTTATGAGTCTGGTACTGTTCTGAGACTTTTGCATACATTTATGAACATGTTTTCCTTGAAACTACCATGAGGTAGATACAGCCATTGCCCTACTTTGCAAATGAAGAGAGTGAAGCAAAAAGCAAATGGGATATATTACATGTTTGGTAAACTGTGAAATACTGTATACAAGTAGATACACAATTTTATCATCCTCATAGATTAATTAGTTACTTTCTGTATATGGAATTTCTATATTCCAAATCCAATTTGGAGGATAGATTTTTAACTGAAATGGTATTTATGGCCTAATAGTTTCTATAAGAGATATAGTTTATTTTATCTTTTAACATTACACTTTCTTCATGATAGTAATATTGAAATTTGAGGGCATACTTAAGTTATCAGATAATGATCATAACGTTATATCTTAACTATTGCTTAAAAGCTCTTAGAAATGACTGGAATTAATTCTAACTGTGGTGAAAAGTAGATACTCACATTTGTTCTATATCTAACAGAGTACTTAATATTAGTGGTTCACTAGTTTATGTTTTTTGACACTGGTCCTGAAGTGTTGTGGGATTTGAAGTTCAATATTAATCATCTGTACTGCCCTTATAATGTTGTGGTCATAATTATGGAAATGTGTGAGTAATTTAATCAAAACAATTTCTAGGACCTGTTTTTATCTTAGCAAATGTTCCAACAAACATGTACTTGTGTATTTAGTACTTTCACATCACTTAATATTGGAAAAGAGAATTGTCAAGTCATCCCTAGCTGTATTCCTAGAGCCTGATATGAAGCACATATAACTATTCATTTTGGGGATCATTTTGGTATGACATTATCTATCTGCTTTATGCATCTAACTTACTACTTTGCACAAGTCAAAACCAAAAGTACTGGCAGCACTGTGTAAAATTTTGTTGGTTGCTTTTATGTAGAGAGTGAGAACTATATGCACTGATTAAACCTAATTTAGCATGAATGTTTGTCTAGATTATAATAAAGGAAGGAAATTTGAAAACAATTTATTTTAGCCATCTATTATTTTATTCCTTGTTCATTTATCAGAACAAAACTGCAAAAGTCTTTTATAAAAGGAGTGAGACATGGTGTTGCCTGAGATGTCGTGCAAAGCCTGGCATATGGAAATGAAGCTCACAGTAGAGTCAGAAAGATGACATGTGCCGCTTTTCAAACAGCAAGAAGGGCAGGCACTGTGGCTGACATGCTGCCTGTTTATCGCATGCAAAAATTTCTAGCTTCTGTGCTGATGAATCGGAACTATAACTGACAATAATCAAGATATTTGAAAGATAGAAACAACTTAAAGGATGCTCAACGGGAATTAAAACTGAGAAGCCAGAGCTGACATAACTAATGATAATAAATGATAGAGGCAAGAAAATAAGAGATTCTCCAGGTCTTCGGACTTGCTCTAATTTTATATTCTAGTAAATGGCTCTACATCTTTTAGAACTAAACTCACATGTTGACATCATTATGATATTGTTGTTATTACACACACAAATACACATATAGACTCACACGGTGCACACCCACAACAATTATTCTCCTTGTTTCAGGTCTTCAACACATTGATCTTTGGTTGTTCTTCATCATTGGTATCTCATGACCAAGGCATGCAGCCTCAAGGATGTAGGTTCAGTTTGGAAGTATTCTTCTGATTAAAAAACTGTGGAGATAAAATCTGTCTCTTAATTAACTTTAATAATAGAAATTTATGTATAATATGAAACAAACTCATATGTCAGTGGGGAAAAGAAAGTTTATAATAAGATTGCAACAGACACCAGTGTATAAACATGAGCTAATCATGCAATTCAAATGACAGAACACATAAATGAAGTACAGAATAAAAAATGAAAATGTTAAACTTCAATAGTACCTATATTGACCATAATTAAAGCCAAGATGTATATCCTTACTCTGGAAATCATGACTATAAGAAAATGTTGATTTTATTTTGTTCCTGTTGTGTCCAAGCAACATGGGTGTACTAGCCATCAAGTAAATAGCCATCAAGATAATGTAGGTGAAATAAGAAAAACTAATAACAGACTGCATGAAAGTATCATTTAGTGCATTACAAACTAGATATTATATAGATATTCAGAACATAGGTTGTCTATGAAGCTGGAATTTATTAGATACTGGAACTTGAGACTCAAATAAGATATTAAGAATTTATGTAAATACAGAAAAGCATATCAGCCCTTCCATATCTGGGAAACAAAAATATGAACACAGCCACAGAGAAGTCAGTTTGGGATGGTCGATAATGGGGCAACCAAAAGCTGGCAAGTTTGGAGTTGAAATTTCATTTTGGATATTAATGAAAGCAATTTTATTTGGACAGTTGCCTTGATTATTGAATCATAATATGGTATATTAATAATTATTGTCTTTTGAGCAAAGAAATGATAAATATAGGCCTGCAGAAGAATGATCGTAACAATGGTGTGTATCATTATTTTTGGAAGTAATGAGAGAGGAGAGAAATGACTTATATGTAGAGTATAAGAAGGTAAGAAATGACTTTGATCATGAAGTGGGAGATGTTACATTAATTCATGACTAGGTGATGAAGATTTAGACCAGTTGAAATGGCAGAAAGTTACAAACATTTGAAAGGAAAAACTGGAAGGGCTTGGTGGCTATCTTCATAGTCAAGTACATGAAGCCATGTCTTCTCATTTTCTATATTTTTGGTATCCAACAAATTATCTGGAACAAAGAAATTATTGATTAATGTTACACTTGATGAAGATAATGAAAGACAGAGAAATGAAAGAACTGAAATAAGGGTCCAAGTTTTTGAGAAACTCGGTCATAGGCAGAAACTGGGATCATGATAAAGAAGTACCTTGCACGGAGGAAAGGTGTCATTATAAGGATTTAGAGTTTTTTTGGAGTTCATGAATTAGTCTAGTGAAAATGACTTATAGACAGTTGAAAGAATCAAAAAGTTTGGCTATTCATTTCCATTACTTGCTTTTTATTGGAAAAAAACAAATAAACAAATAGAAACCGATTAAGGCACTGAGAAATTAGGATAGCACTGATGCTATAACTAAACCTAAGGACTTCATATACTTAATACAACGTCATTGCCAAAAATTAAAATGGAGGTCATTTACATTTAAAATATCTTAAAATAATCTCATAATTTTTTCATTGTGATTAAACACCATTTTATTTATTTTTTTGATCTTTAGGCACTAAGGTATAAGAGATAACAATATACCAAATAGATCAAATCTATATTAAGAGTAAGTCAAAATTACATTCTAGAATTTTGAAATAACATTTTTAATATTGATTATGGTTCATAATCTGAACTTCAGATTGAAGACGCTGAAAAAATCTTCAACAATCATGAGGTCAGAATTACCCTTTTTGCTGCTCTTTTCATATTTTAAGACTTTAAGTGCCTTCTTATATTCTGGTTTTTTTTATTAAAGCACTACATTCACAATGTGTAAATAAACAGTATACAATAATGATTAGCATGGTCTCAGAGGAGAGAAACAATATTTCAAGTTTTATTAGATCAGAGAGAAATTAATGTACTTTTGAGGACTCTAAAGACTATATTTCTCTGTTTGGATAATTGAAAAATAGATGTTATATCCCTTGCAAAAAACCTAGCAAGTCAGTGACAAAGCTAGAAATCAACCCACAATATTTAGAATCTGACATTAGTCATACAATCTCTTGGAACGTATCTTGTTTTCACAATGGCAAATTGTTTTGAATTTTCAGATTGCTTTGAGCCAGCACGTGTGATTGGCTTTCATTGTCAGAAGCCAAATCCTTGCACAAGTCAAATAACCTATCAAAGACCTGTCCAAAATCTAAAAATAATCTCTAGAGCTATAGGTGGTGTCAAATGTATTTCAAGAGAGTCAAAGCTAACCAGTGTGTTTTCCTTTAGGAATCTGCTTGCTTCTAAGCCTCAGAGTATCAGAGGGGCATTTAAACAAGCCAAGCCCTGCTTAAAGTTATATACATTACTAAAATTCAAGGTTCACTCTCATCTTCACTTCATTTCCATTAACTTTCTGAAATTATTGTATATAAGACCATGCTCAATAGTACTGCAGGCTCCATGTAATAATTGAGATTAAACACTAAGCTACACATTAGATTTTTTTTGGTTCATTCGTTTAAACTGCTATTACTGTGGAAATAGCCATTACATTCAGGTAATAATGTGACTGTTACTTACCAACCTAGAATTATATTAAAGAACTACACATATATCTTAATCTACTCATCAGATTTCCTCCTTGTTTTCTGATAGCCTTCCTTAGCTATAGATAACACTCCTGATACCAAACATAATCCTCCCACCTGTTTTGGAGTCCCTGGAACATAGCAGTGGTTCATTAAGGACAATGACTAGGGAAATCATATCTATCAGAGTGAAATTATTCAAAATGGTTTGCATCCTAGCTCCCTTGCATATCAGTGCACATTCTGTATCCAAGTTTAACGTCACTGAATCACAATTTTCTAATGTATAGAACAGAAAAAATGATGTCACCTTTGTAGAATTTTAGGAGAATTCTGGGAGAAAATGTATACAAACTCTTTGCATAGTACGTAGTGCTTATTTAACAAGTGGTAAATGATAGTAACTGAAATCCCAACTATTAGAATAACTCTTTTAGGGAGTCAGAACCAGTAGGAAATTGGGTTAGGAACATGTGTTAGTTTTCTAGGGCTGCCATAACAAAATCCAAAGACTGAGTGTCCTAAACAGCAATTTATTTTCTCACTCTTCTGGAGGCTGGAAGTTCAAGATTAAGAATTTGGCAGTGATGGTTTCTTCTGAGGTCTCTCTACTTGGCTTGCAGATGGCTGGATTCTTGCTATGTCCTCAGAAGGCCTTTTCTCTGTGCATGCATATCATATCCCTAGTGTCTCTTTCTCTTCTTATAAGGACAC
This sequence comes from Eonycteris spelaea, assembly GCA_003508835.1. Taxonomy (NCBI): domain Eukaryota; kingdom Metazoa; phylum Chordata; class Mammalia; order Chiroptera; family Pteropodidae; genus Eonycteris; species Eonycteris spelaea. The sequence goes on along the minus strand of PUFA01000033.1, from coordinate 5,277,346 downwards.
TAATCATAATGGACTGTGTCTCTCTATCCTCATGACTCATTTAACCTCAATTACCTCTTTAAATGCCCTGTCTTCAAATATAGTCACATCAGGGTTAGGGTTTTGATATATGACATTGTGGGGATGCGTACAATTCAGTCCATGACAGGATGTCACTATTAAAATAGTTTTATTTGAAAGTGAGAGGGGCTTTGAGAGAAGTATATTCTGCTCTCTTGCAATATACTCGCATTCATGCTTAAGGAATTTTGTGAAAAAAATAGTCTCAACTTTATCGTGAAATAGATTTAAGGATTAGAACATTGAATGGCTCAATTTCATTGGTTGGAAAGGGAATAAAATCCAAAGAAAAGATTCTTAAATGTTGACTATAAGAGTCAGCTGGGTAACTAATTTAAAAGGAAAAGTCTTGGGTCCCATTTAGAGAATCTGATTTATTGAGTCTGTATTAGTTTTGCTGGATAAAAAAATACCACAAACTTAGTGCCTTAAAGATGACGCGAATTTATGATCTTACAGTTCTGGAGGTCACAAATGTGAAATGGATCATATGGGCTAAAATTAAGATGGCAGCAGAATTGTACTGCCTCTGGCAACTCCAAGGGAGAATTTATTTCCTTGCTGTTTTCAGATTCTAGAAGACCCCTATATTCCTCGATCTTGGTCCCTTGTTCAAAACAAATCATTCTAACCTTTACTTCATTCATACATCTTATGTCTCTCTCATAAGGACCCTGTGATCACATTGGTTTTACACAGATAATCCAGTATAATCTCTCCATTTCAATATCCTTAACTAATCATAACTACAATGTCCTTTCTGTCATGTAAGGTAACATATTCATAGGTTCCTGAGATTAAGACATGGAGATATTTGTAGGGTCATTCTGTCTACCACAGGGTCTAAGAATATGTTTTATGTAAATAACCTAACTGATTTTTGCTTCTGTTGGATACCTGGCAGGGCAATGGGGACATCACAAGGTCATCAAGTCTACTGAGGAGGTGTGTGAGTCAAGGCAGGGCAAGTGTTTCATCTCTGACCTTCTCGTTCTCCACCTCTCTCCCATTTAGTTAGTCACTCCTGCCTCATGCACATGTGTTAGGGAAACATGGTATGTTTTGTGAAGGACACAAAGATGAAACTTTCCTTTTTATTCAATTACTTTCATTATAAACGTTAGTGTAAAAGAAGTGAAATAAATAGCATCATGTAACAGAATGTGACCATTGCTCTTAGAATTATTCATTCAAACTACTTTTAAAAATCCAAAAGGTAAGAGCTCAGTCTATTTAAGGGTATCCAAGAAGAGGTAATATCTTTCATCAGTAGGTTTGAACAGGTGGCAGAATTTATTTAGAAGAAATTCTTCTCTGGCCTAAAAGAATACATTGACTAAAGACTGAGAAAAGGCAAATATGGGTTATTTCAGCAAATGATGAGATGTGCAGTTAGGCTGAACATATGGGCTAGGAGATGCTGGTCCCTCAATGTTCACTGCAGGTTATTGCCTTCTTTAATGCTTTAGCTCCCCTTCGCAACCAATGTAAAATGCTGGCAAATGAGGCTCATGGAAATAAGGTAGCTTTCCTAACAGCTCTTGGTTTGTCAGGGAGAGTGAATTAGAACCAGGTTTCTTGACCTCAGGTAGTTGGTCATCTGATTGCAATTTTTACCTTGTACGTAAAAGTTAGAGGGAACTAAGAATGAAGATAAATTTGAGACATTTGGAAGTATGTCACTATCTTCATATCCTTCTGGCAAATTTAAGTGGTAAGAATAAGACTATATACGAAGCCTTAATAGAGGGTAGTCTTCAGATGGGGGAAGGAAAAGAAAACAATGAGGATAGTAGGGCAGCAACAAGTAGAATACGCATAGGAGGGCTTTGGGGTTTAATTCACTATTTTCTTTAAAATTTTTTTTTCTCTATCCCATAAACGTGCTACTCTTTGACTTGTGTGTGCTATAAATATTTAATTAGGGTATCGTACATGAATTTCTGTTGCTTCTGTATATCCATTGGCTAAATGTTTATGAGAGCCTCTTTCTTTGGTATGAAGTCTATATGAAGCAAAAAAAAAAAAAAATCCATTTGTAACACACCTACAATATTACAGATAAACAGATAATTGATATTTGTTTCAAAATGACTTGGGATATGTTTTCGAAAACTAGACCCATTTCCCTGATATTGTTTTCTTTCTATATTTTTCACTTTCTCATTCAACTGTATCTAAAATGCTGCTGACAACCCTTCTTGGTCCTTCCCGTTCCCTTCAGCTGCTTTGTACATAAATCACCTCTGTAATCACAACTGCCTGATGTCACAGTGATAATGAGCTTTTAGATACTCTTTAACAGATCTTTTATTCAAATATAGACTTCTCAAAATTACATTTTAAGAAATTATGTCCCCCTTTGTGATCCAGCCTTACTTTCTCCAGCTCCCAACATTACCCATCCCCAAAATATTTATATTCTATGTTTTAGTTTCTCATTAAGTAGTCCTGGCTAATTCAACTCTCTATTTATTGCGCAAATAGGCATTGTATTATTCTCTGAGAACTAGCCAATGCCAACAACTTCTATTGAAAATGCCTATTATTTTATGCTGTTAGCAACATTTTGTTTACAAGTATTTTTTCATACTTGGCATCTAATTATACTCAGATTCAGATATCCAAGTACTTTCTACTTGTTTGCTTAATTCAAATTTTAATATTGATGATTGAAAACATGTTGAAACCAATGGAAACATAGAACTCCTTGGTTACTTTTTAATATTGTTTCCATAATTGGATTTTGCAATAATTATAAGGCAAGAAAAATTTTTTTCCTACTTAACGTGTGCAATATAGAGGAGGTGGGTGAGAGATTGTTTGAAAAATTCATGTACAATTGCCAGTTGTTATGCTATGAGGTTTTCAGCTGAAACAAATTTTACTAACTTTCTAAAAGACATCTAAGTTAAAATGGGAAGCATTGGCAAGCAAAACCACTCTCTTTAAATTCCTTGATGGAATTTAGGAGCAAAAAGCGTTATATAGTAAAAGTGAAAAATTGATTTATTATTACTAAAGTTTTTTTTGTTGTTTGTTTTTTGTTTTTCGTTTTGAGGCAACCCTTGGTTGACCTCACAGATTGCATACAGAACCTGGTCTGCCTATGTGGTCTCCCATCCAAGTACTAACCAGGCCCAACCCTACTTAGTTCCCGAGATCAGACAGGATCGGACTTGTTTAGGGTGGCATGGCTGTAGACATAAAGAAAATTTAATGAGAAATCTCTGGATGAATCTCGAAGTCCTGTAAGAGGGTCCTTAAAATTTTTCTCTTTTTATTTTGATTATTTTGTCAACTAGTAACTGAGTCTTGCACTGTAATTTTAGGTTGGTTTCTGTATTTTGATTCATGATAAAGTAAGTACCTACAAGACCTCCAAAAAAGCAGTATTTCACTTTTCACATATTTGCTTAGTATATTTGGGTTGCCAGTTGGTTTGGAATTTCCTAAGCTAAATTACTTCTATCAATGATAGAAACTTGTCTTTTTATAGTGAGGATTTGCAATTGAAAGACATCTTAAAAGACTGATTTAATTTTTCATTCAATCAATCAAAAATTTACCATTATGAATATCCTAGAGTACAGAAGAACCATGGAATATTTTAGGTCTTGGACTAATAAGAAAAAAAAGGAATATATAGTAAAAAATGAATTATACAGCAGATGAAATTATGAGACGCATAACAAAAGTTTCCAAGTTACTGAGAAACGGTTGTGTATGATTTAGTTGTCATAGTATTCCCCGTGATAAAGACTTGGGGCATATAAAAGAGCCAGACTGTAGCAGTTAGTTACAGATTCACTTCAGGGCAGATATGCTGCCTAAATCCCACGTGAGTATATGCCATTCTGTAAAGAGGTTTAGCACTGTGACTGAAAGTATACATACTTTTCAGCTTTATATTTGGTATATTTTGGGGATGCAAAGGATTTTGGTGGAGAACTAGTTAAAATGGGTTAATTGTAAAAAATATTTATACTGATAATGACAATATAGAATACGTAAATATATTTTTCTATTATAAAAGCCACTGAAAGTGATTTAACTTCCACAAGATTTTACCATTTATTGCATTAAATTAATATTCTTAACTTGAATTTTATCAAGGTTTACAGTTTTATTTGTATTTAATTTGTATCTTTTGAGGGTTTATAGCCATAAAAGTTGTATAAAGCTAGAAGAAAAAGGAATTAATGTCTGGTTTTACATTTGCATGTATTTAAGTATCATTATAATAAATGTAACTTAAGTGGGCACTAGAGATTTGAGAGCGTTTTCCTGTTTGAAAGGGTCTGGCTATTATTCAAGTTGGAAAAACTCTGGCATAGATATTTTAATAAAAAAGAACAGAATTTTAACTAGATTTTCATCAAAATTAAATATCCAATTTAAAGAGTTTAAAAATTCAGTAATTCCATCATATATGTCATCAGGGAATGCAAATTAAAACAAGAAATGACTACAAGCCTATTAGAATTCCCATACCTCGGAACACTGACAACACCAAATGCTGGAGAGGATGTGGAGCAGCAGGAACTCTCATGCATCACTGGTTGGAATGCAAAATGGTACAGCCACTTTGAAAGACAGTTTGGCAGTGTCTTAGAAAACTAAACATACTCTTACCATAAGATCCAGCAATTACACTCTTAAGTATTTACCTAATGGAGTTGAAAATTTATGTTCACACAAAAACTTACAGTTGTTTATAGCAGCTTTATTCATAAGTGCCAAAAGTTGGAGGAAACCAAGATGTTCTTAGATAGATAAATGGATAAATAAACTTTGGCACATCCAGAAAATGGAATACTATTCACCATCAAAAATAAATGAGTTATCAAAGCATGAAAAGACATGGAGGAACTTTAAATGCACATTACTTACTATGTGAAAAAAGAGAATCTAAAAAGACTACATACTATATAATTTCAACTATGTGACAGTCTGGAAAAAACAGACTATGGAGACAATTAAAAGACCAATGATGAGAGGGAGAGATGAATAGAGTACAGAGGATTTTTAGGGCAGTGAAAATACTCTGTGCAATATTATGGTAATGAATATGTGTCATCTATCCAAATATATAATGTACAATACCAAGAGTGAACCCTAACGTAAACTATAAACTTTGAGTGATTTTTATGTCAGTGTAGTTTCATTTTTGGTAAAAATGTGCTATTTTAATAAGTGATGTAAGGGTGAAGCTATGCATGGCTGGGTGGGGTTTGGGGGGCATTCAGAGGGTATATGGGAAATCTCTGTACCTTCTTCTCAATTTTGTTGTGAACCTAAAACTGTTTGAAAAAAAAATGTCTTTTGAAAATTCAATAATTATAAAACAAGGAACATACTGTAATATTATTGTCATTAAAGCAATTTTTTCCTTAATACAGTTTTCATAAATTCCTGGATGGGAAACAATAAATGTGGTAGAAACAGCACAAGATTTAGAGCCCTAAAACCCAGGTTCAAATTCAGGCTCTGACATTTCTCAGCTTGACTGAATCTCAATATCCTCATCTGTAAAATACAAATAATAACATTAAAGGCTTTATGGGAAATGATTGCAAGAAATATCACATGAAATAAATACCAAAGTACTCAATAAAGAATGAAGTATTCTCCAGATACACATTAGTATTTATAATGTCTTCTGAGTTTTTTTTTTTTTTTCAGAAGTGGAAGATGTTTATGCAGATTCATTCACATCTTCCTCCCAGTCCACCTTGAGACAATAGTGTTTTTTTTCTTCAGAAGTGGAAAATGTTCATGCAGATTCATTCACATCTTCCTCCCAGTCCATCTTGAGACAATAGTGTTTACAGAATATATATGAAACCTATGTTAATTCACTCTTGTGATTATCCTTCAGTCTCATAACACTCACAAACAAGATGAATCACTCATCCCAGAACAGAGGAGATGGAAGGAGGAGAATTGAGTTATGAGCATCAGGATCTGAAAACCAGATGTTGGACCTATGCTTCTTGGAAATCTTCTAACCTCACTTCATCCCCAACTATCTCCTCTATGGCCTTTTATCTCCCCGTGTTATACTGGCTAAGTTCCTCCTTCCACATCACATTTCCTAGATCTTAAATAATCACTTATCACCTTGCATTGTAACTAGCCGAGTACCTGTTCTATGATCCTCATCATCATTCCTTCTATGAATATATCCGAAATGATTGAATGATTCCAGGACTAGTGCTGTGGAATCCAAATGGTACTCAAGTCACCTTTTAGCTTGGATAAGTTAATTAACATTTGTGACCTTCTATTTTCTTTACCTTTTAATGTTATTTTAAAAATATCATATAGAAGACACTTGGCACAGTCTCCAGCACATTGTGAATAAAACTTGTGAGTAATAATGATAACTAGAAACTTTGGAAAACTCCACAGCATTAATTCATTTAATTCTTACCACAACCCAATGAAGTAGGTACTATGATTGATCTCATTTTACAGATGAGGAAACTGATGTGCAGAGGGGTGAAGTAGCTTGATGAAATTGACGGCAGCTTAGCAATGAGAACAGGGTGTCTGAATACAAAGCCTGTACACCAACAGAATTGTCTCAGTTATTATTCATATTATTGCTCTTAACCTACTGGGCCACTGCTAATACCTGGAGTACCTATGTGAAAACTAGGAAAAAAACTTTCTTTCCTAAAGACCCTTACTCTCAATGTTGGAAAATTATCAGAATATATATAAATACAGTGTCTACAATATGAGTGGGGCATCTTCAGTAGTGGAATTCTTGTGTAATACACATATGATAATTGAAGGACTACTGTATCTGCAAAAGAAAGGCTGAAAACCCTTGTTCTTCAATTTTTTTATAAAATATCCTTATTAGGAATAGTTACCAGAAAAGACAACAATAATGAATAACCCTCAAAAGCCAATTGCAAACATTTCCTTAACCTAAAAAAACTCTGTAAGTACATAACTGTGAGACTAATTCTAAAATTAGTATAAATGTGTAAATTACATGATTATGCCAGAGATTTGTCAGCTAATTTGGCAATGAAACTAGCCCATTGCAGCTTTACTAGTAATATGTAGGATTTCATTTCTGACACTCGGCAAGATTTTCATTTCACACCTTTACCTTTTTGCTCTGAAGGCCTCCTTTATTATTATAAATAAGTTCACATTGCCACTGCTTTCTGGATTTTTCATTCAATGCTATATCATTGGTCTTTTACTAGTCTGTCATTTTGCTTTTTAAAAGTTTTATAACCTACTCATTTCTTGCAGCATATTTAAAGCATCATTGTTGAAATGACTGTCATTAAAATGACTCATATTGCCTTCTGCCACCAGTAAGTGACCTTAAACTAGCTCATCCTAAGGGTCAGTTGTAACAAACAGTGCAATTCATGACAGGCCGCTATGTTGTGTAGAGAGAGATTAAGAATAAATGGAGACAAATTTAATAGTACTGAAAGTTGTATTAAATCTCTAACCAAAGTACTAAAAGTATAGTGTGTTAACCATACTTGGAATTCATATTTGACATATTAAATAAATGTACTGACATAAGAAGATTAACTTTAAATGCAATTATAAATAAAATTAAATTCACCTTTAATGTATATGACTTTTTTCTTAATATCCCAGTTTAAATTATGTGTCCTTGTGTTTACAAAGATGGGGAAACTAGAATATTTTTCAAAAAAGGAATATTTCAACTTGTTCTTTATCAGAGAATTTCACTGCAACATACTGTGTTGATTTCATTTATATTAGATAAGTATGCTGGTAAAAGTTATAATAAAAGAAAATTAAGGTCACATGACATTAACACTGAATTTTATTTATTTTTAAATTGTTTTTTTATTTTTCAATTAGAGTTGGCATACAATATTATATTAGTTTCAGGTGTACAACATGATGATTAGGCATTTATATAACTAGCAAAGTGATCTCCCTGATAAATCTAGTACCCATCTGACACCATACATTATTACAATATTACTGACTATATTCCTTAAGCTATACTTTGCATCCCCATTACTATTTTGTGACTACCAATTTGTACTTCTTTGTCCCTTTCCTTTTTTACCATCTCCAATCCCTTAAATCTGCCACCCCTCAAAATGTTTTCTGCATCTTTCAGTTTGTTTCTGTTTTGTTTGTTTATTTTATTCTTTAGATTCCACATATAAGTGAAATCATATAGTATTTGTCTTTCTCTGTCTGAGTTATTCCACTCAACCCAATACCTTAGATCCATCCATGTTATAATGGCAAGTTTTCATTCTTTTTTTATGGTTGAGTAATATTCCATTATATATATGTACCACCTTTTCTTTATCTATTCATCTGTTGATGGACACCCAGGTTGCCTCCATATCTTGGCTATCGTAAACAATGATGCAATAATGAACATATGGATGCACATGTCCCTCCAAAGTAGTGTTTTGGTTTTCTTTGGATAAATACCCAGAAGTGGGATTACTGGGTCCTTTGTCTCTTATTATACTCTTTGTTTTAAAGTCTATTTTGTCTGATTTAGGTATTGCTACCTTAGCTTTTTTCATTTGTTTCCATTGTCATGACACCTCTGTTTTTTATCCCTTTATATTTTCATTTTTTATGTTTTCTCTCTCATTGTAAAAGTTCTCACTGAGCTTATTTACTCTTCTTTTAATCAGTGTTTTGAACTCTACATCTGGTAAATTGCTTCCCCTCATTTTGTTTAGTTCTTTTTCTGGAGCTTTGTTCTGTTCTTTCCTTTGGGACATGTTTCTTTGTCTTTTCATTTTGACTGCCTCCCTGTGTTTGTTTCTATGTATTAGATAGGGCTGCTATGTCTCCTAGGCTAGTAGAGTAACATTATATAGAAGATGTCCTCTGGGGCTATTGGTGCAGTCTTCCCTGGTCACCTGAGCCCGTGTTCCAGGTATGTCCCTTGTGTGGGTTGTAGTTAAACCTTGGTTGCTATTTGCATATCAATGAGAGTGACTGACCCTCAGGCTGATTGATTGTAAGGACTGGCCCTACAGAGCCGGATTCACTTTAGCAGGCTCTGGTGCCTGCCCAGTCTGCATTTTAAGGTGTCATCCTCAGATGAAGCCCTAAGTGGTGCTCCACCTTGCTCTAAAGCTTGCCACTGAGTGTGTCAACCCGGGGACCTCCTAGGAGGGGCCCCTGCTATAGGCCAAGTTCAGCTGCAGCCTGTTCCCTGCCCAGGGCCACCTTGCAAGAGTCACAAAGAAATCCACAGATGGCTGCACCCTTGCTGGACTTAGTGGTACTTCAAAGGCCAAACCACAAACAGAGGCCAGCTGCTACTAGTGCTAGGCTGGGGGCTGCTGAACGTGAGTTTGGGGCACACTAAGGTCACATGCTGCTTCTTTGGGTTTCGTGAACCTTTGAGAGATTTTAGGAAAGTCTGCAGCATGATCCAAGACTGGCTATTTGTATGAAAAATCCACTGGAAGTGGCTTGGGTGGACCTGCATGTTGGGTTGGGGTGGGGGGTGGGTGGAGGTCTCAGGGAATCACTAGAGCAGTACAACCAGTGTTAGCCAGGTTGATGAAGACTCAGATATGGTGGCTACCTGTGTCTGCATGCTGGGCGGAGGAAGGTTTGACAAAAGAAAGTGGCCTTTGCTAGCACTTTTGTCTGGGAGAAAGCTCCCCCTCCAGCCCTTATCTGAAGCCAGACATTTTAGTCCCTCCTCATATGTTCCTGGTGCCTTTTGAGCTGCCTTCCCATGCTGTAGCTCAGAATTAGTCTGTCAGCTAGTAAGTCCATATGTAGTCCCATTAAGAGAAATGTCTGCAACTCCAGCACCCTCCTTCTCTTCTCACCAGCCACAGTCTTTGCTGGTTTTGAAAGCCAGAAGTTGTGGGAACTTCGATTTCCAGTACTGGAACACTGGGCTAGGGATCCGAGTGTAGGGCCAGGACCTCTCGGTCCTTCAGGGGAACCTCTGCAGCCAAGATATTTTTTCTGATTCTCAACCACCACATATGGATGTGAAACCAGCCCATTCCATGTCTCCGCCCCTTGAGGTGGTCTTCTGTGAGTCTCCAGTTTTAGGACTTCTGTTAAGCTAGACTGCAGGCAACTCCTTATGGTGACTGTTCTGTAGTTTATTTGTAATTCTGGTATTTGTGAGAGGAGGCAAACATTACATTTACCTATTCCACCATCTGGACCGGCGACACTGCATTTTTAAATTGAGAATATTTTTTTCAACATAAAATGTGTTTTTAAAAGTTTAACATACAAATGAGTTAAAACAATATATCTTGTGCCAAAAATATACTTCTTCTTTTTATAATGTCATTATATGAAATAAGTAGTGTAGAATATTTAAAGGTAATTTTTAAGATGTCAGGTAAAGAAAGTTACAGGGCAAGAAAGTTATCAACTAAAACTAAAATAACACTAAGTGTGCTGAAAGTCATATAATATGTGAATCCTGGAACTTCTTGGTGAAGGATAGAGAGAGATTGGTTATATTAAGTTTAGGGAAGATTGGAAAATGAGTACAACTGGTTTTTAGCTAGAAAAGAAACTTTATGTTTGTTTATTGATAAATCCTCATTTATCCCCGTCCTTAGCCCTGGCGAGTTCCACTTTCTTTTGTCCAGTGAAAATAAGAGTTTTATGGTAGGTATAGATCAAAGTACTAGATAGTACCATAGTTAACAGCATTAACTTGGTTAATACTCTACCTCACTCTGCTCTAAAATCTGGATAAAATAATTAACTTCTCTAATCCTTAGGTTTGCATCTGTAAAATAAAGATAATTTCTATCAATGCATATATGAAGAATGAATTTAAAAATTATGGGAAGCACACCACAGGCGCATAACATCTGTTCAATAATTAGTAGGCATTTTAATTATTAATTTCTCTCCCTTCAAACCAATTTCCCTCAAAACACTAAATAAATGGTATTTTAGGAACAGATATCAAAAGGCTTCATAGGCTATCCTGGTCTTTCTGTATATTGGCCAAAAGATTATTTCCTCACTTGCTTTCTGCTGCCTAAAGTTTCTTTAGTAAGAGATCAATTTTTTCATTCTGATTTTAGAAACGAAAATATTAAAGTGCAAACATCTCAGTGTGGGGAATCACTCTCATGCTAACATAATGTTAACAATCCACAAGAATTAAACCGCTTATCAACTGCTTCTTCATTTTCAAAAATAGGAGAAAGAAGAACAGAGCAGTAAAGAACAGTAAAGAAATCACCAGTTGGAAAAAAAGTCAGTAAAAAAAGAGTCAGGAGAATGGACACAAATAAAACAAACGACCCAATAAACTTTTACCAAGGTATAGGCACTGAAATAGCACTTAAAATATTAGTATAGATTCAGTATAGAGATCTTAATATAGATTCAAAATGACCCTGACAAGCTGGAGCAAGGGACCAATTCTAACAAGGATAAATAAAAGACCCTACATTTATGTTCACAAATCAATTACACACAGTACTCTTTTCTTTCGTTGGTTATCCCAGGAATACATGATATAACTACTGAATACCAAGTTTTGAAATTAGGTAGGAAAAGTAAGATGGCATTATATTATTTGAATGTGGACTTTTCATAATGACATTGGTAAACAATTGAAGTCTCTGGAAAAAGTCAGTTACCCATAACTGCTGTTTTCAAAATGTTGTTGTCTTTTAGTATAAGGAAAAGCACAAGGAGTCTCTAATGAGAGTTTAGAGGTAAAGATGACTAGAATGTAGAAGAAGGGAAAGTCATGAATATATTTCATATGAGGAATACGTATATGAGTTTTCAGAGAATTATTAGAGATTATCTCAAGATGTTTAGCCTAAAACTTGTCCCCAGCAGATATAAGAATGTTGGGAAAAGAAGGTAGATTTTAGGGCAAGATGAGTTGCTATGAATGTATTTCTGTGTCCAATGATTGGGAGTCTTCCCTCTGTAATTTGCCCTGGAATAGTGCACAAGACAGATGTAGAGATTCTTAACTTTGAAATGTTGCTTAGGACCAAGGAAGATGATGAAGTGCACCCAAAGAATGAATCTAAAATAGGGAAGAGAAGGAGAAAGGGACTGAACCCTGATTTACATTCTGCTAGAGGACAGAAAAGGATGCAGAACCAAGTAAAGACATGAGAGTCTAGAGAGTTTGACTAGCAGTATGGGCTTTCATAAATTCACTGAATGGGTTGCTCTTGAAGTCATAATTAATTTAGTTTTTCTCATATTAAGAATCTATATAATCTATATTTCATTCTAAAGTTGCCGATAACTTGTATAGGTCATTTTCTGGAGATCAATGAAATTATTACTTAGTATTTAATAAACTATTTTCTCTGTTCTTTCACTCTCCTTTTAGCATGTATTTCTTGCTTTACTAATTGACATCAAAAGCTAATGTTGTGGGAGAAATGTGGAGTATCAGAGTGTTTGTCCTGATTAATGTGTTTATGATTTTCTTGGTAGAAACATGAAATGTCAACTACAACTAATGTTATTTTAGTATCCTAACATTCTTCTGACAACCCCAACTCATGTGTTTAGGAGCAATTCATTTGAAGAAGTCTAGTTGCCTTCTTTGCATTGTAGTATAAAATCCAGGGAAGTATGTTTAAATGAGCAAGAAACAGTTATGGTTTCTATACTTTGGTAAGAAAAGTGTGTGTGGCGGGTGGGGGGGGATCAGGGGAGTTCCCCACAATTACATTATATAAATGTTACAATATTATCTGTAGAACCCTAGCATTTAAGTGAAATTAGTGACAACCATCAAATGAATCATTAAAGTAACAAAAACAGCAACTGCCTGTTTATAGTGGTTCTCATCTTGACCTTGTCAGACTGTTCAAACATCTGATAAATTTACCACGTTTCTTTAAATAAATTAGGATCTAGCTTATTATTTATATATTTCCAGAAATATAGTGGGTTATTTAAAATATTCCCCCAGAAAGCATATTTGTGGAATAAGGACTGCTTTTTGTGTATATTCGAAGGTATTTTTTAAAGTTGTCTTAGGAATGTTCCCATTCTGTGAATCAGTATTGGTAATAGAAAAAAAAAAAAAGACAAAGAGTCACAAAGGCCCTCTTACAGCAACCTCGATATTTCCATCTTGGAAATCACACCATTGAAAATGAGTTTGGAAATTGGCGGTAAACCCTTTTTAATATTTCTATGCAATTAATGCCATCACTGGAAGTTTCCAATGGCAAATATCACATATGTAACAGAGCTTTAAGTAGCTGTTACATATATGACTTATACCAAAAGATCATTTTGGATCAAGAGTACAAACTGGAAATGAAGATAAAAGGCAATCAGACTGCTTTGTGAGGAATACAAGTTAAATATCATATCCAGATGTTCTTAAAGTGTTATTCAATCCATTTCATTTTCTCTTCCATGCACCTGTTAGCACAGATAGCACATGATCTACTCAAAATTAATTGAGTCACTATATTTAGTAACAAACAAACTTGCTACCAGTTAATGTTTAACTTGAAATCATTTGAATTTAAACACATAAATCAGAAAAGATGACTCAGGACAACACTTTCCTTATTGTTAATGCTCTTAATCAGAGAATTTCTTTGGGTTTTCTATGTATAGCAACTGCAGATTTTATTTTTTCAAATCCAGCTTTTTAAAAGAATCAAAGACTTTTTTTTTATTTTCCCGTAATATAAATTATTAAAAACAACATACTCTAGATAACTGAACCAAGAACCATTCTTTTCTCTCCTTCCTTTCGATGTTACTTTAGTCCTGAATGAGGAGGGGCAGCATTTAGGAGGGAGAAGGAGAGATGGGTGCTGATGTTGAAGTTTCTTTTCCTCCCTTTATTTCTCAAGCATCTCCTCTTTAATATGGAGATAATATTTAGGTTTCCAACTAATATTCCATTTAATAAAGTGTTCTGTAACAATAAAAGGAGAGAAAAAGAGATTGGAAGCTTCAATTTTTCTACAGTTGATAAAGATGTCCTTGATTCCGTTTTTAGCCTGGATAGATTCTTCTCAACAAATTTACTCTCAGCCAAAAGATAGATCCTGCAGTCAAATGAGATTCTTTCCCTTTTCTCAAGAGCATGGCTGAAAGCATGCAAACTTATATTCATTACGTCTGCTCTACATGTACAATGTTAAACACACACACACACACACACACACACACACACTCTGAATAGTGCTGTTGCTTTGAAACATGTCCTGATACATAGTTATAAATTCACATTTCCTACAAATAATGAATTCATAGTTGCACACTACAACTTGTTTATTAAAAAGAAGAGGTCACATTACAGGTTAAGTATGTAAATTATCATATGAAATAGGCAGGAAAAGAAGTCTGCTGATTTCTCCACAATTCAATTTATGCTAGATAAATTGATAACACAGTGAATTTATTTATTTTTACATGAAAAATAAAGCAAGTGAAAACACTATAGAACTGGAAATCAGTGACCACTTAAAATTACACTCACTTCTATGAAAACACATCTTTTCAACCTCTATCTAAAAACTTCTGCTTAATTGAATCTATTATTTCTAAATTGTGAAACTGTTCAAAACATAAGACAATTTTTGAAGAAGAATTTTCCTCAGATATTCAGAGATTCATTACCAAATCTCTTTCTCAGGTGGTATGTACTAAGAAGCAATGCTACCCTGAGGCCAATTCAGAAGCACTTGGTAGATGTGTCAGTGACGGTTTAGTGCAGTCAGGAAGAAAAGTGATGGGAGATAAAGAAGTACAAAATGAAATGTAGTACTTCCAGGAAAAGTACCAAGAAAATGCCTTGGATTTCTGAAACAGACTAGCAAAGTAAATTTTTATATCTACAAGTATAATTCAGAATGAAAGTTATCACCATATTTTTGTTTGTTGTCAAAAAAACTCAGAGATCTATAAATAATTTATTCTTACAAAATATGCTGATTAAACTAAAGAGTGTGGTAAGACAATATAGGAACTTTATTTAAATTTAGCTTAGCTACAAACAATGTCTGTATTTCTACTAGGTGCAAAGGTGTTCAAATGTCCATTGATTGCAAATTACCTTTCTGAGAGTATGAAGGAATCCGATTGTGACATTAAACAAAAATAGATTTTATTGAAATGGCTAAGCGGATGCCCCCTTCCTCTTTGTACCACTTTCTTCTAGGGTTGCGTGTTGCATTTACAAGGAGGATGACTAGGTTACCATAAAGAGTACACCCAGTGACATGTTCGCAAGTGCACAGGAATTCTATTAATAATTGCACCAGACCAATAGGCATAAATGTCTGTCCTGGGAAGCCTAAGGCTGTGTGGACATAGAGCAATAATTTATTTTTCAGTCAAATTTACACGAATAACTATGAGTTTAGTGCTATGGCTATGTGCTATTTTATTTAATGATATGGATGGACCAGGCACACTTAATAAAAGCCAAGTTCCTGTTCTCCTTAATTTGGCACTTGTGTTTTCAAAATTTAGAGACGACAGGTTTCTGTTAGGTTACCATAGCCAACACATAGCAGCTGCATGAAGCAGTCAGAATAGAATATGGCTACGAGCCATTAAGACTCCAAAAACAGCAATTATGGCTCATGTTCAGAAATTTATCATGTACATTTCAGTGTTTTTTCTAGCCATATGTATACACCCTGCTAACCACCTTCTCTGCACTATAGTACTGTTGTTAAATGTGCCTGCCCTGGAAGGGAAGTTGAGCTTCTATAACTATGCATTAATAAGAACTGAATCAATTGTTCATTCTTTTCAAACTGTCTGTGTAAGTTAGCAGTAGTCGTTTGAAAGAACTAATATTGCAAAAAAAGTATTCTGTAGTATAATAGTTTCTACATGCAAATAAAAATTGAACTTTATTTTCTGAGAAACATGCTATTTCTAGTGATAATAAAAATAATAATGGCATTTAAAAATATACATCTTGCAAGAGACTTTGTACCACTGGTGAAATAAATACCAAAGATGAAAAAGAAATTGAAAAACTGTTTAGGATTATAACTTTTAAGATTACCAATACAGTGGTCCCTAACTAAAAATCAGTGTGATCTTGATCATATGCCAACAATGTCATTTTTTTCAACAAATTGACACAAATGTAATTTATTTGAAGAGTGAATTGTATTTAAGTACATTATATTTAAGGGCCTAACTGTAAACATCTTTGACATTATATTAAAATATGCAACAAAAATATTAGAGGTTCTTGATTTCCTGAATGGTCTACGCTGCAGAATTTAACAACTGTTTATTAGTTGAAGGAAATTTTAAATTTCCATTAAACACTCTAAGGTGGAGACAATGAAGCATAACATGTATTTAAATTATTTGATTAAAATAACTTTCCTTTTTATTTTCAAAGTCACATATGCTCTTCTCTTTCATTCAACAAATGTATGTTGAGTTGGTTCCTTACTACGAGACAGTTACTGCTTTGCTACCTGGGACACAGAGGTGAAGGTGTGCACAGTCTAGTGTGCTGGCCCTAGCAGAGCTGTATGTGGAGGTGTCGTGGCTCCACAGAGAAAGGAGCGATGGGCTTCCCTGGAAATGTCCCGCAAGCTTAACTGAAAAGGTCACTGGCAGAAAGTTGAGTAATAGTCTATCGAATAGGAAAGGGGGATAGCACATTCTCTGCAAGGAAACCTTTTATTCCCCCTTTTCCTTTGCCGTTGCTTTTGCCTTTGCACAGGCTCCCCATGGTGAGGACAGGCAACATGTGCAGGAGGGCGAGAAAATGTAAAGGGCCTCACATATTCTGGTAAGGGAATACAATTTTTTCTCATGGGTGATTGAGAGCCTTAGCCATTTTTAACTAAGGGAATCCTATATGAGAGAAAGGAAAATCTATGTATGGACTTCCAAAGAGATCCAGAGAATCAAACACTAGAAATTCAGATGCATAAGACTAGGGTTCCTTCGATGTTTAATTCTCCCAGTATGTTCTTTTGCTCAATTTCATCTGCAGCAACTGTTTTTGACATGGCACCCTTCTATCTTCAGCCCCTCCTTTCCTCACTCCTGGGTTATTCAGTAGAAAATGTCCCTTGCTGGTGACCTGCAGAGAAATTTGGGATAGGAAAGCCTAGTAGACCATCTGGAAATGGTGTTTTATGTTAAGACTTGCACTAAATGTTAGTGTATTCTCCAGTGATGGTTTCTTAAGGGACCTTAAAACTTTCTAAATTATACAGAGAATTGTTAATTAAAAAAATAGCCCTTATAAAATTTATTCTATATTTTAAAAAATTTGTTCAAGAAGAGTTTAGTAAAATTTTGATATTTTTATATTTCTATGTGGAATCTATTTTGATATCACCAGCAAAAGAGCTCAGCACATGCAATATGTGAGATGGTCATTACATCATACTTAATTTTAAAGAAAGGACCTGACAGTCCCTGCCAAATTTATTAATTCTGGCTAAGCTTGCCAACTAAGTACTCTCAGCACATGCTGCCACCAGGTTGGTGCAGATTTTTCTGAGGGCAATGAAATTAATGGCAAGAAATTATTATCTTATAAGTAAAAATCTAAATATATTTTCTAAAAATTAATTCAAGAATAAATGAATTGGCAGACTGTGACTAAAGAAAGAGCACCTTCTATTTCAAACAATAATTAAACCATGTAGAAATACTAAATATTAAAACTTTGTTTGACATTTTTTTTTTTTGCTTATGTGAACATGACTTTAGAATTTACCTTGTCTGTCTCCAATTCAAATTTTATCTATGTATGCTCCTTTCCCTTTTTCTGACCATGAACATCTACAGCTATCTGTGATATGTATTTCTAAACTTCCATCTTGAGGCAAAGTGGTTTACTAGTTCAGAACTTCAAATGTAAAGATTGTGAACATTTCAAGAATAAATAGAGGCCTGTCCTTTCTCCCCTAATCCTTTCCCATTTCAGTGCCAGTCAGATGAGAGTTAGAGCTGCCCTCTTCCTTTCTTTCTGTGGAGCAGGGCAATCGTTTACATGTTTAAGTGCTTTGATGATAGTCAGAAATAGCAAGTTAATAAAAGCATAAAGAAATTAAAATGCCTTCAAAGAAACTAGGACCCATATATCAACAAAATAACAATTTTGACAAAGTGGCTACTGTAAGTAAACCTGAGAGTAATAGTTTAGAGTAATGAAATTGCTGGAATGAGAGGTAGTAGATCTGGGTTCCAGACTTGATTTACCACTAATAGGTAGTGGCAAAATTACCTTCTTTTCTTGTTTTAGTTTTCTCAGCTTCAAAGTGAGAGTATTTTCTCCGCTCACTTCCAATGGATCATAAATTTGCTAAATTGTGTACTTATGGGTATCAGGACTTCTTTCTTGGTAGTGGGGGCTCGGTGAGTCTTGTGCACTAAAATAACTAAGAACAGCTGGGCATGTGTGTAGAATTTTAGGAAATTTAATTGACACTCTCATACACAGTTGGGCCGGTAGACACTATGTCAGGGACCTGCCTTTTGTGTCTTACAATGGGGTTTTCTGAAGACATAGAGATTAAACTGAAAACTTTTCTCTTTGTTACATTTCATACTTGTCCTCTTTCAGTTTTAGCTTCTCCTCCTCATGAAAACCAGGGGCACCATGATGACTCTGCCTTTAAATTAGAGATGTTTATTATGAGACATCTTCAACCATCTTGATGTTTTTGTGAACCCATAACATTAAGCTGGCATTTTGGAGTCTGGTCCAATGTTCATTAAAGAGGTCAACTAGCAAAGGGACAACCTACATACAATCTAAAACATGCAGGAAGGACAGTTTATCCCCAGGTGGCTCTTGTTATATGCATGGTGAAATGCAGGATATGAGAGAGCTTCAGTATCACTTAATCTGGAGAATGCAGGACAAATTTGATTTTAGACCCCATCTGCTGAAACCGGGAATCCAGAAGAACAACCCCAGTTTGAATGACTCTGAAATGCTTGCTAATAAAATAAATGCTGCTATTTATATATTTACAAACAAACTGTATGTAAAAGCAAGAAATGCACACAATATATGAACCTTAGGTATTAGAAAATCAAATAGCCAAACTGATTCCAAAATATATATATATTGTTCCCTGGTCAAAGAACCTAAAAAGAAATATGATTCAAGAAAAAAGTCAATTCTAAAGTAAAAGTTCTCTGATGAGTTTAGGTTAAAATGAATGTGTGTGTACAATGAGAGGAGAATATGCTCAAGTAAAGCTAGCGAGACTACTATTAGTGGGGTGAAGATTAAAGTGCAGAAAAACCTGAAGATTTCCAAATAAACCAAGGGCAAGAACTAAAATTTTAGGCTATGTTTAAAACATTATAGGTTCGCTGTTTCAGGCAGATTGTATAATATAACAGATGAACAAAGAAAGCAAAATAGAGTTCTATTTTGCTTCCATCAAAGGCATAAGTGTTTACGTAGGAAAAAGCAGAACAAACATAGACAAAATGAAACTTCATCTCCTTATAGGTGAAGATTAAGTCAAAGTTTGTCCCTGATATTTTAAATGTTTCCAATTCTGTAGTTCTAGAAGAATTCTACCTTACGAAAATTATACTTTCACTTTTTTCATCTTTGTTGAAATATAAGACAATTAGTTACTTGTATTTACATTGTACAATTCAATGAGGTTTTTTTTTTTTAAATTATACTTGGCATACAATAATATACCAGTTTCAGCTGGATAGCATGGTGATCAGAGATCCACATAACTCACAAAATGCTCACTCCACTAAATCTAGTACCCCTCATCCCCTTTACTTATATATTACATTATCAACCATCTTCCCCATGCTGCACTCTACATCTCCATGTCTATTCTGCAACTATCCATTTGTACCTCTTAATCTCTTTTTGCCTTTATTTGTCCTCTCAACCCCTCCCATTTAGTAGCCCTCAAAATATTCCGAGTGTAGCTATGAGTTTATTTCTGCTTTCTTTGTTGTTGGTGTTGTTGATTTTGTTCTTTAGATTTTACATGACATGAAATCATGAGATATTTTTCTTTCTCTATCCAACTCATTTCATTCAGTGCGATATCCTCTAGGTCCATCAAGGCGATATTTTAGTCTGCATATGTCTTTTAATCTGAAGTGAATCTCTCATAGGCAGCATATGTAGGGGTCTTGTTTCCTTATCAATTCAGCTTCTCTGTTTTTGGTTGGAACACTTAATTTCTTTCCATCTGGGGTATTTGTTGATAGGAATGTAGTTCCTCCAACATTTCCTGTAATACTGACTTGGTGTTGATAAATTCCCTTAGCTTACTTTTGTCTGGGAATCTCTTTATCTGTCCTTTGACTCTAAATGATAGCTTTGCTGAATAAAGTATTCTTGGTTGTAGATCCTGGGTTTTCATCACATTGGATATTTTGTGCCAAGCCCTCTGTCCTGCAAACTTTCTTTTGAGAAATCAGCTGCCAGTCTTATGGGTGTCCCCTTATAGGTAACTAACTGCTTTTCTCTGCTGCTTTTAAGATTTCTCTGTTTGTATTTAACCATTGAATTTTCCTTATGATGTGTCTTGGTATGGGTCTCTTTGGGTTCCTCTTTCTTTGAACTCTCTGAGCTTCCTGGGGTTGTATGACTATTTCCTTCATCAGTTTAGGGAAGTTTTCCATCATTATTTCTTCAAATAGCTCTTCAACATCTTTTTCCTTCAGGTACCCCTATGACATGGATATTTTTACCTTTAATAGTGTCCCATAGGCTCCTTAAATTATTATTATAGTCTTGGCTTCTTTTTTCTTGCCATTCTGATTGAATGTCCTTGGTTTTCCCATCCTGTATATAGGTCATTTGATCCTCTTCTTTATTCACTTTGTTTATTCCATTTAATAAAATTCTCATCTAGATAATGTTTCTTCATTTCTGACTGGTTCTCTTTTATAACTTCCATTTCCATTCTTATGTTTTTAATCTTTTTGTTGAAGTTCTCCTGAATTCATGTACACTTCCCTGAGTTCATTGCGTATCTTTATAACCAGTGTTTTGAACTCTGCATCTGTTAGATTGCTTGACTCCATTATTTTTGGATCTCTGTTCTGTTCTTTTGTCTCATATGGTTTCTGTTTCTTTGTCTTCCCATTTTTGCTGTCTTTCATATCTGTTTCTTTGTACTAAGCAAAGCTCCTAAGTCTCCCAGTCTTATTAATGTGGCTTTGTGTAGTAGGTATCCAGTGGCACAGTCCTGAGATGGGTTCAGCTACAGGCCAAATAAAGCTCAAATCTTTGCCCTTTGGGGCCACCTGTTAAGATTCAGCAAGCAATCCACAGATGCTGTGCTTATAGTTGCCTCAAAAGGCCACACCAGAAATGGAGGCCAGCTGCCACTAGTGCAAATCTAGGCACTGCTTAGCAAGGAGCACCTGACTCACTGAGGATATATCTGGATGTGGCTTGGATGGGGCCGTGAGTTGGGAGAGGCGGGGTTTCAGGGAATCCTCTGGGCTGAGTGACCTCTGTTATCCAGTTTGGTGATGTCTCGGCTATGGCTGTGTTGTGTCTGTGCACTGGGAGAGGAGAGGGCTTAACAGGGAACAATGGATACCCCGGCACTTCTGTACAGACTGAATCTCG
The DNA here is from genome assembly GCA_003508835.1 of Eonycteris spelaea. Lineage (NCBI taxonomy): Eukaryota > Metazoa > Chordata > Mammalia > Chiroptera > Pteropodidae > Eonycteris > Eonycteris spelaea. Next base: position 5,255,709 of record PUFA01000033.1, on the reverse strand, counting down.
CTTGGGCCCTCACTCAGACAACTCAGTGTTCCCCTGTTAGTCCCTTGTGCTCCCTGTTCAGCCAAACCGGCACTGGTGCTCAAAACGACCTGATCTATCACCCCGAAAGTCCACTCATGGACACGGCCCCTTTAAGAGGCATCTGCAGCTGCCAGTACAGCTGTTGCTGCCACAGCCTCTGTTCTAATCAGCCTCTCGGACCAGGGAGCCTCGTGTCCTCACTCTGTCCTACCTTCTGCTGTTGCAGGATGATTTCTTAGTTCTCTCCCTAGTCATGTGGCTTGCTCATCTAGATTCCATGCGATTTTTTCCTTGCTGTTTGTTCCTTGTTTCCATCACAACTTATTTGGTCGCCAGACAGATGAACAGAGGCTCTATCATCTGTGCCATTTTTTTTCCTCCTCTGCTATACCTTCATTTTTTATAGCACTTTTTAATGTAAGGTGATCTCATATACTTAATTGTATTTGGTAATTTTAATAACCCAATGTGACTAAGTGAGCACAGATATTTTGCCACTTCATGGACATGCAGATAGAGACTCAAAGAATGACATTCTCAAGGTCATATTTTTTGGAAGTGGCCCAGGAGGGCTAGTATTAGAGAAAGTGGAGACAAAAAAAAGAGCATATGATTTGGAATTTTCAAAAGGTAAATATTGGAAAACATAACATTAAGATTGATATCAGTGATTTTCAAAATCTAAAGTAAATCATTTTGTACATGATGTGAAACATTTTAAAAGGGAGCAATCCTATATTATTCGTGGCTTCACTAAGAGTAAAAGTTGCTGAAAAAATTTCCTTTCCCTTTTGATTTAGGTTATCAGATATCTCTGCTTGAGCAATTGGCATGCTTTCTCTCTCTTTGTAACTAAAATGGGAAATTTGCACTGATCTTTATTTGGAGAGTGGAGGTTTGTGACATGCCACAGAACTCTGTACTTGATTCTGCTGTGTTCTGCATTTTTATCTGTAACTTAGATGGAAATGTACAGTGCCAGACTTCTCTGAATAGCAGAATCCAGGCAGTCCTCACTTCACACACTTTCAATGTACACAAAGCTCAGTTACTGTGGTTTAATTAAATAGGACTAGTCACTGTTCAAGTTTCTCTTACCATATATATGAACTATGACTAATTGCATAAATTACAAACTTTACTAGTAGCTCTTCAGTCCACAAATCACTAAGAAAATAAAATATGCACATGATGATCAGAGACCAATCATACTGTTTCTTTAAAAATTTATCAGGTTGCTTTCTGCTTCTATTATTCAGTACAAGCTCAGATAGCAAAACCTATAGTTGTGTTGCCTTCTTGTCTCCCTGTGGTAAACCTGTATGTCATTTTACAAAAATTAATAATCAAATGAGGAAATTGACCAAAAATAAATGAAAAATGATAGTGTTGGAAGTGAAATTTGAATCAAAGATAAATGAGGTTATAGAAGAAATAGCTGACCATGGGAATGCTGACATTGCTGCATTCAAGGGACTCTAGATTGCAGCCCTAGGAATTTAATGAAGGGGAACTTATAGGCAATTGAAGAAAGTTACAAAAAAAAGTGACGATGTCCCAGATAAAGAGATACTCACAGAAAACTTCATTTTAAAGGAACTCTCAGAGATATTTCACAACAATGAAAGCACCAAAAATAAAATGTTGGTAGTTGATTCAAACTTAGAAAGAAGTATGACAATCTGCAAGGCATAGCAAAGACACTTCGCATCATAAGTTATGTAAGGAGAAGAAGGCAAGCACTTTCAAATTGTTTATTTTTTTATCAAAAACAACAATTCTTAATTCTCAGTGTTTCTAACGTTTTGAATTATGGTATGCTAAATTAATATTAATTTCACAATCTTTCATTTCTTCATATATTTATATCTGTCAGTAATAGAGTTTTAATTTTTTTGACAAGAAATTTTAAAGGTCATGTAGCAATTATAGTTTTCCCCATTAATTATTAAGATCACTTTGCAGTGTTTTATCATAAATAGACATTTTTACAGTCCCATAGTATTCTGCAAAGACTTTCTGTAATTTCAAAGGGCCTGAACTGTGGGCTGACAAATAACACTCTCCCCCGCCCCCAATTAAAGGCATTTAAGAAAAATAAGCACAGAAGTATGTATTTAGAATCATGAGTTAAGCACAAACTTAATATGAGCAAATAGTGTAACATGTATGCAGAGGAAAACAGGGTGATTGGGATTATAGGAACAGGACTGGAGTAGTTTTCTATTACCATCTGGGTCCCATTTTTAATAAGTCTTTTTAGAGAAGGAAAAGCACTTCATTTAGTTATAGTTGAAGAAAGTGGGAAGATGAAGGTGTACCTAATTAAGTATTATTGATACAAAGAATTGGGAGTAAATTTAGCCTGTGTACCTCTAAAGGACAGATCGGGTGACTAACAGGTAAGATTTCAAAGAGAAACACTTTATTTGGTTGAAACAATTTTTTTTTTTTTTTTTTTTTTTTACCAATTAGCCCAAAAATGGACTCAGAGAAATTGAATCATTTGTTGTGCTGCTAAGATATTTTGAAATAACTATTTCACTAACAGAGTTGTCTTTCAGAAATTTGGACTGGAAGGTAACACCTAGGTCCCTTTCAACTACAAAAGGTATAATTCTAGAATGGTAGTTACTACAATCTGTAATGGTGAGTTATAGTTACTAAACCCCTATGTATTGTTTATTAACAGATATTTTGACACTTGGATCCTGATACAGCAAGAAAAATGGCTTTTATTTCAGAAATAAGAGTTAAAATCCCTGTTCAGATAACTATGTAGCCTTAGGCAAGTTATTATCTTTAACCTTCCCCTTTGTCTTCCATAAAATAGAAATAATACCTATTTACACTTGTTTTTTGAGAATTACAAATCACATACCAAACTGGAGTTTATAAATCTTAATTATTATCATCTTTAAGAAACACAACACAATACAGGTAGATTTGGGTATAGACGATTTAATATCAAAAATGACAACTTATTAATTCATTTAATATTTTCAAAATATTTGTTTTAATTAGGTGTGAGATATGCATGATATACATTTATAAAACCTCTGTAAGAGTGAAAAGTTATGAAATATAGTTGCAAAGTGTGATGACTAGTCAAGTGAACACATTTAGATAAGCCAAAATAAAATTAGAATAATTTTCTCAAATAATCAAGTTTAAAATACTAAGATTTAGACATTCTTAACCAAAGTACAGCAGCTACAAAGACAACTGAGTTTGTGATGAGACGCTATTTCAAAGTAAATTACAAATCAAATCATTTTTTAGTTTGAACCCCTTGTATTTGGTTAGTTTTTGTTTTGTTTTCAATATGGTATAAAATATATGGTATTTACAGTGAGGTACTTTCCTCAAAACATTGTAGATGAAAGTTAAATGGTGAAATCTAGACAAAATGAATAGATAAAGTGTCCATCAGGCAAAACTTGACTGGAAGTATTAACATACATACTGAAGTATATATTAATCACAATTGGGACTGAGAAAGAAAATTAAACTAGCAAACTTAGAAATTACACAGCTAGACATTTCCATCGGCTAGACATTTCCGTAAATATCTCTGTTGTGAAGATGGATCCATCAGCTTATCAAAGCCTGACATCATTCTACATTTCAGTAATATACTGAAGTCCTCTTGTTTTGAGTCTGAGCTCACCAAACAGTTGTCCCATGCATTTTATCAACTAGTCAAAACATTAAGAATATCTGCTTGTTGTAGTTACCATACAAAGTAATCCTTTAACATCTGGTTTTCTACATCAGTCTCCGTGAGCTTGATAAAATAAGACTGTCTTTAAGAAACTGAACTCTCAGTATACTGACAAAATTAAGTTTTTAATTTTGCAAAGATAACAGCCAGCTCTTGGACTGTGTTAGAACCACTAAGGTTCTAACCCATGTTATTTCTTGGGAGTCATACAAATACTTCCCTGGCTATTTTCTAACCTGGGAACTAGCATAACTTCTTTGAAACTTCTGAATCCTGTTAGGTATTTTTTCCATAAAATTATATATCTTAAATTAAGTATTTTATAATTCTCAGAAGAAAGAAAAAACACTGTTTTTACCTTCAAGGTGTTTAAATAGTAGAATTATAATCTGTGGGTATAAACTACAAACATAACTAATCCCAAAATATTGTCATAGTATGAAATAATAGCTAATGCAAATTAGTACTCTACAGTTTAATTATGCAAGTATTAAGAGGGTACATAGTTATAGAGCAATCAAAGACTTGGTGGTCAATTACATAAGACTTTTCAGATGTAGAAAATGATAGTTTGGGCCTGTCTTATTAAAATAAAATGCATTACAAGAGGAAAATATAGGGAGGAGATTATCAAATGAATATTCATAAGAATTTCCATGTGAAAATTGAGGTATCATCCTTAAAGATTATGATTCAGGAGATATATTCATTTTCTATTGCTGCCACAATAAATTACCACAAATTTAATAGTTTGCAACAACATAAATTTTTGTCTTTCCAATCTGTAAATCTAAGAACTGACTCTTCACCAAACATAGATTACCACAAGACTGAAAGCAAAGGGTCTCCCACCTGGAATCTTATCTGAGGGGCTCTAGGGGAAATCCACTTTCAGAATCATTCAGGTTGTTGGCAGAACTGAGTACTGTGTGTCTGTAGGATCAAGCTCCTGTTTCCTTGGGGCTGTTGGGTAGGGGTTATTCTCAGAGTCTAGAAGTCTCCTTCATCTCCTGGCTCATGGCCTCCTTCCTCTTCAAGGCCAGCAACTGAGTCCCTCTCATACTTCTTATCTCCTTGACCTCTTTCTGCCTCAACTCTCCTGTCCTTACCTAAAAACAGCTGTTTGCTTTTTTCTGTGATTAGACTGTGTCCACGAGGATAATCTTCCTATTTTAGGATTGATATCCTTAATTATATTTGTAAAATCTTTTTCACCAAGTAATGGAACATATTCATGGTTCCATGGACATCCTTGGGGATTCATTATTGGTTTACTGTGGTAAGTGATTGATCTCACCTTTGAGAAATGCTGGCATAGAGTCAACACTTGGGAACTCAATTTCCAAACATGGTGGAAGATATGCCGATTCACTCTGAGTAGGAGGGAAGAGTATGAAATTAGGAAGAAAAGAATCAGACATGATTCATGACATAGAACCAATAAGTAAAGGGTAGACAATGCATTAAGCAAAGAGTGTTATTTCTTTGTTAAATGCTTAGCTAATACTTGAGGTTACTTATAATCTATTTATTTTTGTCTGGTTGAGAAAAAGTACTTTATGTAGTTCAATATGTGAAAATAATCTTCTCACTGAGCTAACACGTATATTTGACTCAATTTGAAATTATTTCAGGGAATATTGGGATTGTTGCTGTTTATAAAATTCCTTTTTTTTTGGTTTATTAATTTATATTAAAACTATTGGGGTCACATTAGTTAATAAAATTAAATAGGATTCAAATGTACAATTCAATAATATATCATATGTATATTGGATTGTGTGTTCACCACCCATTTGTAAAATTCTTAAGAATTACTTCCAATCAATATGTTTTTAAAATAATTTTTTATTTTTTCCATTACAGTTGACATACAATATTATATTAGTTTCAGGTGGACAACATAGTGGTTATATATAAATATATATGTTACAAAGTGATCACCTCAATAAATCTAGTACTCATCTGACACCATACATAGTTATGATGTTATTGACTATATTCCTTATGCTATACTTTATATCCCCATGACTACTTTGTAACTACAAATTTGCACGTCTTAACCCTTTTCTCCTTTTCACCCACTCCCCAGGAAAAAAAAAAAAAAAACTCCTCCCATCTGGCAACCATCAAAATGTCCTCTCTTTCTCTATGAGTTTGTTTCTGTTTTGTTTGTTTATTTGTTTTGTCCTTTAGATTACACATGTAAGTGAAATGATATGGCATTTCTCTTTCTCTGTCTGATTTTTTCCACTCTGCCCAATACCCTTTAGGTCCATACATATTGTTGCAGAGGGCAAGATTTCATTCTTTTCTAGGGCTGAGTAATATTCCATTGTATATATGTACCACCTTGTCTTTATCAAATCATCTATCAATGAACACTTTATGGAGGTTTCCTCCATATCTTGGCTACTGTAAATAATGCTGTAATCAATATATGGATTCATATGTCCCTTTGAAGTAGTGTTTTAGTTTTCTTTGGATAAATACCCAGAAGTGGAATTACTGGGTCCTTCTTTGTCTCTTGTTATAGCCTTCATCTTAAAGTCTATTTTGTCTGGTATAAGTATTGCTACCCTAGGTTTTTTGGGGGGAGGGGAGTGGGGGGGGAGGAGAATTCCATTATAATTAAATATCTTTTTTCCATGTTTTTATGTCCATTTTTATGTTTTCTACCTCTTTGCTAAAGTTCTCAATGTGTTTATTTACTCTTTTCCTAAATTCATTGAGCATCTTTATAAACAGTGTTTTGAACTATGCGTCTGGTAGATTGCTTGCCTCCATTTTGTTTTGTTCTTTTTCTGGATTTTTGTTCTGTTCTTTCATTTGGGACATGTTTCTTTGTTTCCCCATTTTGGCTGCCTCCCTGTGTTTGTTTCTATGCATTAGCTAGGGCTACTATGTCTTCTGGTCTTGGTGGAGTAGCCTTACGTAGTAGTTGTTCTGTGGGGACATGTAGTACAGTCTTCCTGTGGTGTAGTCTTCCCTGGTCACCTGAGCTGGGTGTTCCACATGTGTCCTTTGTGTGAGTTATGTGTGTCCTCCTCCTGTAGTTGAGCATTGGTTGCTGTATGCACATCAGTGGGAGGTGCTGACCCTCAGTCTGATTAGTTGTGAGGACTGGTCAGTGAGGAACTGACCCGAAGGAGAAATTCACTTTGGCAGTGCTCTGGTGCCTGCCCAGTCTGCTCTTTGGATGTGTTGTACTTGGATGCATCTCAGAGTGGTGTTGCATCTCTAGCCACTAGCGTGATAGCCACTGAGGCCTCCTGGGAGAAGCCCTTGCTGCAGGCCAAGGTTAGCCACAGCCTGTGTCCTGTCCAGCACCACCTGGCAAGAGTCATCAAGCAATCCACAGATATATTCTACCTACACTGAGCTTTGAGGTGCCTCAAGAGGCCAAGCCACAAACCGAGGCCAGTTGCTGCTAGTGCTGGGCTTAGGGCTGCTCAGCAAGAGTTATGGGGCATGTTGAAGCCTGATTCTGCTTGTTTGGGTTTTGTGAATCTTTGAGAGTTTTTAAGAAAGTCTGCAGTATGAGCCAAGACACTGTATGGAAAAGCCACTGGAAGTGGCTTGAGTGGGCCTACAAGTTGGGGGAGGGGTGGGGTCTCAGGGAATTATCAGGCCAGGTGACCAGTATTAGCCTCCTCAATGGAGACTCAGATTGATGACTGTCTGTGTCTGCATGACAAGAGAGGGGAGAGCTCAAGAAAGGAACGGTGGCCTCTGCCAGCACTTCTGTCTGGGAGAAAGCTGCCTCTCCAGCCCTTGCTCTGAAGCTAGACATTTCAGTTCCTCCCAGTATGGCCCTGGTACCTTTCCAGCTTCCTTCCGTTTGCTGGAGCTCAGAGTGAGTGAGTTCATCACTGAGCAAGTACACACACAGGTTCCTTAAGAGAAATGTGTGTAACTCTAGCCACTCTTTGTCTCACGTAAGCACAATTTTTGCTGGTTTCACAGCCAGAAGTTGAATAGACTTCTTTTCTTGGCACTATAAACCCACTGTGAGGCTGGGACCCTCGCTCCTCCAGGGGAACATTCATAGCCAAGAAGTTTCGCCCAATTCTCAACTACCACATGCATATATGAGACCTGCTCATTCATGTTTCTGCCCCTCCTACCAGTCTTGAGGGGGTCTCTTTTCATGTCCCCAGTTGTTCAGCAAAACTTCAGGCAAACTAGAGATGGCTTTCTGTAGTTTAATTATAATTTTGATGTGGTTGTGAGAGGAGTACAGTGTTTACCTACTCTACCATCTTGATTGGATAACAATATGATTTGATTTTGTTGACCTTCAGTGATTTTTTGTGATGATAATATTGTTTCTATTTATGATTCATTTTCTACCCTTTTAAAGTTTATGTTTAAATTTATATAAAATTCAGCCTTTTGACATGAAGTTATATAAATATGACAACTGCAATCATGATACAGAATCATTCTGGCATGCACATGCACGTGCACGCACACACACACCCACACACAATTCTTCATGCTCCTGTGCAACTGTTTTTTGCCCCTAGCCTTAACCACTGTCAACAATTGATCTGTTATTTATTTCTATAGTTCTTCCTTTTCCAGAATGACATCATATAAATATAATCAGATAGTATGTAATCCTTTGAGTCTACCTTCTTTCACTTAGCATAACACATTCGAGATTAATCTAGGTTACTGTATCTATCAATATTTTGTTCCTGTTTATAATTTCTAAACTTTTGACTGAAATTGGCTATAATTAGAATCTAAATATCTTTCATAATTAAATTACTCACATTGGTTTCTTTTCACAGACACATTCAAGAACTGTTCCCATCATAATGCTAAAATTCTGGATTTTGAGGGGGTTTTTTTGTTTGTTTTGGTTTGCGTTATTCATAATTTTTTAATGAGAGTCATACACAAAACTTCTTTTGAGGTAAACATGAATTTATGTGTTTGAGTTACCAGTGAAGTCTGCTTAATGTTGAACAAAAAGGCAAACATTGCATTATTTTGAGTATAAAAACTAGATTTAGAGATATGGTTATATCTCAACAGTGTACTACAAGGGAGTCAAATGTTATCACGGTCCAAAAAAACAGCTTAGTTGAATTTGATGCTTTACATATGAGTTTTGCTCATATGATAATTAACGTTTTGCTGATGCTAACATTAAAATTATTTTAAATTCCTAAATGTATAACAGCTGGTGATCCTAAATGTAGGCAGCTGAGAAGCATATAAGGTGGTAGGAAGAAACTAGTTTAAATTATAAGCTTCTATAGATAGTCAGCAGAGTGGATAAGCCACATTCGGATAAAGGAGATTTGAACAGATGTGAATTTGTTCTTATTAGAATTCATGATTTCAAGCACTACATGGTGTAAGTAAATAGCTACTGAGCAGGAAACTGAAAGCTTAACCTTTTCTGTCTCTTAAATATCAGCATCTCAGTCATAACTCCATACATGAAAAGACAGTTCCATAAGTCAGTTCTGCAGCTAAAAGAATCATTAATCTTTAAATAAGGGATTGTTCGTGCTACACTCTGCTGGGGATTACATAGTGCTTTTCATGTACTATACTTCAAAGTGTTTTACTAAGCAGTGCAGTATTTTGTAAATGTGTGATGAATATGAAATCACGTAACTGCAGCAAAAGCTGAAGCACTAACAATTATTTGTTAAATCAGAAATCTGACATACATGTTTCATGCTTGACATGAACGAATAGTGGAGAGTAAAACATGTTTATTTTCTAACAAGCATGAAGAGAATTTTCCAAGGAGAAATATTTGCATAAAGAAATTTATCCAGGAATGAAAATCTTCCAAGGATTCAAAAGGACACATTTCAGGATTTAATGCTATAGGGTAAAACTTAGGCTTTTGAGCTGTGTTTACTGAAGAGGCATAGGAGCTTCTGGTAAGTACCAGGAAGTATGGCTACTAGGTTAAGGATTAGTACTGTTTGTGGAGAGTGCCATGAACCTCATCAAAAATACAGGAGAGGGTTCTCTATGAAGTCTTCCCAGCTCACTTAGATGACTACCCTGCTATTTGATGACCCTTTAAAAGTAATTCCTTTTTATTACTATGCTGAAATAAATTTACCTACATAAATTTCTGTTTGTTCCCACTAGTCTGTGGCTTCTATTCAACCAAAACGATGCTTTACTAACTTGTACACCCCAGGATAAGCTGTGCTGTTATGGAAAGATCAGTAGGTGAAAGTCAGTATGTCCTAAGGGACACACTAGAACAGCAACACAGGTTAAAAAGGTGTTCTTAGGTGGACAAATGTGTCAGAAAATTGCTTCTTATTCTTTAAATGATGGGTTAATTAATATTTCAAATTGGGTTATTATTTTTGGCTGGCAAGTATTCTCTGAGTTCTAAAAAATAAACCTCTGTATCAGTTGAGATTCAACAAGAGAAAGGGAAATAGGAGATATATTAAAAGATTTTTTTTGGTATATATTTCCATTTATTAAATTCAACTTTGGTCTTCTGAGGTAAAATTTTATAGACTTCTAAAATGCAGGTTTTATACAATTTTTGTTAAGCTATGCATTTTTTCAGTTTTATTGAGATATATTTGACAATTAAAATTGTAAGAGATTTAATGTTTATAATGAGGTGATTTGATGTATGTATACAATGTGAAAAGATTTTCAGCATCAAGTTATAATTATCACATCCATTACCTCATATATTTAACTTTTTCCCCCTTTAGTGAGAACATTTAAGTTCTAGTCCCTTAACAAATTTCAATTATATAATATGGTGTTATCAACTATAGTAACCCTGTTTTACATTAGATCTTCACTTTATTCACCTTATAATTGAAAGTTTGTACATTTTTACCAACCTCCCCTATTTCTTTACCCTGGACCCCCAACACCTGGCAACCACTTTTCTAATCTGTTTCTGTGAGTTTGATTTTTTCTTTTTTCTAGATTTCATATGTGCAGTATTTGTCTTTCTCTGTCTGGTTTATTCCACTGAGCATAATGTCCTTCAGTTTCATCAGTGTTGTTACAAATGATAGGACTTCTTTCTTCTTTAAGGCTGAATTGTGTGTGTGTGTGTGTGTGTGTGTGTGTCTGTGTGTGTCTGTGTGTGTATATGTATAGTTATCACATTGTCTTAATTTACTCATTTATTTATGGGTATATAGTTGTTTACGTATTTTGGCTACTGTAATGCTACAATGAACATGGAAGCAGAAATATCTCTTTGAGATAATGGTTTCCTTTTCTTTGGATATATATCCTGAAGTGGGATTGCTGGATCATATGATAGTTTTTTTTAATTTCTTGAGGAACTGCTATACTGTTATCCGTAGTCGCTGTACTAGTTTACATCTCATCAATCATGTTAGCAATGTACAAGAGTTATCTTTTCTCCATATGCTAGCCAGCATTTATCTCTTATTTCTTTAATAATAGTCATCCTAACAGCTGTGGGGTGATATCTGATTATGATTTTGATTTGTATTGCCCTGATGATTAGTGATGTTTAAGTATCTTCATGTACCTCTTGGCCATTTGCATGTCTTGTTTTGGAAATGTCTATTTAGGTCCTTTGCCCATTTTTTATTTTATTTTATTACTTTATTTTATTTATTATTTTTACTATTGAGTTCTATGAGTCCCTCGGTTTCTTGTATGTTATGGATGTTAATTCCTTATCTGCTAGGTGGTTTGCAAATATTTTCTCCCATTCCATAGATTGCCCTTTAAATTTTTTGAGTTTCTTTTGCTAAGTAGAAACTTTTTGTTTGATGTAGTCCCCTTTGCTTATTTTTGCTTTTGTTGCCTTTCTTTGGTGTCAAACCCAAATAAATTATTGCCAAGACCAGTGTCAAGGAGCTTACCTCCTATACTTTTTTCTAGGAATTTTATGGTTCCAGGTTTTACATTCAAATCATTAATATGTTTTGAGTTGATTTTTGTACATGGTATAGGAAGTGGTCATTTCATATTTTGCATGTATTGGTCCAGTTTTACCAACCATTTATGAAAGAGATCCACTATACATTCTTGCCTCCTTTACTGTAGACTAATTGACCATAAAAGCTTGAATTTATTTCTGGGCTCTCTATTCTGTTCTATTGATCTATCTGTTTTTATGTCAATACTATACTGTTTTGATTATTATAGCTATGTAATATAGTTTGAAATTAGGAAGTGTGATGCCTCTAGTTTTGTTCTACCTTCTCAGGATTGCTTTGTCTATTTAGGGTCTTTTGCAATTCCATACAAATTTTAGTGTTTTTTCCTATTATTGTGAAAAATTCCATTGGAATTTTGATAGGGATTTCATTGAATCTGTGCATTGCTTTGGGTAGCATGGACATTTTAATAATGTTAATTCTTCTAATTCATGAGCATGGACTATCCATTTATTTATGCCTTCTTTAATTTCTTTCATCAACGTCTAATAGTTTTCAGGTATAGACCTTTCACCTCTTCGGTTAAATTCATTCCTAAGTATTTGTTCTTGTGATTCTATTGTAAATTAAATTATTATTATTTTTTAATTTCACTTTCTGGTAGATTGTTTTAGTATTTAGAAATTTAACTGATTTTGTGTATTAATTTTGTATACTGTCACTTTACTGAATTCATTTATTAGTTCTAACAGTTTTTGGCAGAATCTTTAATGTTTTTTATAATATTATGTCATCTGAAAAAGAGACAAGTTTACTTTTTTCTCTCTGAATTGGATGCCTTTTATTTATTTTTATTGCCTACTTGGTCTGGTTAGAATTTCCAGTGAGTACCATGTTGAATGGAAGTGGTGAAAGTGGGCATTCTTGTCTTATTCCTGATCTTAGAGGAAAAGTTTCAGTTTTCCATCATTGGATATGCTATTAGCTGTGGGCTTATCATATATGATCTGAATTGTTGAGGTATGTTCCAACTAAGATTAAGAGATTGCGAGGAATTGACTGACTTAATTATGAGGGTTAGCTAAACAAGCTAAAATACATACCATGAAACCCATAGGGCAGGCCATAAAGGGGTAAGCTGGAACTCTCAGGGACAGGCTGAAAAGAAGGAAATACCTTCTTTTCCAGGGAACACTCTTCTCTTCCAGGCCTTCTCTTAGGACTTTTGATATTCAGATTATCTAGGATAATCTTCCTTACTTAAAAATCAACTTATTATGGACTTATATAACATTTGCAAAGTACCCTGCAGCAGCACCAAGATTAGATATTGATTGAATGACAGAATAGCCAGGTTGATACAATCTCAAGCTCTCTCTCTCTCTCTCTCTCACGCGCGCGCGTGCGCGCGCACACACACACACACACACACACACACACACAATTAATTTAACTAAAACATCTTTAAATTGACAGACTATTTATGTTCCACCTTACTTACAAATATTGGTTTCTTTAAATAGCAATAAAATATAGGTGTCCTTGGATGGGTGAGAGAGATATTTTGTTCCTGGATGGATAGAATATTTATAGAAATAAGTGCTTTTTAAAATAAACTAATAAATTTAACAATTTTCGTAAAAATATCTATTAGGTAGTTGTTTCAATTGTCAAATAATGCTAACATTTAGCAGGAGGAATAAATGCATGCCAAGTGTTATGGATTTTAGGAAAGGAGAGAAGGAAAGAGAAAAAAGTAAGCTTAGTGTAATAAAAGAGTTAATATTTGCTTATCTTGTGAGTTAGTCATCAATTAAAGATTTATACTGTCTTCTTAAGGAAGTAATCAAATATGTGAACAAAATATTAATTGAAATTTTACTTTTAAAAGCAAAAGAACTTGTCAATCTTATATTTAAAAAATCAAATTGATTAACTGAGTTTTAGTACAGACATTAAAATTATATTGTAGGAAATATTTACAGAATTTAAATGTGTTTAAGATAGTTACATGAACAAAAGTAAGGTATAAAGCAAAAATATATACCATGATTTCATTATAACAGGAACCATATATATATATATAATATATATATATATATTATATTATAGCTTCTGTTCTGTTATAAACAGGATAATTGTGATTCTGAGAAAACTTTACATTATCAAAAAAAATTTAAAAACTATTTTAATACTGAAATAAAGTGGAGGTTTAAAAGTTTCTTATTTAAAACTAAGTTATATATTCTAAAAGATTTTTGGTAAGAAAAGTTAATTTTAAATAACTACTAAGTATTTAACTAGGAAAATAACATTGTGTAGATTCAGCTTTTGTTTAACATTAAAGGCTTTTCTTTTTCTAAAACCAGCAGCACTGACTCTAGCAGAGCCCTTCTTACTTTATCACTGTTCCATCTTATACTTAGAATAAACAAAGCAGGAAGCCAAACAGACCACCCAATCCTGGTTCCCAGTAGTGTCTTAATGCAATTGATGGTCTAAGCAACTGATTATGCCTAAATCCCTAAGTCCTGTGCTTGAGAACTCACTGGAAGGGGTAAATTCTCAGTTTGAACGATAGATATCTCTGTGTGGTAGTCATTTTATTTTACTTATATCCATTTTCCAAATTTTCAACAGTATATTTCCTTTATATAGAAAAATATTAATTTTAAGAGATATATGTAAAATTAGTGAAGAAGTTTTGCTTCTTCAGATATTAAATATATCTTAAAGCTCCAATAATTAAAACTGATGTTTCAGGAATATACATAAAGATCAATGTAACTGAATAAAATGTCAGGAGTTAATATATGTTAAAAAGTCACTTCATTTCAGTGGGAAAAGGATGAGGCATTAAAAAATTTTTCGAACAAATGATTAATCATTTTTTTAAAAGATGAAATCAAAATAGATCCCTATCTACCTCCTCATGCCATACCACAATCAGCTTTTGATAAAGATTTTATTGGAAAAGGAGTGACACCACAAAAACACTAGGGAAAACAATATCTGTGATTATAATATCGGTGTGGAAATGTCTTTCTTAAAAAAGCATAACAAGTCCAAAGAAAATTAGCTATAGATTTAACTACACAGAAGAGTAAATTTACAAATAATATGATAGATATTTTTAGTCATTTAAAGTCAAATCACAATTAGGAAAGAATATTTAAGTGTGTTATTAATAGGTAAAGCACTTTTTTGAATTAATATTTTTAAAAAGCAGAACATGAACAAAGAGATAAATACAATGACTAATAAGCATAAAATTGTTTAACCAACTGACAATAAAAAATAAATGAATGAAAACAATGATGTACATTTTTGCATGTTATATTGACCAAATGATATATGATCTCTACTTCTGCCTCTTTCTCTATCTCAGATATTTCAGAATTGTGAAAGTGCAGTAAAACTCTATTATACTTTTAGTCTAAGTTTAGTTAGCATGTAATATTTCTCTAGGTCAGTTTGCTTACGCTTATCAAAAAGCTTTAGGTTTTGTAGTACCTCTTGTTACCGTTGGGGCTGATCAGAGTTCAGTGTTGCCCCAACATCAAGGGGGGAGGGAAAGAAATAACGGTGTAGAAGTGTAGTTAGCATTTTTCCTCGGTTCTTCCTCATTGATGCAATGACAATTCACAGGTCAGTAGGATTTAGAAAATATTTATTAAAAGTATATTTTAGAAAGACAAAACATGGTTCCAATAGCATATCCAGGTGATTGACAAGTGAGGTAATTTTGATTGACACTTGCCTTCTATATAACTCTCTGGCTAATGCACATGTGCATACCCAGAAATCTACTACCTTTGGAGTGTTCTTTGAGCACTCTGTAGGCTGGGCCCCTATTGCTTTGTTCCCCCATTGCTCATATCTGACTAGCTACCTAACACTTTGACCACACAATTCTATTTTTTTGGTTTATCCCAAGATAATTATAGAAGAGAACAAATAAACCTAATTTTTAAAATTAGTAGCAATTTTAATTTGTAATTCAATAAATTGTGGTGCAAATATGCAATGGAATAATACACAACCATTCAAAATGATATTTCGGTGAAGGGTCTATTACAAAAGTGAAAGATACAGTTTAAAAAATAACATAATACAGTATAACATTCTTGTAAAAATGGTTTATACATGTGTGCACAATGAAAAGTCTGGATGGACATATACACAATTATTTACAGTGTTAACTCATGATTTTTTTTATATTTGCTTAATCATATATTCTAAGTTTTCTAATTTTAATATGTATTTGCTAAGGGATTTTAAAAGTTACTGAAAATATTGAATTTTAGTGGAATTTATGCTATTTTATATAAAGATAAATGTATAACCTTATAAATGGGTCTAAGATCTCTAAGAATAAACTTTGGCAGAATTTTTTTTCATTTTCTTCTTTTTTTACCCTAGAATTTTATATTGTACTCAATTGTATTATTCTTTTGGATAGCATATAAAAGCATTTTATTTTGCTCTCATCCAAAAATTGAACTTAATATACTGACACTTAGACTTTTAAAACTATTTTCCACAATACAGCACTAGATTTATCTTTTAAATGACTGAAATTACTAAAGGGAAAACTTGCATTTAAATGTATTTAATGTTTGAATCATTATTTGCCTAGCTATTCTCCCTTCATAGACATGTCTGTTGTGCTAATGTACTCTCTGGAGCCTTAGAGAAAGAAACTTTTAAATATGTTCTCTTAAATTTTTTACTGAAATGGAAAAATAAACAAATGATCATTTAGAAGCCAGCAGCTTTAAAAGCCACTTGCTTCTTTACAACATTGCATAAAACTGGGAAGGAAGAAATTTCTTTCTTCACTCTCACCTCTTCTGGGCAAACCCTATGCCTGTATATCCATTTACCCCATGGTCTCAAAACGCAGATAAGGTTCTGGCTTTCAGGCAGATGTTTGAGAAATCATGATTATGGTCTATGTCAAATATACTATCTAGGTATTCTTTGGTTGGAGCCATCCTGACACCATTTGGAATAATATAAAAAAATTAATTTTAGAAATTTAAGAAAGAATGAAGATTAACATTACAGTCCCAATTAGTGTCTCTTCAAGTAGCCTAACTACTAGTTTCTCAGCATTCTTAAATTTTCTTCTCATCCTTCTCTGACCCACATACCCCACTGCCCAACCTGAGCTTTTATTTATGCTTTTTAATATATAATACACTGTTTTATTTTTAATTACAGTTGGCACACAATATTACATTCGTTTCAAGTGTACAACATAGTGATTAAACATTTATACCTTACAAAATAATCACCCCAATAAATCTAGTACTCATCTGACACCATCCATACTTATTGCATTATTATTGACTATACACCTTATGCTATATTTTACATCCCCATGACTATTTTGTAACTCTCAACTTGTACTTCTTTGTTCCTTCCCCTTTTTTACCCACCCACCTCCAATCCAGCTTCTCTCTGGCAACCATCAAAATGTTCTCTGTATCTGTGAGTTTGTTTTAGTTTTGTTGTTTATTTTGTTTTTTAATTTCCACATGTAAGTGAAATCATACAACATTTGTCTTTCTTTGCCTAACTTACTTCACTCGGCACAATACTCCTAGATTCATCCACATTATTGCAGATGGCAAGATTTCATTCTTTTTTATAGCTGAGTAACATTCCAGTGGGTATTATCCATTTTCTTTATCCATTCATCCATTGATGGACATCCAGGTTGCCTCCATATTTTGCTATTGTAATTAATGCCACAATAACATATAGATGCATATGTCCCTTCAAAGTAGTATTTTAGAGTTGTTTAGATAAATATCTAGAAGTGGGACTACTGGGTCCTTCTTTATCTCAGTATAGCATTTGTTGGTCCCCTTACCTGGGTGCTCCAAATGTGTCCCCCATATGCCCTCCTGTTGTAGTTGAACCTTGATTGCTATTTGCAAATCAATGGGAGGTGATTCATGGGCTGGTTGGTTTTGAGGACTGGCCAAAGACTGCAGTGGAGGAGCTGTTGTACAGGGGCTGACCCTGTGGAGTGGGATTCACTTTATCAGGGCTCCTGAGTCAGCCGTCATCCCTTTGGGTGTGTCATCCTCAGATGCAGCCCTAAGTGTTTCTGGTCACTTTGAAGCTGGCCACTGTGTGTACAGGCCCCGGAACCTCCTAGGAGGGGCCTTGCTGCAGGATAAATTCAGCTGTAACCTGTTCCCTGCCTGCAGCCACCTGGCATGAATGACCAAGCAATCTCCAGTTATCCGCCACTTGAGCGGTGCTTAGAGGTGCCTCAAGAGGACAAACCATAACCTGCAACTAGTGTCAGTCTTGAGGCTACTTGCTCATCAAGAGATACAGTGCACCACAAGGCCAAATGATGTTTGCTTGTGTTTTGTGAACCTCTGAAAGATTTTATGAAAGTTCGCAGTATGAGCCAAGACATGCCATTTATATGGAAAAGCCATTGGAATCTGCTTGAGTGGGCCCACAAGTTAGGTGGGGTAGGGTTTCAGAATATCACCAGGGTGGGGGTGACCAGTGTTAGCCAGGTCAAAGGACACTCAAATATGGTGGCTGACTGCATCTGCATACTGGGAGTGGGGAGGACTCAACAAAGAAATAGATTCTATCAGCACTTCTGTCTGGGAGAAAGCTGCTCCTCCAGCCCTTGCCCGGAAGCCAGACAATTCAGTTCCTCCCCATATGTCTGTCCTTAGTGCCTTTCCAGCTGCTGCTCCTTCACTGGAGCTCAGAGCGAATGAGTTCAGCAGTAAGTAAGTTCTGCTCGGCCCTTTAAGAGGAATGCCTGGATCTCTGAAGCCCTCTGTCTCACTCAGCCACACACTGCTGGTTTTCACAGCCAGAAGTTATGTACACTTCTCTTCAACACTGGAAACCACATGTGGGGCTTAGATCCCTCACTTCTCATGGGGGACCTTTGAAGCCTAGGCATTCCTCCTGATTTTTAACCGCCTTACCTAGGTTTTGGACCAGCTCTTTCAGCCTCTTCTCTCTTCCTTTCATCCTCAAGGTAGCTGGCTTCTTCTTTATGTCCTTAGTTGTAGGACTTCTCAGTTAGACTTCTGATGGTTGTTCTATAGTTTAGTTGTAATTTTGATGTGGTCATGAGAGGAGGCTGGCACAGCTTTTTCCTACTTCGCCATTTGACCAGAAATTATTAATATTTCTTACTTCAGCCTTAATTATAGCTTACATTAACTGTAATTAATAATGAGCTTATATTAACATGGCTAATTATGGGTGATATAAATGTGTTCAGTGCTTTATGCGTTGTGGCGGTTGCAATTAGTTTTAGACTATGAGTAACAGGAAATACAAAACAATAACCTAGATATAATTCTCTCATGTCAGAGAAGCAGTTCAAGGCTGTTAGGGTCACCATCAAGTTGTTAGGATACTGACTTTTTTTTCTTGTGCTATACCATCATCTTCAGCACAGTTTTTCCAAGGAAGCTACTTAAGCTCCATCCGTTTCACCCACATTCCAGCATTCCAACCAGTAAGGAGGAAAGAAAGCAGAAGATAAAGGGTGCATGACAGCCGTTTTCAGGGAGGTTTCCTGAAACTGGAACGTGTAACATTTTTGTTTATTGTAGATGCCCAAGAGCCTGGAAAGCATAATACATCATAGTATATATTCCAGACATCTTTGTAATTAGATAAAAATTGGGAGATTTTTTACTGATTACTGGAGGGACTAGCTTCCATATGCAATAACAGCCCTTTAAGCAAACATATCTTACCTTAACTCTTTTTGCCTCTGTTATGGGCCTTGATCCAGATCCCTTGAGACTGGATCACATCTTGTGGATGGGAATCTACCTGGATCCCCAATCTCACCTACCAGCACTCATGGATGATGCTGTGTGTGTGTGTGTGTTTGTGTGTGTGTGGATTGTCAGGATGCTGCCCCTTTGGATCTTTGAGCAATGCCTACTTTCTGCCTCTCTCATGACTGTTTGTCTTAACTCTTTCAATTTATGTGGCCTTCCAGCACAAATCTTCTTCATTCTGACCTATACCTTTCTAGCAGAGCCCTCTTTATAGCACCACCTATGTTTGTTTTAGTAAAGTAAAAAAGCAACAATGTAGACTCTGACATATATTTTAAATTATACAAATTTTAGTAAGTATTTTCTGTTTATCGTAAGGAAACAACTGAGATATGGATATGCCATCTTCTCTTTTTTAGTAGATTGTGACTTTGAGTAAGTTATTTGATATCTCTGTGGTTCAATTTCCTTGTTTATATGATGGCTATGATAATTCTCTAATTAATCTATAGAAGCAGTATTGACATGTAAACCTACAGTGAGGGTTGACTAATAATAACAAGAATAATAATAATAGAATAAATTATATACATACTATAACAACAATACTTATTATTTTAAAGTCCCTTTTTTGTCTTTTAGATTACTTTAGGGTTTTATGATTTTTATTTAGTGACTATTAAGCAAATAGAAAATATGCTACTTGGGAGGGTTATTAGAGAGATTACCAATAATCTTTTTAGAAAATTCACAGCAATATTTTACTCTTAATTGATAAGTCTCTCATAGAGAATTGAATTGAATTTGCCATAGTTTTAAGTTATCTTGACTTTCTGGCTGTCAGGGAATTCTAAAATAATTCTTGTTGCTAGTGAAATAAAATTGAGACTCTTGAGAAAGGAGGAACAGAAGGGATGCATGGATACATTTGAATTTATTTATTTATTTGGGATTTAAATAAATAGAAATATTTTGATGAATCATCTAAATAGTAATTCATCCTTTTCTTTAAGAAAAGCATAATCATATGCATATTAGATAATATCAGGAACTTAAGGCTTTGAATTCCTGAAAATATTTTAACATTGGCATATCTAAATACCTGTTCTTCGTATCAGTCAGAACTTGAACAGAAACAGATGATACTCAAAGGAGTAATTTAAGAGAGTTCAATGGTACTCTTTATAAAGATATGGTCAGGGTTATGGAAATGAATCAGGAAATGAATAAGAGACTTGAAGGTATATGGCAGGGAGCAGAGAGAATGATGATCATGCTAGGGGTACTGCTTGATAGGATTTGTGATTGTAGGTAGAACATACCAGTTGCCAAAACTACTTCCTGGCTGGGAGAGCACTGGGCAATATTTATCCTGACCTCTTTCCTCCCTCACTCCTATCTCTTATTTGTGCCTCCCATTCTCCTAATCTAATTGCAGCCTTAGGGCACAAGATTCAGACAGTGGGTTGTATAAAGGTCAGCCTCCCAGGGCAGAGTACAAGGCAGAGAAAAAGAGAAAGTGGTAATGGAGAGGCCATAGCCCATAACTAGCACACTTCTATCTAAAGGTTTAGCCTTGCCCTATACTCTGGACCTATTCAAATTCCTGAATTAGGCATACTGTGCCTCAGGATATCAGTGTTAGTTATTCTGAGCCTAGAGATTCACATTCTCAGAAATGAGCTTCTTCAGGCATGAGTCATTTTTCCTTTTTTATGGTGTCTTGAATATTAGTTCTGTGCACTTTGTGTCTAAATTCCAGACCAAGTTGTTGAGCACACTAGGCCTTGGTTGCCTCATTTACAAAATCTTAGGGTTGGAACAGCTCAAAATTTCAATTAAAATTTTTCCTTTTAAGAGGATACGGAGAAAAGGAACCCTCATACTCTGCTAGTGATACTGCAAATTATTGCAGCCACTATGGAAAACAGTATGGAGGTTTCTCAAAAACTAAGAATTGATCTACCATATGATCCAGCAATCCCTCTACTTACCCCCAAAACTTGAAAAACTCATATCTGAAAAAGATATTTACACACTGATGTTCATAGCAGTGATGTTATTCACAGTGGCCAGGACATGGAAGCAACTGAATTGTCCTATGATGGATGATTGGCTAAAGAAGCTGTGGTACATATATACTCTAGAATATTACTCAGCCATAAGAAGAGATGAAATACTGCTATTTGTGACAACCTGGATGGACCTCGAGATAATCATGTTAAGCGAAATAAGCCAAAAAGAAAAAGTTGAAAGCCACATGATACCACTTATATATGGGATATAAACCTAAAAGTAACAAGTGAACAGAACAAACAAACATAGACTTATGGACATAGACTATACACTAGTGGTTACCAGAGGGTAAGAGGTAGGGGCGAAGAGGTGTGGTAGACAGGGTAAAGGGGGTCAAATCTGTGGTGACAGAAAGAAATCTAACTATGGGAGGTGAACATACAGTGTATGTTATTGTTAAAGTGTACAGCTAAAAAAATAAATAATTTTAAATAAATAAATATATAAAGTCTGTGATCTTTAAAAAAAATTTCCCCCCCTTTTAATTCCTATCCTGAGGAACATATCAACCATGAGTTTTCTGTATTCATGAGCTGAATTTAGACAAACGTATTTTTATATAGCTCCAAGGCAGCTATGAAAATTTGGTTTTGAGTTTATAAGTAAATTGTGGTTTACACCTGTTGCAAAAAACTAGAAAGAGAGAATGAAATGGTAAGGTTAGAAAAGGGAGGTAAGAGGAAATGCTAAAATCACCAGGGATTAATATAATTAAGTCAGGAAAGAGATAAAAATGAAACCTGGAAGACAGGGAACTTAGGAATCAAGCATCATCAATTCCTGAGTTAAAATCAAAAATGCCCTGAACATTTTGTAGACAAGAATAAACAGAATATAGTTCTTAATTAATGTACTTTCTACAGCAATGCAAAATATATTTATAAACATCTAGTTAAAACTTGGCAGTGGGTAGATCCTGAAATTTTTAAAGAAATAATAAATTGTATATGGAAATGAATAGCACAGAATCTATAATTACTCATTTATGATGTGTAAATAGTATTGGTGTCTGTTTTTCTTTGTTGGAGGTGATTTTGAATTATTTGGGGGAAAGCTAAAAAAAATGAATGACTTTCATATATTTGCTTGGTCTTTTAAGTATTTTTCTATAAGAACTTAGATTTTTTAATGTTAAAATAATGACATTATTCAAGAACTTTATCTTTGGAACTGATGATAAATATAGTATATCTATGTCCCATGTTCTGAAAACGAATGTTTTTAGAATCTTCACAAGACATACCAATTAGCAAATCAATGAAACATAGCCCAGTTGTATCCAAATCCCAATTATTTAGCTGAGCTAAAAAATATAACTGCATTTTGAAATTTATTGCCTTGGTGAATTTTATAATAGCTTAAAATACGACCCCCCCCTTTTTTTTACCACTCATAAAAACGTAATATACAAATGAGACTTTTGAGATATTTGGAAAAATTTTATTCTTCAGAATTATGTGTTTTTCCTTCTAGTTAAAATTCTTTACAGTATATATTGAAGGCCGTTAAAGAAACAAAATTTAACATCATAGTTTATGATGCAGTCAGCAAACCATAGACCATGGTCACATCTGGCCTCCTATTTTACTATGGGCTATGAGCTAGCTATGGTTTTCTGCATTTTTAAATAGTTGTAAAAATTCTAAAAAAGAATAATATTTTGTGATGTGAAAATTATATGATATTCCAATTCTGTGTTCATAAATAAAGTTTTATTGGAACACAGCCCTGTATATTCTTTTATGTGTTGTCCATTGCTACTACAATGGCAGAGTTTACCAGTTGCAACAGAGACAACATAGCTTGCAAAATTTGTGGTATTTACTATTTAACACTTGATAGAAAAAGTTTGCTGTGGCTTACAGGATTCTATTAAAATTCATTTTCTTGAAGACAGAGATATAGAATAGTTTTTAAAGCATAATATTCTACTATCTATCTATGATCTTCTAAATCTAATATCTCTCGAAAGCTAATTCCTGTTAATACAACTATTTGTAATAATAAGTTAATTTTACATGATGAATTAATAACAGTATAAGTGTTTCTTTTTGTTCAGTTTCTTTGGTCTTAGAAAATAATTGACAGCAATGGTTGAAATCTTGCCAATACAAACATCCTCTTTCAGATGAATTATGGTTATACAAGAAATATTTCTCTGAAGGAATTAAGATGCTTGGTGTAACATTTCATAGACTGGTGAAGTCTGAGCTTTCTTTTAAGGGAAGATGTTTTCTCTTTTTTGGCTGGTGAGGTTGGAGAGCAACAAGTTTCAAGAGGAATTTTCTTTAGTGATGAGGAACTTGAGAGACAACATAATCAAAACCAAAAGATCTTGAGCACTGGGAGAACCAAGGATATGAATTAGCAAATATAGTCCACTGTGAATAAGAAAGTCTAGGACAAGGTGTTAGTGCTAAACTTCTAAGTTCTAAAGAATAATGAAAAGGAAGATTTAAGGTTTTATAAAGGGTGAAAAGGGTCTTAAATCAATACAAAAGTGGAACTGTAATGAAAAAGACAAACTAGGTGCTGAGTTGTACACTATTGTGAGAACAGTATGTGATAAATCAAGAGAGCAGTCATAGCTAGTATGAGGGATGAAATTTACCCTTATTTAATACGGTATCAGAATTCAGGAATTCACCTTCAGTAAAATTTTGATGCAGTCAACAGATACCATGGATACAACTTACCATGTAGTACTAGATTCTTTCTCAAATAGAAGAAAGTTTTTATTTCTGTGACAGGAAGTTTAGAAACCAAACTAAGACATATATATCAGCTATAGGTTACTATCTAACCACAGTTGGTTTTAAATTTAAGTCTTATGTATTCAATTTAATTGATCATTTTGTATGCCTGTCTCCTGGGTTTTGAATTCAGATTTGCCTTTGCTGATGACTATAAAAGCTTTAAGAGAATGTTCTGGGCAAGTCAGCTAATATTCTATAGAAAGTGTCATCAATAAAGGAATTATTACATTGCAAACCAGTTAAATGATAGTCTTCAGGATCCATCTCTTCTTAAATGGTCTAAGAAAAGTCACCCCCATTATTTCCACTTACGAATGATGAGATACATTTTGGAGTGGCATGTTCATAAAATTGAGGAAACATAGCTGAAATAAGAGGAAATAAATCCAGATAAAATAATATGAAAGGAGGATAGAATTATCTGTTTTTAATAACATAAAATTATGTGTAGCTATAGGTATTTTCTATGCCAGTGGGTAATTAGTGCTTATTCATAATTGAAAAAAAAAATCAGAGCAGCATGAAAGAATTTAGTTATGAATTTGTATTGCTATAAATGAGATTAAATGAACGTGGTTTTCTTAAAAGAAAAAGTATAATTGATTGTTGAAGGTGAAATCTTTTAGTTTTAATCACTTGTATTACACATGAATATTTATTAAATTCAACATTGATTCATTACAAAAGCCTTTTGTAATGAATTTTTTACAAAAGGTAAACATTTATTAAACACTCCATAATCTTATATTCGGAACTTTATTTCTATCATTATAGAAAGCTTTTGTAAACATTGCATAACTTTGAATGTATAGTATTGAATCTATGTTAACAGTAAATGGTGACCATAGAACAACTTTAAGCAATCTTTAGTAGGTCTTATTCTTTCACGCTTTCACGGATGGATCCACACAAATCAACCTATATCTATCTACTTAGAAAAAGAGACATCTGGTTCCATTTTATATCTATAAATGTGTCAGAACTCTAAAGGACTCTGCAATGAAAATCTTTGAAATGAATAAAACCATTTACTACTGAATATGTTGTTGAAATTCCCAGAAGAGACTTCTACTGAACTGTTCTCCATGTGGGGAAACTATCCTGAAATTACTGATTCCTTGGAATCAAGTGACTTTTATTCTTTCTCTTTATTTACAGAGAAGATGGGTAGAGTTTATTTGATTGCTTTGAATTAATCTTCTTTATAAACAAAGAAGAAGTAAATTAAAATTTTCCATTTCCAGTAACCAAACCCCAAATACTTGTGAAATGCCCAAATAAATATTTATATTTACATAATTGGAAAGTTCAACTAAGTGAAATGAATATTGAAATGTTTATACCCTTTAGAAAGTCTCAGATTCTTTTCCTTAGTTAGCAGCAGCTACATAAACTCATTAGTGGAAAATTTTTGGTATTTACAAATACACACTTTGACCTATTTAATAAATGTTTAAAAACTGTCCACATTTTGAAAACAAAATATTTTAATTCTCAGTGTTTTAAAGTGTAAAGATATTTCCATTTTGATCATCAAAATGAGGATACACTTAGGAAATGAAAGAAAAGCAAGATTGCCTTTTCAGAATGGCATAATGAGGACCTCTGAAAATATACACCTTCATAAAGCACCAAGATAATTTGCAAATAAACATCAAAATCAACTTTTTTTAGAACTTTAGAAACTAACTCAAGGCTGAAAACTGGCTGAAATTCATTAAAAACAGTGAACCTTATGCTATTTTAACATTTTATAGTATCATATCCCTCTCCCTAGCTCTCCATGAAAGGCTTGAAAACCAATAGCCTCATAACTATGGTGGCTGTGAAAACTGGTATTTTAGGGGGAAGAATGGGTATGAACCTTCTCAAAAGTCTTATACTCATAAGTGGTCATTACTTGACCTATCGAGCAGTTTGCTGAAAAGTTCCATTGTTAAGGTTTGCCTTTATTTAACCTGATTCAGAAATCTCTCTGTCTCATCCTTGAGATATTTGCTAAAAACAATTAGTAATAATTACTTAACAGTACAGCTTCCTGAGCTGGTGCTACTATGTGGGACTAATGAGAGGCTGGCCAAAAAACTAAATGGAAACACTGTGGAATGGACTCTATAGGGAGCTTTGAAAAGCTCCAACATATTCTTAGAAACCTCAGAAGCCAGATATATATAAAGGACTGTTCACATGTCCAGGAAAGATGTGAAAAAGCCCAATCTCTTCTCTCTGGCTAAAGTTAAGGCTCTGTATAAAGGGAAGTGAAGGCTAAGACACAACTGTAAATTCTCAGCAAAAGCATTACAGATGCACTCCAGTATATACAGTCACTCAACAAAGTCTGGGAGACTTATTGGTTCAAAGAATTTAAGGACATCTCTGTCAAATCATTAGCTGTCCACTAAGTTAACAGAGATTTCAGTGGCCACAAACAACTAAGATTACAGATTTAAAAAATGTAAAAGAATTTGTTCAGGAAAGTAAATAAACCAACAACAATAACACAGCAACAAAAGTCCACCCTGGGGAGGGGAAATATGATTTCCAGAATTGCCACATTATATTATTTAAAAATGTCCAGTTTTTAACAAAATATGAAACATGCAAGGAAATAAGGAAGTATGGCCCATGTGCATGGCCACAAGCAGTCAATAGAAACTGTTCCTAAGGAAGCCCAGTTATTGGACTTAGACTTTAAATCAGCTATCACACATATGTTCAAATAACTAAAGGAAACCGTGTCTAAAGATTTAAAAGAACAATGCCTCACCAAAAAAGAAAGGATAATAAAAGCCATGAGTTATAGGAAAAAAATAAATAGAAATTTGGAATTGCAAAGTACAATAACTGAAATGAAATATTCACTAAAGGCTCACAAGTGGATTTGAAGTGACAGAAGAAAGAATCAGTGAAGTTGAAGAGAGGTTGTTGAGATTATCCTGCATGGGCAACGGAGAAAAAAATAATGAACAAAAACAGAAAGACTTAGAGAGCTGTGAAAAAACCATTAAGTATAACAAAATATCCATAAAAGGAGTTCTAAAGGAAGAAAAGAGAGAAATATATAGAAAGAAAATTCAAAGAAATAAAGGCTGGAAATTTTCCAAGTTTATGAAAAACACTTATATAGGTATACAAAAAGCTCAAGAAACTCCTCATAGGAAGAACTCAGAGATCCACACCTAGAGCATCATAGTCAAAACTGTCTAAGCTAAAGACAAAGAATCTCAAAAATAGCAAGAGAGAACCAACTCAACACATACAGGGGATCCTCAATAGGATCAACAGATGAGTCTCATCAAAAGTTATGGCTAGAAAAAGAAGAACAAATTGAAGCAATCAGGAGGAAATAATAAGGATTAGAGTGGAAATAAGTGAAATAGAACATAGAAAACAAATAGACAAAATCAAAGAAAATCTCTTTGAAGAGATCAACAAATTTGATAAACCTTTAGCTAGATCAACTAAGGAAATAAGAGAAGACTCAAATTACTAAAAATCAAGAATTACAGAGGGAATATCACGAGCAACCTTACAAAAGAGCAATTGTGCACCAACAAATTAGACAACCTAGATTAAATGGAAAAATTTCTAGAAAACCAAAACTTCCCAAACTAATTCAAAAATTAAAAAAAAAAAAGAAATCTGAATAGACCTCTAACAGGTAGAGATTTAATTAGTAATGAAAACATTTCATACCAGAAACAATTGCAAGCCCAGATATTTTCACTGATATATTTTACCAAATATTTCAAGGATTAACATCAATCTTTCTCAAACTCTTTCAAAAAGTAGAAGAGGAAGGAAAAGTTTTCGAGTCATTCTGTGAAGCTGTTAATCTGATAAGATAACCAAAGACATCACGATTAAAGAAAATGACAGACCAATTTTCTTTATGAATATAGACACCAAAATCTCAACAAATGACTAGCAAACTTAATCGAACAGCATGTAAAAAAGATTGCATAACATGACCAAGTGAAATTTAACCAAAGAACAAGGTTTTTTAATCTAGGAAAATCAATGAAATTGATGTACTGCCCTAAATTAAAATGGCCAAAACAATATGATAATCTTAAAGATACAGAAAAAGAATTACACAAAATCCAACACATTTTAATGTTACAATAGTTAACAAACTAATAATAGAAAGGAACTTCTTCAATTTAATAAAGGCCATCTGCAAAAAAAACCCTACAGATAACACACACTTATTGGTGAAAGACTAATGCTTTCCCCTTAAATCAAGAACAAGAAATGTATGCTTGCACCTTTTCTATTCTGCATTGTATTCAAGATTCTAGCCAAGGAAATTAGGCAAAAACTAGATAAGAGGCATTTATTTGGGAAGAAAGAATTAAGTCTACTTCTTTTTGCAGAATACATTAAATTGTATATTGAAAATCCATACATAAGTAATACAAACACACAAACTATTAGAAATAATAAGTTCAGCACAATCAACATACAGAAAACAATTGAATTTCTATATATTACCATTGAACAATCCAAAAGTAAATTAAGAAAACATTTACATGCATAATAGCATCAAAAAAAATACTTAAGAGTAAATACTTATTAGTATAGTTAACATAAAATATTATATTAATTTCAGGTTAGAACATAGTTATTTAACAATGGTTTATCTAACAAAGTAATCATCGTGATAAGTCTAGTAACCATCCGTCATTTGTTTTTCGCTTGTCTGGAAAACTTTAACTCGCCTTCAATTTTTAGTGATAATTTTGCCAGGTAGAGTATTTCTAATTGTAGTGTTGTTGTTGTTGTTGTTTTCTTTTATCACTTTGAATATCTCATGCCTCTTGCTTCTGGCCTGCCAAGTTTCTGGCGAAAAACCATTTATATAGTCTTTTAGGAGTTCCCTTGTTCAGAACTACTTTTTTTTCTTACTGCCGTTAAGATTCTCTTTTAACACTAAACCTTTGAAATTTTAATTATGATGTGTCATGGTATTGGTCTCTTTGGGTTCAAAATGGGTGCCCACCAGTGCCTAGCTGGCCAGGTGGAAGGAGAGTAAAACAAAGAAAATAAACTAACAGAAATGGTGTCCTCCAGCGCTCCCATCATTGGCGAAAGTTCCAGGTACCCTTCTGGCTCATGTCCTAAAATTAGCCAATGTATCGCCTTCATGTATGACCCAGGCACCTTCAAACTGCTGCTTCTGCACTGGGACTCAGAACAAGTGAATTTGTGTACACGGCTTTTAAGAGTGAAATCTCAATTTCCTATAGCCCTTCCACTCTCCAGGACATAAACCTTGCTGGTTTTTAAAAACAGATGTTTGGAAGGCTCTTCTTCTCAGTGTTTGTTTTCCTGGCTTTGGAGCTTGATGTAGGTCTCAGACTCTTTGGGGAGGTACTTCTAAGGTAGTGATATCCCTCCTACTTCTGAAACCAAGGGATGAGTCCTGACTAGACCATGTCTCTGCCCTTTTTATTCATCTCAATGTGGATTTTTCAGTTGTAGAAAATTTCCCCTGCTAGTCTACATGTCATTCTCAGAGATAGTTGCTCTATATGTATTTGTGCTTCTGTTACATCCATGGGATTTCAGCCCAGGATCTTCCTACTGTGTCATCCTGACTCCACCTGAATAAATATAACCAGGAGGTCCAAGACTCATACACTGAAAATTACAATTGCTGAAAAATATTAAATAAGTGGAAAAGCATTCTGGGTTCATGGATTAGAAGATGTAATATCATTAGGAGGGTAATTTCCCCCAAAGTGATTTACAGATTCAATACAATCCCTATCAAAATCTCAACAGCCTTTAGTACAGAAAGGAAAAGGCTGATCCTAAAATGCATATGTCATCTCAAGGGAACTCAAATAACCTAAAAAATCTTGAAAAAGAACCAAATATCAGAGCTTATACTTCCCCATGTCAAAACTTATTTCAAAGTTATTGTAGTCAAAACAGTGTGGTAATGGCGTAAGGATAGATATATTGACTAATAGAATATAACTTGGAGTCCAGAAATGAACCCATACTTTTATGGTCAATTAATTTTTGAAAAGGGTGCCAAAATAATTCAATGAGGAAATAATATCTCTCAACAAATAATATTGAGGCAACTGCTTATTCACATGCAAAAGAGTAAAGTTAGATCTCTTCCTCAAGCCATTAAAAAATACAATCAAAAAAGAAAAACATATCCCACATAATAACAAATAAATATTTTAAGTTATGTGTGTGATAAGAGACTTGTATCCAGAATATTTAAAGAACTCTTATGACTAAACAATAAGAAGACATAGCCCAATTAACAAATGGACAAAATTTTGGATAGACATTTCTTTAAAGATAATATACAAATGGTAAAAAGAAAACACGTGAAAATATTCTTGACATCATTAATCATTAAGGAAATGTGAACAAAAACTACAATGAGATAGTACTTCACTCTCACTGGATTATTATTATCAAAAAGATGGACAATAACAAGATTGACAAGGATGTGGCGAAACTGGAACTCTCATACATTGCTAATGGAATTATAAAATGGTGCAGCCACTTTAGAACACAGTTTAGCAATTCTTCAGTAAGTTGAACAGAGTTTATGACACAGTAATTCAACTTCTAGATATGTACCCAAGAGAAATGAAAATGTATGTTCACAGAAAAATTTGTATATGAATAGCCGTAACAACATTATTTATAATAGTCAAACAGTAGGAACTTGGATGTCTGTCAGCTAATGAATAGATAAACAAAACATGCTACATTTATTCAGTCATAAAATGGAATAAAGTACTGATCCATGCTACAATATGGATGAAGCTTGAAAACATTATGCTAAGTGAAAGGAACCAGACATCAAAGGCCACATATTGTATAATTTCATCTGTATAAAATGTCCAGAATAGACAAGTCTATGAAGATGGAAAGTAGAATAATGGTTGTCAGGGGTCAGGAAGGGGGAGTGTGAGTATAGGATTTTTTTTTTTTTTTGAGATGATGAAAGTATTCTGGGATTAGATAGTAGTGATGATTGAACAATTTTTTTAATATTCTAAAAACTATTGAATTATATACTTTAAAAGAGTAAATTTTGTGTCATACAAATTATGTCACAAGAAAGTAAGGTATTATAAAAAATAAACAAAATAAAAATTTAGTGCTCTTAATCACCCAAGGAATATGGGCATCCATGAAGATGTTCAGTGGAGAAGGGCCTTTCATAGCTATGATGAAGTCCTAATGAACATCATGCATCGTTGCATCGTTATTTTATAGTCTGAGATTGGATATCATTAATAATAATGCTGGCTTTTAAAAAATAAGGTATACATTGAGTTAAAAAAATTCATTTTAGAAAGAAAAGCAACAGATCTTAATACATGGAATGCAGTAGCTGGGACCCATGTTGTTAATTTATTTGAAACCCTTAAAAATTAAGACCAACTGCTTGAATATTATTATGTTTAAATAATCAATTTTCATTTTTTTAGTCAGTTTTAAGTGACCTTTATGAGGTATTTATGATGGAAATTTTCATTTTCCTTTTCATAAACTAATGTAGTCCCATCTGGAAAGGGCTCTGATATAAGCTACATCAGCATGTTTACCCCTCTTGGTATTAGGGATAGGAGTGATGGGAGAGGAAGAAACAATATCCTAAAAGACTTTATTTTGTATATATTTCTTTATTGTACTGTGAGCTTGACTATTTTTAACAGTTTATATACAAGACAATTTTTTAATTAAAATAGACTATTGAGAATTTTTTTTATGAATGAACCCCATATTCACAATTGATGTTTCATTTCCTAATTCTGTTTTCAATTATTCAAAAAGTATTAACTGAACAACTACCATGATAATGCAAATGTTAGTGATGATATAGTGGTAAGCAAAACAGATATTGTTCTTGCTTTGTAAACTTATGATTTGGCTGAGGAGACAGGCAATAATTGAGTATTCAAATAATCGAAAGTATAAATAAAAAACTGCAAAGTGAGCAAATGAAATCACTGTTAGAAATGTTTGTAACATCAGAATCTGATCTAGGCTAGCATGTCTTGGTGTCTTCTCTTAGGTAATATCCTTTGAGCTGAGATTAGCAAGATAAACAGAAATTAATCAGATAATGTGTAGATAGAGTAGGGGTAAAAGCATGCCAGGATGGTGGCTCCATCTTAAGACTGGAAAAAGATTGATATGTGAGAAGGCCTTTGTGCATACTATTGAAAAGAGGCATGTTAGAGAGTAGGCAGCTGTGAGACTGGGTTAAGAATTTAGGTTTCTATCCTAAAAGCAAAGGGAAAACATATAGGAGTTGCATGTCTGGCGGAGTAAAGGGAGAGATAAGATCAGATATAGTTTTGAAAATTTTCTTTGGCTGTTATGGAAAATGGATTGTGATGGAGAGAGAATCAATATGTGGAGATCCACTAGAAGGGTACTGCAGAGAACAAATAGGAAATCACACAACTTGGACTAGAGCGGTAAGACATGAGAGAAGTCAACAGATTTAAAATATATTTGGGAGAAAATCAAAAGGACTTTCAATGTGTTAGGTACTAAGAGTGATGGTAAAGTAGTTGTAAGGTGACTCCACAGTGTTTTGTACCTGTATTATGCAGTAGATATGTTTTGTACTGCATTTGTCAACTCTTACCCTCCTCTCCCATTAGAATGTAATTGTAAGACCATCAAATTAGGTACATTCTCATTTATCTTTTTTATGTGCTGAGGTATATTGCACACGGAAGACATTCTATACATATTTGATGATGTTTTGGATTGAATTTAAAACTGAAATCTTTCAAAAACTATTAAAAACATTATTCTCCACTCCCAATAATTTAAGTGCTTCTAGTAGAGATTATTATAGGTCTGAGTAGGACTAAGCAATTATTTATTTTACCTGGTTGTTAGGCAGCTTCTGAGGCCACAAACTGCAAATGCAGAATATACATAATTTATTGACCCTTGTTCAAAGACACAGTGAGCTGCCCAGCATACTTTAATTATGTTTGGTTTTATGGCTCCCTAGAGAAACATTTTGTCATTGATTGCATATTTTGGATTGTCAAACAATGAATTTCATTAATGCTGAGCCTATTTTATGGTATCAATATAAATTTGGAATATATAAAACCATTAATTCATCATATGTACCTAAACAGATGTTTCATATAATAAAAATGAACATTAAAGAAGGATTGCTGTGCACATTTGGAGTAGTCAAATAGGTTAAGTAATTATGAGAAAAGTAAAAAAGATGCCTAAGACCTAAATCTATAGCTAATATTAAATTGCAAAAAGATGAACTCTGTCGACAAATCATTATTGCTGACAATTTCTTACCCTCTTGTCCTTCCAACACATAATTATACAAGTATCTCACTATTTTTTAAAGGAAAAAGTGAAAGCCTTAGGTACTAATAATCTACTGTGAAATTATTTTTACCTAGGGGATTGCTCTTTTTTTTTGTAAACCAAATATTCATTATGTGTTCTT
Organism: Eonycteris spelaea; assembly: GCA_003508835.1. Lineage (NCBI taxonomy): Eukaryota > Metazoa > Chordata > Mammalia > Chiroptera > Pteropodidae > Eonycteris > Eonycteris spelaea. The sequence continues at coordinate 5,221,969 of PUFA01000033.1, read as the reverse complement.
TATAATACAGATGGTGGCATTAGAAATAAAACATTGCAAATTCATACTCAAGAAGCACTTCAATGTGTTATAATTTATTTTTATCACTAGAATAATTTTTAGGGCTTGATCATTTACATCTATGACAATTTGATTGATAATCAATTTTCTTGGTTTCATATCTAGACATGTAAGTCATTCAACCATTTTCTTCTTTCCAGGGTAAGTTTCTCCTTTGATTATAAAGAAAAAAAAAAAAAAAAAGAAATGTCCATAGCCACTTAAGATACTAATACATCCACTAATAAGACATTTAAGCACTATTTTCTTTGTAAAGAAGACAAAAGAAAATTTTGTTTTAAACAGAACTCTTTTTTTTTGTTAAGCCCTTGTTTCTAAGTTCCTCTTCCCTTGGACAATATATATGTAGTAACTGGGCCAGAAAACTTTAATATCTATATAGGACACCTTATTATCACTCTGTAAAGCTCTTTTGCCATGAATTATATATAAATATGTCAAGGACAACATTATTAATGTATAATTAGAAATAAACCAATTAATATTTGAATTATCACAGTATTGCCCCACTTCCTCAGCTTCCAACTGTTTACCAAATGTTGGCACTTAGATGAACTTTTGTTATAGTTAACCAGATAGCATTTTAAGCAGAGAGACTACTTAAGGAGTCATAGACACTAAATAATTTTCATTATAAGCATCTGAGAAATGAGGAGATAGGAGAGAGAATAAAAGAGACATGGACTGAACTTGAGACAACTGGGAATTGAGATGGAACAAATAATTCAGGGAATAGTTGCTATGTGAAGAAAATCAGGATCAGGGAGAAAAGAACTCTCAAGGTACTGCCGTGCATTAAAATGGATTTATCTGTGAGAGATTGTGTAAAGAATTGGAATATTCTAATTACTTTTCCCTGCTTGAACTGTGATTCTTTGAATTTAACATCTCACTGAATTTTGGCCACTCAGGGTCCTTGGATTTATTCAGATTACATACACTCACATATGCATGCTCACACATACACACACATTCACATGCACACACATATGTATGCCAGTTAATATGTTTAGTCATGATAAATACAAGAATTTTTAAATTGTGTTTTGTAGTGTATTTCCTCTGTATACAGAAGCTAAGTTATTAAAATGGCTCTTATCAGTCTCTATGACAGTATCTTTTGAGCACAGATTTATATAGCTGGCTTCATTCATTATGTCAGTAGCATCCACCATTACGAGTTAAAATAAAGGCCAGTAGATTCAGAAAGATACAATGTTATTTTTATAGAACAATTGAAAGAACATACTATGGAGCAAGACTAGACTTTGTGTTTCTCAGGCTCTTTCTACATATGAGTCAACTGTATAATGAATTTTAGCAGTGTCTTTTGTGTAAATATATTTCTGGTAGATATTAAAAGATTTCATTTCTGAGCTTTGAGTGTATGAGTCAGTCAGCTGTGAGGAGTAGCTATAATGAAAGCTGGTTGGGTTTTCTTTGATTCTCTCTTCCTTCTTCTAACTCACTATGAGAGCTTTAGCAGTATCCATCCACCAAAAAACATGCATGGAATTGGTTTGCATTCAGTTGTACTAAGAATTCTGTGCAGAACTCTTAAATAATATGAGGCATACACTGAGTTCCATTATAAATTTTCTTTATTACATGGGCTCCCAAACCAAAGATTGATTACTTTCTAAATTATGCATTTGAGCAAATAAAGTTGAATTGCTTTATAGCTTCCTACCCACCATCTTACAACAGAAATAATGTGTAAGATCTTATCAGAATGGTCACCTTCCTTTACTGCTAATAAAATGGTATATAGGTAAAACCTTTTTTGTGAGACAAATGTCTACATAATTCAATGCTTTGAATTTGCCTTTACTTTTTGTGCCAACAATTGAATTTTTGAAAAATTTATTACAAAGTAAAAATTAAAAAAAACTGTGTATAATAATATATACATAAGATGCTAATCAGAAGGTTATTTATAATGGTAAAAAAGGAAACATCTAAATATTCAGCATTGATTAAATAGATTTGAGTATACTATAGTACATCTATACAAATATATGTTAGGTAACCATCAAAGCTTATGCTATGTAATATTATCTTTTATTGACCATGTAAAATGTTCACTATGTTAATGGAAAGGTTACAAAATAGTATAATAGATATTTCTATTATATAATTTTGCTTCTCTGTGTTTTAAATATTTTTATTACAAATAATAAAAGGCAACTCTAGTTAAGCAAGAGAGAATTTATTATATTGATGAGAGCTGGCTTGAGACTGGTCCAGAACTAATAATTGGAGGGGCCTTAGGTAATAGAAACTAGAAAAGAAGAAACAGTCTTAATTAGCACAACATCACCTCTGCTGCCTTGCTGCTATAACAAATGAAACATATACTTCCTCTCATCCTGTATCACTCAAGATTAAAGTCTCATAGTAAAGGGTATTATTATTCTAAATGATGCTATTTTCCAGGCTCTGACTGTTTAGGAAAAGTGAGGAATCTGAGGCATTTCCACTTTCCACTTTGGAAATGGGATACTAAGAATTACCTTTTCAATATTTTTTTAAGCTATAGAAATAAACTGCTTTTCCCGGAGAAAATCATAGTGCAAGGAACAGGTACCTGACATTGCCCTATATGATATATGTCCTTCACAATATTTTATCTTGAGAATATTATACCAAAAAAATACAAATTATTAGACATCTTTAGCATTGTTGCTTCTTCAAGGGGTCACAAAGAAGAATTATATTGTGTTTATCTTCCAAAAATAAATATTAATTTAAAAGTTTACTATAACAGGAGGTAGAAATTTTTTTTTCTTATACAGGAAAACAGGATATGCATTATAACATCATTTATCAATATCTGTCTATTTATCTCAGGAGATCCACTGCTTTCTGTACCGTAATTCATCTTAGAACTTGGAATATAAATCCCCGGTGTGTCATTGTTGATAATGACATCTCCAAAGAGCCCTGCTAAGCTCTATCATTATAATTCTTTATTTAGAAGGAAAATAATGTTTGTGGAAACCATATAAGATAATTGTTAGAAATGTAGTTTTGCTAACATCATTTGAAAATAGCTTTAAAATATTTTCACCATCTGCTATGTCACAGAGACCATGAGGTATTCTCCAAGAAGATCCTCTAAATTTGACCTTGAGAACCCTAGTCCATCTGTTGTAAATTAAAATTAAACTAGTTATTATCTGGGTACTTGGTTCAGAGCCAGTTTCTATAGGATGCTACTGAAAGGTTGATGAGATTTGAGATGGGTGTTTTGCCGTTGGGTTTGATGAAATATAAAGTTAAGAATATAATTGCAGGTGGAGTGGAAATGGGAGTTTGAGTATGAAATTAATCTCCATATTTTTGCTTGTCTTATGTCCTCCTTAACTGTGACATGTCCATGAAAACCAACCAGCTAAATAAAACCTTTCATCAGTTAGTATTTATTTGCTGTGACCATTGATTGAAAAACTTGGAAAGAGGTTTATTTTTAAGTGTCATGTTATTTTAGTTTCTAAAACTGCTCAGATATTTGTATTTTAAAAAATAGAAACCTGCTAATAATTGTATGTTTAATTTATCACCTTCTGTTTTAGAAGTAGTTATTTTTTTTCTGGAACTCTTATGTTAGAATGTATGGAAGTAAACTTTTAATCATATAATTATGTTCACTATTGTTACTTTGCTTTTCAATTCAAAACAATCTGATATTCCTTTGATTCTCAGAGTTCTGTGGCTGAAACTGTCGCCTACCCAAAAGCTTGTTCTTATATGTTTGCAATCCTTTGTTCTCAGGAAAGGTGAGAACTTTCCTCATCCCAGGGAGATAAATCATGATTATTTCAAACCAGTCATAGTGATTTCATTCCCTTTTTAGTGATATATTTTGGACTTCTAGTCAGAAGATATAATGAGTAGTCTTTTGCAGGGTTTCTGAAAGAGACTTTTTTTATACTGAATAGAAAGAGAGAGACTGTAGAAAAGAAGATTCTATTTCTCCTGACATTTTATTCCTCTTATATTGTGGGAGGATTCGATATCTGAAGCTAAAGAAGCTGCCTTAAAACCAATGAGGTAAAAACATATAGAAAAAAAAAGGAGGAATAAAGAACAGGAAGATAGAACTTACGTATCTAATGACAAGTTTGAATCACTATGCCAAACACTAGAACTGCCAACCTTCAGAGTTCTTCTTATATGAAATAATCAAATATTTTCATTGATCAAGGTACAATATGTTGATTGTTCTTATATGGTTGAATTCACCTTAACAGATATACATTCTAAATATCAACTGAATCATAATACAAACAGTCCTCAATTTTTATGTTTGACTTTCTGATAATATATACTTTGATACCTTTGTGTTGATTTTCACATATTCAATTCAACTTTTTATAGTTCAATTGACAAATATTTCTAGCTGTTATATCATGGTGTTTCCTTTTAGCCAACAATTTAAGCACTTTACACATCTATACTTCTCTAATTATTTGAATATTTTCTTAAAATATTGAATAGGAATCAGAAAAATAAAAGCACAAGAAAGAACTTGTGAATAGAAATGTTGAATGCATATGCTTGATATAATTGAGATAAACATATAATAATTAGATGTACCAAAATATATGCACCTTTTACCTTATGTTTGTTGGACTAAATCTAGTTTGCTGTGTGTTCAATTATGAAGTAAAGAATGTAATATACATTATGAAATATCAGTTCATGAATTCAAAGATGGTGTTTAAACTCAAGATACTTTATGATTATATTTATCTGCCTAAATTTGTAACTTCCTATTTGTTTATTATTTCAACAAAAAGCTGCTGAACATTTATCATTGTTTAGGTGTCGGAGTAACAAAAAGGATAAAATATGATTTCTTTTCTTAGAACTTGTAACTTAGTGGAACATATGTACCATGTATCAAATAATTTACATACATCTTATATAATATGTGTGTGTATGTGTGTGTTTGTGTGTAATTACATACATAATTACAGAATTTTCTATATGGGTATTATGAAGAATCGTGCATTACTGTTTTTACTGTAGGAACAAGCCTTGCCTAGTCTGTGGTCTGTAAAGATGTCTCTAAAGAAGTGATATTTAAATTGAGATGAAAAGAATGAAGAGGAATAAGACCAAAAGAAAGGTGTTAAAAGAAGTGAGCCTATTCCAGAAAGAGAGAAAAGATGTGAAAGCTCTAAGATAGCTAAGAGACCCAGAAGAAACTTAATTTGTCCAAAGAATCTGAAAAGAAAGGAGGAAGTGTTGTCAGATGTGGTTAGAGTGTAGGCAGGGCCAGGATCATATATGTCTTTATATGTCTAAACACAAATGGAAACTCAGAAAGGTTTTAAGGAGTGTAGTGCCACAATTTTGTTTTTAAAAGATTCTCGCATTACTACCTAAGGTAAATTGGTGAGGAAGAATAAGAATAGAACTAGATATGAGATTAGTCCTTGTGAAAGATGAAAGTGTGAGGAGAACAGAGGCAGAGAAAAGTGGACATATTCAAGAAGTATCGAAGAAATATAGTTAAAATACGTGGTCTTTAAAGGAATGAGCATATAATTTATCATCTGGAATAATTTTGAGGTTAATATTAATAATCAAATCCCAGTTAAACGGGCATAAACTGGAACTGTCCTGGGCAAACTAATGTATGGTCACTCTGAGCATAAAAATTAGTAGAGAATAAGGACCAAATACTCTTTCAACATGTAAATGTCTGATAATAAGTAACTTTGGCCCTGGTCACTCTCAGGAACTATTTAAATTTTTATATTGACTGTTAATTTATGGAATAGAAGATGTTAGACTCCAATGGCTCATCTTTTTTGTGCTTTGGCGTATCCTTCTTAGACATGCCCCAAGGGTTTACTTCTTCAAGATAAATCATGGTGTTTATAAGATTTTAAGTGACATGAGCAAGTTCTTATTTTTTGTAGAACGTATCTCTTAGACCTTGTATTTTGTGTCTCTGACTTTGCTACAGTGGAGTCTGTGTCAAATGCATTACTCATTCTTTTTCTTAGGTATGACTGTTATTTAGGAGTCAAATTAAAGACCATTAACCAGAGCAGTGACAACTATAAAACCGAGCCTTTAGCCAGCCTCCTCTCTAGAGATTTATAAGGCAGTTTCTAAGTTTTCCTTAATTACATAGTTTTAGAAAACATTCCTGCCTTTGTATACTGTCAAAGATTAAATGTGGTTGGCCTGACATGCAAAGACTTTACTGCTATTTCAAATATTTCTCTTATCTTACATCTGTCTGGTGTCCATAAGTAATTACACTCTGGTATTTGCACTCAAAAATACCTTTTCCTCTTATTCTCTTTTCTATTTCCTCTTGTTCTCTCTACTATTTAGACCAATTAGTTTTTGTGTGTGTTTGGATTTTTTCAGTAAACAGTGTCTTCTAGCAATATTCTCCAATTTTTGATATCATCAGTTTTTATGATATAACTTTCTTAACTGTATAATAGTCTTTACTGCCAAAAGTTAGAAAAGCAACTCATGAATATTGGAAAATATGTATTAGAACCAATTAACTAACAATAATTTGAAGGGTAGTTCTGCTTTGGGAAGAAAGTGGTGATAATAGCCTTTAATCTGCCACGGAACATGCTAAATCTGATATACCATAAAAGATCTTCAGTAAAATAACAGATGACTCAGTTTCTTGATTACTTTGGAAGAGTCTATCATCCAAAGTTTGTATAGAAACCCTTGGCCTTTTTGTTATTATACATGAGGATACTTTTAATCAACTCATGTTATAATAAAATTAATATTAATGTTCATTAAATTGCAAGGTCTTGATATTGTTCTAAATCACGAAGTAAGATTTATTTATTCATTCTTTCCATATGTATTGTTTGAGCACCTTCTATCTGTCAGACACCATGTTAAGCACAGCAAAACAAAAATGGGTAAGATATTTTTCCTTACCCCTAAGAGCTTCCAGTGCATTACAAACCAATAGGCACATTGAAGAGTAGTATGTGTTCTAGTAGAATCTCTAATGGGTATGAAGGCATGGCTACTTTAGCCTGTATGGGTCAGAAAATAACTATATAGGGAAATGATGACTGGCAAGGTTTATGTAAATATTTCCACAAAGTAAACCATAGTTAGTATATTTGGGGGGGGGGTGTTAATTGAGATAGTGTAACAAAAAGACCTCCAAATACAGTGGTTCAAAATGTTGGCTTATTTCTTCCCCATGATATAATACAGAAATAGGAAGGTAGTCTAGTGTACATAGCAGCTCTGTTGCATAGTCCCTTTGAGGACCAGGTTTTATTTGTTTTGTGGTTTCACCAGAAATTAGTGTTTTGTCCATCATGTGGGCAACAGATCCATATTCTACTCAAAGGAGTGGGGCAAAAAGGAAGCAAAGAACAAGTGCATTTTTTTCCAAAAATGGTGTATAAATTGAACACATCACTTCTGTTCATGTCTATTTTCTTAGAACTTAGTAAAGTAGCCATGTATACTTAGCTGCCAGCAAAGTCTTGGAAATATAACCCCTACGTAGATGACAATGTACCCTGCTGAAATTCAAGCAGTGGAGAATTTTACTAATAGGGAGAAGGGGAGAATGGATTCTGGAGAAAAATTGATCTCTCACACAACTGGGAAGAATGTCTAATTGGAGCAAAAACCAAGAGCACAAGTATACTTATACATAAATGATTATAACTATTTATGTATAATATGTGGTGATTTTTAAAACATTAAACATATATAGAGTCATTCTTTTTGATTTGGACTTAGTATGTGGATATTTAAACAAAGCACTTAATCTCTTTCTTCTGCTAGAAAGATAAATGTGTTCAGCATTCTGACACCTGGTTCAGGTACTTGGCTAAAACCAGCTCTGTGGTCTCACGCAAGTCATTGGACTTTGAGTCTTAGATTTCTCCTCTCTAAACTGAGAAATATGAATAACCACATTATCTCTTTGTTTAATTTTTTTTGTACTGAAAGTCTTATGACTCAATATTTTAAGCCATGCTTTACTTAGTTATGTTAAAGTGAGAAACGTATGCACAGATAATTCTATTACTAGATTTTAAGCAGAATTTTACCCTATAGTGTGATGGAATGGCTCGAAGTATTCTTTATAGTACAAAGAGAACATTCCATGTGAATATATCATCTGCGACAAATATTTATGCTGCCACCATAAAAAAAAACATAATTTCTCATCAAAAGCATCAAGATTGTTATTGTTAAGGATACACACAAAAGATATTCTCAATACCTTAGCTTGAACACATATTTAGGAGGTATGATGCTATCTTTTGGCCAGAAATCCACCCCAAAATTAAACTAAATTTAAGATCTAAAGAATTTTTTTTAATCAAGGGTTATGTAACAAATAACGAGTAGCTTAATAATAATTACAGTACTTATTATTTACTATTTGACTTTGTTTTTTAAGTAGGTCTAGATCGTTTACAGATATGATTCTCTGATTAGCAGAAACTTGGTTTGATTTGGCTTTTTTTTTTTTTTTTTAATTTGAAAAGCCGAAGGAAGTGGAGATGTATTAGTGTGGAGAGGTAGATATGGTAATATTATAGATAGATATGGTAATATTATAAAGGAATTTTAATGATTTGATTTCAATAAAATCATAAAAATGACAGACTAGCTTTACCAGCTTATTTATTTATTAAAAATAAGTAAATAAATAAAGCCATGACTCCTCCTCCTCCCTAGCTATCTTTTCAAGTTTCTGATACTCTCCATCTACTGATGAAGGGCCTTAACTAGTTGACCACTAGAGGTGGAAGATTTTTGCCCCAGGGGAAAAATCCTTGACTCATTGTAAGGGTTTGTGGTGAATACCAGAGTGATTTATAGTTTGTAAAGCAATTCTTCTTACAACATGAAAAACAATCACATATTTTTCTAAACTAACTGGAAGAAGCTATGCAGATCTGGTGAGACAACACATTTTCTAAAAAAAAAAAAAATTCTTTTGTAGCTGCAGTAAAATTGTGATTAGGCTGGCAATAATGTGGGTTAACTGGAACCCAAAGGAGTCGTAAACCCAGTCACACAGTTGTTGGAAACACAAGTTTGGAAGAACAGCTTGTGATAACAAAGGAGGTGAGCCCTGCTGCGTTATTAGGCCAGTCCTGCATAAAAATGGGTAAAATGTAGCCAGAACAAAATGACTTTTCTCAGTACACCCTTTTGCTATTTTTGTAAATTACTTTTAAAGTTTTAGATTCATCAGACAGCATCAGGAAAGCATACTTAAGTATTAGGCTTTAAAACAAGTAAAGAAAATAGTTGAATACTAATTGATCTTCACAAAGCTGTTTCTTTCTTTTAGGAGTTTGTGAATAGAGTTGACAATATACTCCTTTTAATTAAGTAGATATTAGCCTCCCCAAAAAGTCAGGATAGCTGTCTTTCCATTGCACTCATTGTTCATTCAACAATTGTCTAAAAGTAGGTGAGGAGTAATAGGAAGAACAGGAAGCAGGTGCAACAGAGAAAGGGGCCAGAGGAGTTTCCTGCCTGGAACGGTGGTGCACGGGTACACGTGGAATTTTTAAAAATGTTTTATCAGACACTCATGACTAGATGCTTTTTTAAATTAATAGATAATTTTCAAAGCAGTTTTGAGTTTCAGAAAAATTAAGTAAAAGTACAGAGAGTTTTCATCTTTTTCACTTTTTAAAAGAAGAGTTAATGTCAGCATTTCTATCCAGTGAAAACAAACTACTTTATGAATAGTTTTTTAGGTACTTACCACAAGCACCACATTTTCTCCAAGTCGTCTTTTTCCAATCTAACTGTGATGTTTATATTTTTAATTATCATGTTCCAATAGCAGAAATATGTGGGCCTAGAGTATAGGGTGATACAATTGTGATCAACTGTTAGCTTCTCATATAGGTTATATAATTATAGTTAATTGTAGACCTAAAATTTTGTCTGTATAGTTGTAATTAATCATGGGCCAAAAATATGGAGAGGTACAGTTATAATAAATCATGGATTTATAGTGTGGACTTTGCATTTGTAATTAATTGTGGGCTAATAGTATTGCAGTTGTAACCTAAGATTGTGAAAGAAGGATACAGGAAGAAGGAACCTAACATTATATTGGACACCTGGTGTGTGCCTCAAAATGTCTTATAGACTTTACCTGTTATTTTATTTAACACTCACAGAAATATTATAAATTAAGTATTATAATTCCTATGTTTAGAAATTGAAAGCTAAGAGAGTTTAACTAGCTTCTCCAAAACCCCACATATATAAGATGTGAAATAGGTATTTGAACTACAAAGTCTCTATTCTTTCCTCACCGTCATCCCTTCTACCTTCATCTAGAAATGGCAAATATGTGGCATTTCAGGCCAGTAGCAGACCTTCATTAATCCTAAAACACATTTCTGTCCCTAACTTGGCCCCGAATTTCTTCTCTTCACTATATTCTAGGTAGCCATTATCAATCAACTATAACTGGCTTACAAAGTAGCACCTATTTGTCATCCCTAATCTTACCTCCAGTGCATAAATTTTATTTCTTTAATAACCCCTTGCCTTCATCAAATCTTCCTTTTCCCCCCCTTTTCAATGTTGTCTCAAACAAACATCAGTACTAGTTCAAACAAGCCCTTACTTGGGTCTACAAACCTTTGATACTTATTAGCCTGTGCTATCCTAAACACTCGCAGACTTGTATCTACAATATGCCTCCAAATATCCACTAACACTTCTCCTTAACTTGTGTGACAAATAGTTAATTCCTCTTCTTAGCCACTTCTGAGTTTGAATGTAGGAGGGGAATGTCTTACAATGGAAGGCCTAAGAAGAAAAAGATGTTTTTCTAGCAGCTCTTTAAGCAACCCTGAAAGCACACTTCAGAGGTAAGTGTCAATAACATATAATTTTGAGCTTGCTCTCAGTTCTGTACTATGCCCAGCAATACCTTCCTGAGCATTTACAATGCCACAGAACCTCTTATTTCATGTGCAGTTTAGTTCCGGCATAATCTCCCACCCACCTCAAACAAAAAGACATGTCACATTTGTTATGAAGATACCACTTAAAAGCTTCTGAAATTAGTAAATAGTGTGTTTGCTAAAGGACTGTGCCATCAAGATACTCCCTGCCTAGGCTCAACCACATGGCATCCCATCTCAGATATAAAATCTGGAGCCACCACTGGTTTTAGAATACAGAGAATATTATTTTCCTTCTTTTAACTGTAGTTTTTATTTCATTTAAGCTCTTGTTGTAAAGAAGAGACTCTCGTAAGTTAGCCTCTGAAGTGGGATTTATTGTACTCACATAAAAGCCCAGAAATAGCTAAATCATTGAGCATCAGTCAGGCAGGAAACATAATGAAGTCATACCCCAGGGACGGCAGGGTCTATGGGCGATCAGACCGCAGGATCTTCACACTTGTGCTTTGCTATTACCTGCTCAGTTACTCTCGTGACCTTCTGTTTCTATGTAAATCAGCTACATCTAATTTTTAACTGACCCTGTATTTTTAACTAAATCTTAACTTCTATTTTCTCTTGTTTTTACCTTGTATTTTTAACTGACCCTTTACTTCTGCTTTCTCTTAATTTCTAATTTCTCATAATTTGAGCCTATATATGGCCTATTATAGTCTCTTCAGAAAATTTCTGCATTATATTTTCTCTTTCAGCCTCAACTTCCACTGTTGTCAATCCCTCATATCTTTATTTTCCAAGACTCAGAATCTAATTGACCTAACATGCAATTAAGAAGAAAAAAAATTCATAACCTAAATATTTAGAGACAATTACCATTATCATATTTACACAATTCTTTCCAGTCTATTTTTTTAAAACATCTATGCATTCAAAAGATAATCACGTAAAATTGGGCTCATATTATATATAGCTTTCCATTCTCATTTCACATTTAACCTTATATCATTGGCACTTTCCACTGACATTAAATATTACTTTAAATGTGTCTCTAATGGCTTTATATTGAAAACCTTAACTTTAACATTGTCCTGAAGAGATTCTGTGCTTTCCTTTCTTACACTTAGTAAGAGATATTTTGTTTTTATAGTTTCATAGAGAACCACTGTTGATTTAATAGCTAATAATTTATAATTAATTAATTTAATGAAAGCAGGATAGAGAGAAGCCATTGATTTCTTCCCCTTGGTTCAACACATTCCCTGAGAATGCTATCTTATGCTGAAAATGAAGCTTCTCTAGCCACTGGCTGGGTCCCAGCAACATCTTGTGCATTACTGCATTACATACACAGCATAGGATTACCCTATGCCATACATGAAATGTTGCTGATTTCTAGTAAATTCACTAGTGAGCACAGGTAGACATATTAATTTTTAATTTATAATCAGAATGCAGAGTGAGCAACATTCTTCTTTGGCAGAACTAATCAATTAGGTTCTTTATATATTAAGGTCAGTGACTTTTCTTTTAAGAGCATACAATTATAAAAACCATGTCTCCCTGTATGCTGTATCTATGGAAATTTGTTGAAAGGTAAAAATATCTTATGAACTTAAATATAAGTTGTTCTGATTGTTACTGATCACAGACATGAATATAAACAGTCTAATAACCAAAGTGCTTAGAGAACACAGAATTTTGATTAGCTTAATTTTATAGTCAACTGGTTTATTTTTTAATTAATTAATTTATTTTTTATGGTGACTGGTTAACGAAATCCAGTGTTTCAGCTGTACATTTTAACAGTAAGGCATATATAGATTTCTTTTCGTCATCACAGATTTGACCCCCTCACCCCATTCTACTCACCCTACCCTTTACTCCCCATCCTCTGTGAAGTTTAAGCAATAATAACTAAATTTGATAAGAGTAACATATTAAGCACTATCTCCCAGATACTCTGTTCGATGCTATTGTACATAAGTCCCCACTTATCTGTAGTTTTTTTTCACCCTCAGTTTCAGTTAATTTCAGTTCGCTGTAGTCTGAAATATTAAATGGAAAGTTCCAGAAATAAACAATTCATAAGTTTTAAATTATGCACTGTTCTTAGTAGCTGATAAACTCTAACACCCCTCCCATGGGGTGTGACTATCCCTTTGTCCTATGAATCCGTGCTGTATTTGCTGCTTCCCACCCTGTAGTCAGGAGAAGTTAGTAGCCATCTTGGTTATGAGATGGACTGTTACAATATTGCTGTTTTTGTGTTCAAGTAACAATTATTTTACTTAACAATGGTTCAAAACACGAGTGGTGATGCTGGTGATTCAGATATGCCAAAAAGAAAGGGGGGGGGGGGCAAAAAGTGCTTTCTTTAAGTGAAGAAAAAGGTGGAAAGGTGAAAGTTCTTGACTTAAAGGCATTGTATCATCTCATATCATCACAAGAAGAGTAAGTACAATACAATAAGATATTTTGAGAGAAACCACATTTCATATAACTTTTATTATAATATATTGTTATGAGTGTTCTATTTTATTTTTAATTATTGTTAATTTCTTAATGTGCCTAACTTCTAAATTAAACTTTATTATAGGTGTGTAGGTATAACAAAAAACTAGCAAACACAGGGGAAGTGGGGATTCGATCTTCCATCTTCTTTCTCTACCATCCCTATGGCAGTGTTTCTCTTTCATACTTTTACATGCTCTTCAGATTTCAGTGCATTATTGTTAAAGTTTTTTTTTCCAAATACACATGATACCAGGTAGAAAGATGTAAATCAATTTTCAGTAATAAAAAGAGTTGAGGATGTACTGTAGCATTAATACAGACTTATGCCACACCTGCATATTCACTGAAATACACTGAATGAGAAGATAGTAAGTTAAAATTAGAAGATGTAATATCATATTGTACACAGTGAATATTCAGTTTTGTCAAGATCCCAATGAGTGATGCACTCAAATTGTCCAGGGCAATGATGTGTAGAGGCCAGAGAGACGGGAGCATACGAGTCAATGCCAGCAATCAAACAGCCATTTCCTGGGAAGGGTGGGAATGCCATATTCAGGGCCAGCTATACAGGTGTGTAACCTGTGCAGTTACTCATGGTTCCATGTTCAAAATGGCCCTTGTACTTTATTTAGTGCTTTGCTGTTGCTGTCTCAAAAGTCTTAATTCTGAAGATAAGGCTCTGCATTTTCATTTTACACAAATTATCTATACAAGTTATGAAGCTAGTCCTGACCATCTGTATACCACCTAACTGTTAGTTATCTGCTCAGTTGATTCTTCCCCTGGTATAGGCTCTTGTGGTTAAGATTTCTATATGATTCAAAGAATAGTATAATAATGACATTGAAAGCTCCACCACTTGACCAGTACATTTCCCATTTACAAATTAATTCCAAACATTTCTTTATTGTTTCAAAGTAGCAAAATAAATGAATTATTAAATGCTTAACCACTCTTTAGATTTTTTTTTGGCCTGACTTTTCTGGATTATTTTAAATGTACTTTATGAGAGGTTTGCAATAAGGTATCTTAGATATTCTGAATTATGCTCTGCTGCAAAACAAGGAAAATTGATGATAAATTATTTTCAAAATATTTTCACATGTTGTATTGCGCTGTGAGCTGATAAAATAGATAATGATAAGAAATAAAATCCTTAGAGGCTGTCAGTGCCCTTTAGCCAAAGGCCAATAGGAGCATATCTGGAGTTATATAGTTTGGGATTTATTACTCATTGCATTGAAGGAGAACATTCGCCATAGATATCCATGGGACCTATCAGTAAAAACATGTTAGAAACAACCTACTATATAGCATTTGAGCTTTGGTTAGGTGATTTGGGAGGGCGTCTGAGGAAACAAGCTTTTCCTCTAGGTTAAATGTGGTAGAAAAAAGCAAGAGCAATTCTATGATTGGGTATCTCAATAACTTTTATCTAGAGGAAGGGAAGACTGGAATAAGGATAAAGCAGTAATTGGTAAAATAAAAAAAATATATTATTCACTCATTTTAGCTGAGAGAGTGATGTTTGGTGTTTCGTAGGTAGCACAGTGACCTTGTTTTTGTTGATGTTTTAAGAAAATTATAAAGTAGATTTCTTTTGTCTTACTTTATCATGGTCTCATAATAACATTGTCTGAGATTGGTATTCTGTAAGATTATGTTCAATAGAAGAATAACAGGGCCTCGCTGTAGTGCCAGGCCAGCTTCCCAATATTGGGGGCTGCCCTTTAATTTCTTCTCAAGGCTAAAATGAAATGAAAGCAAGAATTCAAAGTTAAGCAACCATGAAAATTGCTTTCACCCAGGAGATTTTCACTGAATATTAGTGAGCCTAACTTCCATTTTGATTGTCAGGTACAGTTAAAAAAAATGACAGTAAAAAAAATGTGGGGCTTTCTCAAGAATTTATATCTGATCTGAGGACACATAATATGACAACAAAGAGGCCACATGTTTTATTTCTTCCTCCTCACAACTCTTTACAGAAGGCAATGACCAGGAAACTTGTTTGTCTTGACGTTGATAATGGATGGAGGGGAGAGAAGAATCCACTGAGAATTTATACACACAAACTAGTTCCATGTTCTAGCCTCTGTATCACTTTTCTTTTTTCTAGAGATAGAGAATTTTTGGAATTTCCCAAATATTTTCTCAAAGGTTTTCATCGTCATACTTCATTATCATATTTGTCAAGTTATTTTGTAAAACTGATTAAACATCTTTTTCCTTATTGAACTGTGAATTCTGACAGCAGGAAAAAAATCTATAAATTGTTTCATTTCTTATTAATATTTGATACAATATACAATTTGTTTTAAACATAATGTTTGATGAAATGCATTGAATTCTGCAACTTTCAGTTTATTCACATTTTTAATCATGTTATCAGTTCTTTCTGTTCTTCAATATTTTTTCCTCTTTAAATGAGTAATGTGAAAAATTATGAAAACAGTAACTTCCCTGGAGGTTGAGCATATTGTTTTTTTCGGTTTTTAAAAGCACAGTCCTCTTGAAGTTAGCAATATTGCCTACCAGAAAATTATAGGAGCAGAACATTTTCTTCTTTGTTAAATTGTTTTATGTAACTTTGTATTTTGCCGAGTGTTTATTTTGTTTTGATAATCTACATTTCTGACAATATTAATTAAGAAAGTATAAGATATAAGAAAATTTCTGGAGACAGTTCTTAATGACTTTTGTTAACAAGACTAATCAAAATCTATACTAATATTATGGTTTGAATTTAAAACTTAGGACTTTTATAGAGTACCAATTTATTTGCAATGTTTATGCACTTACTCAATAGTAATGTCTAAATATTTAGTGTGATAAGTTCAAAGCTAAAACACACTAAAAATACTTTTAATCTTACACTACTTTCAGTAGGAAGGGAAAAGTAATTTATTTTTCTGACTTAAAACATGCAGAAATGACAAGTTAAATATCACAACACAATAACGTTCAGGGGTGAAGTATTCTGGCTTTTTTTTTTTTTTTTGAAGTAAAGATGTGTGTATGTATGTATGTTATTTCATTGTTATTCCTGTATCAACTATTTCAGTGCCTAGTTAGTGATAAAGAATTTAATGTGTATTCTTTGACTTTATCTATTTCCTATTTCCATTACTCTGATCTTTTGCCATTCTGACCAATGTTACGAGTAGAATTATTAGAGTAAGTTTTGGGTAATTGGTTTTTATAAAGTAAACCACAAGTGATTTATGTAATCACAAAAGAATTGATAGGAATGCAGCTTTTATTAAGATGCATTATAGTGACACACATATTCTACCAGTTAAAATAAAGGACAGACCAAGCAAAGACTCAGGCTCACACTTTGACAGTATTTCACCTTAATGCTTGGATAATTCTCCTAATAGGCCATCATAGTGAGAGACTTACATTTTCATAGCCTGGACTATAGCAGAGAAGAGTTTAACGTTTATTGAGTTCTAAAAACTTGCTTCTACCACTTTTATAGCATACACTATTGTCATCCTACTCACTATATGTAGAATAAACAATGTCCCCTAACATGTGGAAATGGTATTAAGATATTAGTTAAGTAATTAACTAATATAGGGATCCCTATTAGTTAACTAATATAGTGATCATGGGGGACTTGAATAATTAATAGTGATGCTAGATAATAATATAATAAAATGTATAATTCCAGCCTTATTCAAATGGCATATGCAAATCTTTTTTATGTTTATACATGTCATAGAACTATGTATTGTTATCAATTATTTTGTTATCACAACATAGGACTGTCCCTAATTTTATTATTTCATGAAACACACATATACATGATTTACATGTATTATACACTCATACATACATTTGTATATAGGCATTTTCACATTTTGTTTAAAATCTAGTATGGCCTATTGTCCCTACATTCCAATAGTGTTAGGTCAATGCATAAAGAGCCATGCTGTATTGTTATTTTATGTTTTTCTATTTTGCTTTTAAAGTTAGAATTCCCTGTTGTATAGATATGGTATTTATCACTTTATATCTCCTCCTTCTTTCCTTGAATTAATAAAGAATAATTTAACACATCATCCACATTGTCTTAATTTATACTATTTCATTGTAAAATGAGTGCACATCTTTCAAGTTTCAGTGGTTTGACTGATGTAACCTAAAATGTGTTTAATATGATTATGCCAGCTACTAATCTGCCTTACTGGCTAGTACAGTAACTGTCATAACAGAAGCTTGATACCTTTTTATAAACTCATTAATAAAGAAGACTATTATGTTTTTATCCTTGTACCCAAATGGGAGAAAATAAGCATATCCTCATTTTTTGGGGTATTTTTTAAATATATTCATTCATAATGGGCACTTGATAAAACTGTATCATTGTTGTTTTATTTAATTTTAAAAGAAAATATGACTTTTTTCTTCTAGAATCTAGATAGAGGACTTCAGCAGCCATGTCATGAAATACTGTAGAATAATATGAAACATGCTGAATCTACTAAATACCGTTTTAGTAAAGCACTGAATTTCTTCCTCAAAGTACGTAGATTTTAGAAAATATTTGGTTTAAGTTTAGAAGGTGATCTGAATTATTTGGTTCCTTTATTTTCTCCCACAATGCCTCCAAGTAATAAGACTTTGGTGCTAGCATCAATGCCATAGAAAGTGTAAGTTGGGCACAGTAGAGTTCTGTTCTCAATTCTAAATCTTACTAGTTTGTGACTTTGAACAAGTTTTGTAAATGTTTCAAGGTTTAGTTTTCTCATATATAAAATAAGAATCATAATACTTATTCTTAGAATGTTTTCAGAATTTCTTCGGTTCTAAGTATTTTTACCTTTGAAAATACCTCTTGTTTTAGTTTGATAGGGCTGCTTTAACACAGTACCACAGACTGGGTGGCTTAAGTAAAAAAAGTACTTGCTCACAGTTTTGGAGGCTAGAAGTCCAAGATCAATGTGTCAGCAGAGTAATTTTTTTCCAAGGCTTCTCTCCTTGGCCAATAGATAGCCATCTTCTTTCAGAGTCTTCCCATGGTCTTTTCTCTGTGTGTCTGTTTCCTAATCTCTTTTTATAATGAAAGACACCGATAGTATTATATGAGTGCCCACCTCAGAGACCTCATTTAAATTCTAAAAATATTTAAAGGTCCTATCTCCAGGGATAGTTATATTACTGAAGTACTGGGGGTTAGTTAAGGACTTCAGCATATGAATCTGGGAAGGTTACAATTTAGCCCATAATACCACTTCGTATCAAATCAAACATATTAACTAATTTTTTGAAACATTTTGAATTAATTATAGATATATATGAAGTTGCAGGATAGTACTGAGAGATTCTGTGTAGTTGTGTATCTTTCACCCAAATTCCTAAAATAATTACATCTTAAATTTTTATAGTATAATATCAAAATCAGTGATTTACAGTGGTATAAAACATGTGTATTGTTTTATGTCATTTTATCACATGTGTAGATTAATATGAATTTCACAATCAACCTACAGAGCTAGTCCATCATTACACAGATCTGCTTTGTGTTATCCCTTCATAATCATACAGATCCCTCCTACCCCCCAACCAGTCCTAACCCCTGACAACTATTCATCTGTTTTCCATTTTTACAACAACTTAGATCTTAAGGGCATCATATTGAGTAGAAAAGTCAATCTCAGAAACTCACATATTATGTTATTCCATCTCTATAACATTCATAAAATGACAAAATTATAAATATTTTTAAATTAACTTTGTTGAGGTGTAATTTATAAATAATAAATGCACTTACTTTAATCATATGCAACAATGAATTTAGGCATATGTGTATGCCCATGCAACCATCCCCTAATTAAAACATAGAACATTTTAATTTCCTCCAAAAGTTCCCTGGTGTTCTTTAACAGGTAAACCCCGCCCCCCACCCCAGGTAACCAATGATCTGCTTTCCATCAATGTAGGTTACATTTGCACTTGTATAAATGACAATATACAATAAAAACTTCTTGTGAATAGCTTCATTTGCTCAGCGTAATGTTTTTAGAGTTCATCCATGAGTTGCTGAAAAGCACTCCAAGGCATAAATATACAGAATTTATACATTTATTATTCTGTTGACATATTTCAGTTTTTCCAATTTGTGAACAATGTTACCATGAACATTCGATTATGAGTCTTTTGACGGACACTGTTTTCTTGAATTTCTTGAATAAATAACAAGAAGTAAAATTGCTGGGTTATGTAGTAATTGCATGTATAAAAAAAATTTATAAGAATCTATCAAACTGTTTTCAAAAGTGGTTATACCATTTTACACTTCCAGGAGTAACATATGAGAGTTCCAGTTGCTCCACATCTTTGCCAACACTTTGTATTGTGAGTTGTTGTTTTGTCGTTTTTGTTTTAATTTTAGCTATTCTGGGTATGCAGTGGTATTTTATTGAGGTTTGAATTTTCATTTCTCTAATGACTAATTACGTGTAACAACTTTTCATATGCTTATTAGATAATTTGGGAAGTGCCTGTTAACATCTTTTGCTAAATCTTAAAAAATACAGTTGTTTATCTTATTTGTAAGTTGTGAATGTTCTTTATGCAAATCAAATATGAATATATAAGTATTTTCTCCCAGTCTATGCCTTGCTCTTTTCTTAATGTTGTCTTAATATTATCATTTTCTTAATATTGTCTTTTGAAAAACAGAGGTTATTAATATTGGTAGTCTAATTTAGAATGCAAATAAGCTATCAAAGACTTCTGGCCCTTGATAGATTCAAAGGGCAACTGTAAGAGGCTTTTATTTGTTGCCCATAACTAGTACAATCTGAGCACCAGTAAAAATGATATCAGTGATGGATTAAACACCAAACATTTTATAATCCATGAGCTCACCATAATAAAGAATAATTTTTTAAACAAACAAACAACAGCAACAAAAAACAACTCCTGGCTTCTTTGGAGGATGCTAGAAAACCAACTCTATTCTGAAATCAGGTAAATAAATGGGGTGGCGGGGGAAAACCAGCACTTCATTTTACTTTCTCATAAAACCTGCAACAAAATAATAGATGAAAGTAAATTTCTCTTTATAGAAATACTCTAGTTAATGAAGAATGAATAATGAAAGTAGATCTACACAGTGATCATCAATGGCTATTGTTAATATCACAAAAGAAAGACATCTGGACATTACATGACTCGATGGAAGTACAAAACACCACCTATAAAATAGTCTTGCCAGAAATCCAACCTGAATGAGGTCCAAGTCTTTAGATTAATTCACAAGTTTATATAAAATGCAAAGAACTAAGGACCATGTCAAATGATATTACAGGATGCAATCCTAAAAATCTAGAAGTGGGAAACCATATATATATTTTTAATTTTAAAGAATAACAACTGTTAAAAAGAAGATGAGAAAGAGGGCATAAAACAGATTAAAATTAGTTTTAAGAGACATATAAATCATATGTAATGTGTGGAGCCTATTTGGTCATTCAAACAGACCATCTATTTTAAAATTTTTAATTAATTTGGAAAACTTGACCACCAACTAGATTTTGATGATATTAAAGCCTTTATCACATTTTCTGAATGTAATATTAGTATTGTCATTGTTTTTTTAAAAATCAATCACTGTCATTGGAACAGAGAAGCAGCCTTGATCCATTAGTAACCATAAATTCTATCCCAATTTAGGGGACTATAGTCTTGAATAGCAGTGGTACATGAAGCAGAACACATAGAACGTTGGCTATCACTTAAGTGACAGCCCTGGCCAAGTTTCAGGACTAGGAGTGTGGACGTGGGAGGAAGAATAACTATACCGTTTCCTTAGGGTAACATTTCCCATTATGTGCTCCTGGAACACATCCTACAAGATATTCTACCAAAAACAAACAAACAAACAAAAAACAAAAAAAACAAAAAAACAAATAAAGCTGGGATGTAGTAACCGCTGGTATAATTAAAGCCATGATAACTTCTGAAATAAAAAGAATTTTTAAATTTGGCATTACCCAATGATTCCCGAATTTATTCAACTGCGAACATTTTTTTTTTCTTTTTTATGTTTTAGCTGTCAAAATCTTGAACACTAATTTTGGGGAAGTTGTTTTAGATATTATTGCTCCCAAAATAAAGAGAAGGAGAAGAAGATGCTTTGCTTGTTCTTATCATTCTATCAAGAAATCATGGTTGGCTGGATTTCCAGGTCTGGGCAAATGTCAAGAAAAAAGTTTAAATGTCAAATGTAAACTTTTTTCTTGGATTATGAAATGGTTAATCTTACTGGACAGTGACAACCTGTGTGAATGAAAGATAGACATCTTGTCCAAAAGGAAGGCAAGATATAGGTTTAACTTTGGAAGGGGGGATATGGAAAAGGAGAGTATATGGATTGGGAACTACTGGGTGGAGTGGGACAACCGCCTCGTTAATAAGGCAGAGGTCTTGGACCAACCAGTAGGCTCCAGAGGGCTTACAGATAAGTAGAATTGGAGTATTACAGGGTGAACTAGTAGGGATGAGGATCCCCTTACCGAGAAGTCTGGTAATGATAGGTTTAAGGCCCCTACGATGAGTCTCAGAAATAGGAAATTGCGGGCGAGCTAGATAGTGAGAAGGATCTTTGAGGCAAATCCGGATAGAAGTGTGATGAGTAGCAATGATGGGGGTAGATGTGTCCCAGACAGAGGGATCGACAGGGTCAGAAAGGGTAGGGAGAGAAGGAGTAGAATGTGGTGCTAGGAGAGGTAGCAGGAGTGGAGAGACCTGTATTTGTGGCCTCATATATAAAGAGGCAACTAACTTGTGTAGGAGATCTCTACCTAAAAGGGGAGCTGGGCATGAGGAAATGACTAAGGAGGAGTGTGAGAAGGGGAAGCCATCCAGGGAACATGAGAGAGGAAGGATTTTAGGTGGGCAGGAGGTTATGCCTTCAATCCCCATAACCGAGATAGGTGAGGGGGCTGTTGGACCTGAGTGAGATGGCAAAAGAGAGAAGGTAGCCCCGTGTCCACCAGGAAAGAGATGGACTCACCCGCTACCTGGAGCATTACCTGGACTCGGTGAAAGTGAGAGGGGTCCCGAGTCTGGGCCTCATCAGTCATCCGCTAACCTGAGAAGTCTCAGTGAAGGTGTTACCTAACTGGATGGATGATTCCCCCATGTGGAGGCGCCAACGACGATCCGGTCATCAATCAGATTTCCAGTGGCCCGTCTGCCTGCAGATCGGGCAGGGCTTTGTGGGAGTCCATGGGTTAGGGCACTGACGGACCCAGTGACCTTCAGGGCCGCATTTGAAGCATGCCCCAGAGGGGGTTGATTTGGGTTGACCCCAGCTCCTCGGCCCCTGGGGCCTGCCGGCCTCAAGGGCAGCTACCGAGGCCTGGGTCTGGAGTGCCACCTGCTGGTGGAGATGGGCCTGGCAGCGAGTTTCAGCCATCTCCTCTCGGGTATTGAAAACTTTAAAGGCCATTTTCACCAAATCCTGTATAGGGGTTTGAGGGCCATTCTCAGCTTTCTTTAATTTTTTTTTCTGATATCTGGGGCTGATTGGGTAATAAAGTGGGCTAGTACCATTGCATGCACTGGGGAAGTTGGATCTAGAAGGGTGTATTGAGTAAGGGCCTCAGTGGGGCGACTGAGATAGAGAGCTGGGTTTTGTCCGTCCCCTGGTTTACCTCCCGAAGTTTATCAAAGTTAACTATCTTGTTGGAGACAGTTTGCATGCCATTGAGGATGCATTGTAGCATTAAGTCACATCATTGGTGGCCATCTTGCCCAGCCTGGTATTCCCATCCCGGGTCAGCTCCGGGGACGACTTGAGGTCCAATGGGCATGGTGATGTCTGTGGGGTGAGTATAGTCAGCATAGGCCCTGGCAGCGGTAAGGATGCGGTCTCTTTCTTCAGGAGTGAGGGTAGAGGCCTAGATGACAAACATGTCTGCCAGGTTAGATCATAGGCCTGAGTGAGATAGCAAAATTCTTTGATGTAATTAGTGGGGTTAGAAAAAAAAAAGACCCTAACCGCTTTTCTATTTGAGAGAGATCCTGTAAAGAGAAAAGAATGTGGATTCAAACAACACCTTCAACCTAGCAACCTCTCGAAGAGGGCAGAGGAGATCAGAGCCGGGGGCAGGGGCAGAGTGAGAGCGGGTATGGGCTGAGATAGAGGATGGAGCAGGTGGAGGTGGAGGAGGAAGAGAAGGGTATATCGGGCGAGTGGTGGAGTCCGGCGAGACAGGTGGCAGAGGAGGAGCTGAGAGA
Organism: Eonycteris spelaea; assembly: GCA_003508835.1. Taxonomy (NCBI): domain Eukaryota; kingdom Metazoa; phylum Chordata; class Mammalia; order Chiroptera; family Pteropodidae; genus Eonycteris; species Eonycteris spelaea. Next base: position 5,198,204 of record PUFA01000033.1, on the reverse strand, counting down.
CTAGGGTAGGGAGGTGGCGGGGTAGGCGGGAGTGGAGGGGGAGAAAGGATTTCTGGAGGATCATTGAGAGGAGAGGCAGATGAGTCAGTTGCAGCTTCGCCTTCCGTGTCAGGGGTCGGTGAGGTCGGAGGCGTAGGGCCAGCCTCCCGAGCTAAGAGGACCTGAGCAGTGGAGCATTGAGAGCAGAGGGAGGGACGGGAGCCTAGATCCCAAAAGGCTTGCACATATGGGATTTCAGCCCACTTCCCCGTCCTATGACAGTAAGTGTCTAGATCTGTCAGAGTTTGAAGTGCCTTCAGCAGGCCACTTAGATTGATTGTCTAATGGATATCTAGGCCAGACGACAGTGGAGTAAAAGATTAGTCTTTTACGTTTTAAATCTTGACTGAGGCCTAGATGGCTAAAATTTGTTAAGAGACACCCAAGTGGAGTTTTGGGGTCTGGTTTCAAATTAGAAGCTCCCATGGTCTCAGCCACCGGATGAAACCAGAGATCAGGCGTCCCTGAGACTCTGATTTAACCCAATGGCAGAAAGTTAGAGACGTCTCTCATAACTTACCAAGTCAGGAGTCAAATATGATGGGGGGGGGGTGACTCTGACGTGGCCGCGATATGGACAGGGGTCCCGGTGGGCCAGGCCTAGAGAGGGTGGGGAGACCGAAAGGGAACTTACCCTATCCGACAGTAGGAGGTGGACAGTGAAGTTCCCAGAAGAAGAGGGAGGAGAGGCCCCTCAAGTCCGGGAGGCCAAGGGACACAATCTCCTCCTGGGTTTCGGCACCAGATATAAAGTAAACGCGTGACACGCCGAGAGATGTTTTAAAATCAAACCTTTATTGGGAGAAGGCTCCCAGGCAAGGTTCACTGGTCCCGAGAGGAGAGAGGCCAGAGAAGTCATGCCCTGGGACAGGATGGCGTAGTTTTTATAAGGTTATGTGGGGGTAGAGTATAGAATGGGGAGTGTCAGTTGAGCATCTGGGTTGGGGTAGCGGCACCAGGGCTTTAGGGCGGGCCCTTATCAGTTGAGCATATAGATTCCGATATCAGGCTGGGAATTCTCCAGGTGGACATCTGGCTGGCCCTCCCCCGCTGTGCTAACAGTTTTTCCTGTGAGTGCTTGGCACATATCTATGTGTTATAAAATATCATGTACTCTCACCATATATATTTCTATCAAAATGATTTGAAATTATTCCATTTATTAACTTAACACCAAAAATTGTTTAACAAAGTTTTAAATTGAAATGTTTTCTTAAAGCCAACATAAAGAAATATGCTTTTCTCATAATTTAGAAGTATGAATTGGGTTTCCATCACATTCTTGTTCACATATCTATTTATATTTTGAAAAATTAACGATCTAGATGGAATCAGAAGTTCTATGTTATTTAGAGAGAAAGTCTTCTTAATTAAATGTTAATTTTATTAATTAGAATAATGAAAAACCTAATTTCGTGAGCAGATATATATCTTTTTATATATATTTTTTCAATATCTTAACCATATTTGAGCCAAATTCCTGTGCACCTTATGATGTTGATTGAAACAATTCTCTTTTGGAATTTAAATAATTATGTTTTTTACTTATTTTTAGAAAGACTACAGAAAGGGGAGTTCATGTGTTTTTTAAATATTTTAATATACTAACATGATAATATTGTCATGTGAAAGATGTTTATGTGATATAGGCAGTTATGTTACCAATGTCAACTAGGTAAAACTCTAATTTTTTAGTTTAAGGGCTAGCTCCACACTCTATAGTTTGAATAATATTCAAGCATTAATAGATTTTCACTGCTTTTTATTCTAAATGTCTCATAAAGTAAAACTCAATTTAGGCTAGACCAACGAACTATAATTCACATTAAATTCCAGAGCAGCATCACCTTTTTTCTTTCTTCTTTTTTCAGAAATATAGTAATTCAAAAATAATCATATGTTTGAAGAGTAGATATTATAAAACAAACATCTGAAAAAAGTTATACACTTTTCAATGTATTATGTGTTGAGAAACATCTGTAGAAGTGATTGTTTTTCTTGTTATAAGCCTAATAGGGGAAATTGCAGAACTTTAAATATCTAAGTGGTAATCATTAAGGTTTACATTTAAGATATCGGTCAAATTGCCAGTCTGCTCTAGATAGCTACTGGGAGCCCTAATTCCTGATTAGAAAATGCATCTTTCTTGAAGTAAAAACAAAATTGAATAGCAGTTAAATCTTGGAAAGCTGCAAGTTACTATTGCCATATTATTATCTTTTGTATTTGAAAGTACTACTGAAGCAGACTTCTACCATGACCAAGGTCAAGGGTGAATAGCTTTTATTATGTGTTTAGGGTAGTATTGAATTGTTCACATTTACCTGCTGCCCTTTTGGTCATTCTCTGGCTAATTAACAAGTTGGGAAGCTGGGAGTGAAGATATAGTTAGAAGTCCCTGGAGAAAGTTCCTTGTGTATGTTTTATAACTTCAGTTATAGTTCTACTCTTCCACAAAGATTGTGGCCTTCATAATAATGAGTCTATACTTCTGAGTATTTGAAAAAAAAAACAGAAAATACAAATTACATGAGTTTCAAAATAAGAGATCTGAGGAAAAGGCTGATTGAACTAGGGAAAGAAGTGGCAAAATGACCTGACCCAATTTGGCATTTTAGCAACTGGGAAATTCTTTTGATAAATATTGGAGGAGGATGCAGGTTATATGTCTCCTCAATCACAATCTGGATACCAGGTAGGCTATTACATTGAAATATAATTTGAAAGGTCATTATATTACATTCAAATTCAAGCAAACATATCAGTATTTATAATCAAGCAGAAAAAAGAAAGAAAGAAATAAAACAGTTGCACAACTTGCTCAACCTTCAGGCACTGTGACCGCTCCACACAGAGAGTTCACACCTTGGAGGATTCAATAACATAATGGCAAGATAAACAGTCTCTATTCAGGGTGGACTCAGGTCACATACCTAAGACTAGCAAGGAACTAGGATAATGTCTCCATGTATCATCTATTTATTCTCTGGCAGGCTAATACTTTTGTAAAATACATTAGAAATGAATTACTAGATTTTTTTTTATTGTTGAGTTGTATGAGTTCTTTGTGTATTTTGTATATTAGCTTTAGCTCCTTATTAGAGACATTGTTTGCAAATATCTCCTCCTATTTAGTTGGTTGCCTCTTTCACTATGCAGAAGCTTTTTAGTTTGATATAATCCCGTTCATTTATTTTTGCTTTAACTGTCTTTGCCTTTGAGATCAAATTCCTAAAATCCTCTCTAAAATCAAGGTCCATGAGTACCTACGTTTTCTTTTATGCAGCTTATTGTTTCAGGTCTTATATCACCTTCAATCCATTTTGAGTTAAAAATGATTAGTTAAAGAAGAGGTGGTACATATATACAATGGAATATTACTCAGCCATGAGAAAAGATAAAATACTGCCATTTGTGACAACATGATTGGATCTTGAGATGATCATGCTAAGGGAAATAAGTGAGACAAAAAAAGTTGAGAACCATATGATTTCACTTATATGTGGGATATAAAACTGAAAACAGCAAATGAATAAGACAAACAGATCCTAATGGACACAGACGACAGTTTAGAGGCTACCAGAAGAAAAAGAGGAAGGGGGAAGGTAGATAAGGGTAAAGGGGGTTAAAGACATGGCGATGGAATAAAATTTAACTTTGGGTGATAAACGCACAACGCAATATACATATGACATATCATTGGACTGTACACTTGAAACCTATACAATTTAATTACAAAAAAATGAAAAAATGAATTACTAGAAAAAAATTTTAAATTAAGCCTCTGGTGATTTCTGTTGGTATTTTGTTTTTTTGTTGTTGCTGTTGCTGCTGTTATATTTAAAACTGAAAAACAAAAAATTATTCTGAAAAATTACTATAAGTGTTTCTTACTCTCAATTCCTGAATAGTATCAAGCAGTTCACCCACCATTACTGGATTAAACATCATATAGAACTGATCTAGAAGATCTAGAGCCTTATTCCATGTGTATTTAGGTTATTGGGCTGAATTATTTTGCTTAATTCATGTAAGCAAAATTCAATTAAGACACTACAATTTTTCTAACCAACTATTATCCTAAATGTTCTGTATTTTGTCACTGGAAATTCACTATAACATTCCTTATGCTAATCAATAGCACCCAAATGTAAATTTAAAAACAATATTTGAAATCCCTAAGTAATCTCTTGTGGAGTGTTGTGTCTCTATTAAGGTACTTTAATGCTAACTGTCCCTAAAGCAAGGGTATAGGTTGAAGTTTACACACACACACACACACACACACACACACACACACACACTCTCTCTCTCTCTCTCTCTCTCTCTCTCTCTCTCTCTCTCTAATGTTTATTTACAAGTATCTTTAACAAAAATTAGAATATATATTATAAGAAGAAAACAAAACAAATAAAAAGCCAGAACCAAAATTATGCTTTGAGTTGAATTTATAGAAAATTTTCCTTTACTTAGATCAAATAGTATAAAATCTTTAGGAAACATAAGACTATCCGCCACCCTTGGATTAAATGAAGTTACATTTTGAAGCATGATTGCTTAAAGTCCATCACTTTCTGAACATTTCCAGTAGAGATAATATGTGAAAAGTTCTGTGTCCAAAGTTTTTCACAAATACAGAAACAAAGACTAGGGAAGAAGCAAAGAAGTGTTCTGTGAATGGAACAGACCTAGAACATCCTTCAATCAGATCTTCTAAACCTGGTCTTACAGTTCAGAAATCTGGCTTTTAGTATTTTTTATAAAATATATATTTTTTTGAGAATTCAAGTACTTATTAATGAATTTCTGTCTCCTATAACAATTATTTCTCTTCATTGGGAAATAATCTGTCACAGTAAACAAAATAACTCTACCCACTTGTAGTCTATTGTACCCAAAATTTCTTTAGAACTATGGGAATGTTATAGTGATTCCAACTTTTAGAAAGTTAAAAAGTTACTTTTTTGACTGGCTACATCTAGTAATAAATGACCAATGAAATTCCTCCATTCTTGACCATATGCTTACTGTCACTTAATTTGAGTGTTAAATATTCTGTTTAGAAACTTTCCTTTGACTATTCCTCTATTGCAGGACATTATTTTTAATAATAGATCTTCTAAAAACTACAGATGGACTTTCTACTTCAAAAATTTTATCTATTTTAAGATTTTAACACCCAATACTAAGTTAATCATTAAGAAATAAAGTTAAACCCAAACTTGATGTTCTACTTTTAGAATGGGTAATGTGCCTTGTAGTTTTATGTTGACTGAAACCATGGGAATGATAGAGAATATTTGTTTATCAAATATTGTTCTGAAGCATGAAAAATTGTATACCAAAAATACTTGTATTTGGCATTCACTCTTCCTTATGAGAATTCACTAGGTCTGAAGCTTTCATTTTCACTTAATATAAATTTCAACAGAGGGCTAAATGATATACTTATTTTGTTGCCATCATTTTCTAGTACATTCTTATAACATGGTAGTATGCTTACATAATAATTAATGTTCCATACAGCTTCATATTTTGTTTGAATATAATGACAATGGTAAGGATTATTTTTATTTTATATTTGATGATTCTTTTCTATAATGTGATTGCTAAGGATGAAATTTGGATGATAGATCTATATCAATTTTTACATAACATTGCAGGAGGAAAGAAAACTCAATATTCAATCATATACCTTAATTTCAAATAAACTTTTTCTTATAAAAATATGCTTTGATTATTGGATATTTATATTATTAACCCATTTCTCATTTAGAAAAAAAAGTGCAGCTCACTGCCAGCATTAATTTAATTTTACTTAAACACACTCTCTGAGGCCGAAGCAAATCTGACTAATTTTCAGTGTGAAAATAAAGTAGAAATTTTTTGGAGTTATTTCTAAACAGAACTTGTCTCTAATCCTAATGTAACAGAAATGTACATGATGATCATTATTTAATAATTTTTTTCATGTGGTAAATTTTAAAGCACAGAACAACACAAAATGGAATATCACATTCTGCACAAAAATATTGTATTTCTTTCCGGATCTTCTTGCCATACTTGTCTTTGTGCAGCAGCAAACTTTGCAGTGACCAGTTGGATTCTGTTTCCAACAGAATCTTGGTGGTACACTCTTGGGGAAATGTCTTTCGTACGGGTGAAGAGGTGTGACATTATCAGAGCACAGATGACCTCAAAGATGTTGCTGCCCTGGCTTCTGATGCTTTCCCAGCATTCTTTCAATCAAAGTCAGTATGAAGTGTAAATGGCTGACCGTGCACTCAGGACTGTCCTTCTTAAACAGGATGTAGGAGTTCAGCACCATAATGTTTAGAAGATGGTGAAAGAATTTCTTATACCAAAACTTGTGCTTTTGTTTTCAGTTGAATAAGAAATGAGCATCTGATCAGCTGAGTCCACTCCTCCCGTGTTCTGTTTGTAATCCACAATGGCACATGGTTTCTTAGTTTTCTTTCCATTTCTGTTGTCTGTATCAAACAAAATATGATTATGGAGTGTTGATGACATTGTCACCCCCTCCTTGTCACACCATATCAGTGCCATAAATTCATCACAGAATCTGGCTATAGTTGTTCCCTTTGCAATCCTTTTTCTTTTTTTCTTTTTCTTTTTTTTTTTTTCAGATCATTCGGCATCTGTTTTCTGTTAAAATGAGCTGTCCCAATTGCATCAGTCTTGTTTTGATGTAATTCTCTGAAAAACATGGGAGATGTATGGCAAACTTTGAGGGTTAGATTAGGACTCTAATCCATGAGCTATCTCAGGATAAATGCTGCAGCCAGAAGCACCACCATTTTGTATTCTCAAGGCAAATGGGAAATGGGTTAAAAGAATAAATATGCATTTCACATCAAGAAGCCAAATTCAATAAACATCTTTTATACAGACATATTTAATCAAGACATGAAATGTGACTTTAAGATGACCAATTAGCCATTTTGACCAAAATATAAAAAGCAAGAATAATTTATAAAATTTCCTAACTGCCCTTCATGGTCATGGATAGTCATCTAGCTCTTGATATAAAAAATATGGAGCCTTTTAAACATTTAATGCAGAAAAATTTGGCATTTTAAAAATATAATGGGATATTATTATCATGTTGTTCTATTACTGGTTTATAGTCTCTCCAAAAATGCTTTTTTATTTGCAGCCATTTTATTTGTCAATGAGCAAGCACTTACTGTATACTTACTAAATGTCAGACACTGCTCTGTCATAGAACTTACATTCTAAGGAAAAACTTAGACAATGAACAACAATTAAACAGGCAACAGTGTAATATAATTTTAGGTAGTGATAACTAGTATGTAAACAAGTGGAGTAGGAGAATAGTGAATGATAGGAATGGGTTGTGGGAGATGAGCACATTTAGACAGGGTGAGGAGCAATATTTGAAGGTAGATATGAACCAAGTATAACAGCAAAAAAAAGGTACTTTTAAACATAATTTTTAGGAGTGAGGGATAGAAATGTAGCTCCTTGGTGATTTATATCATGCTTATGAAGAACATGATTGTTATCTCTAACTCAGCATGCTGATAAGGTGATAGTTGTTCAGAAAGAATGGTAGTGATTTATTGAAATTCTGTTTCTGAGAGCTACTGTAAAGGTAATCAGTGATACATTTCATATCAGTATTCCAGGCTTTTGCAATTTTTATTATGGACAATAATATTTGCATACAAATTGTCCTTCAGTATTATATATAAATAATCCAAGTCATATAAATTTAAAAGCATCCTTCTAAAATAAATTTTTAGGAACTCTATTCCCAAGAATAATTCTGGGCTTTCTGTTCCAATTTTCTTACTTACTTTAAGTACAACATAAGATCAATTCTTTGAGAGGGATATGCCATGATAAAAATCACTTTCTTCATCACAGGAGATTCTTTCTCCTGTTACCTTTTTTTTGGTCCATCCATTAAACCGGCAATTAATTCCACATGGTCTGTGATCTACCAGGTCACCACATACTTAGAAACAAAACAAAATACTTCCCTGTCCTAGCAATATGATCTCTGTCAATGTTGCCACCATTTTCTCAAACATTCAGTTGGAAATCTTCATTTCTTTTTTTGGCCATATCCAAATCAATTTCAGTCACCAACAACTGTTCACTCATGGTTTGCTTCCTCAAGAATTAAGCTCAACATTTTGCACTTAAGGCTGGACCCCAACCTTGAAACAGAGCTACAAGGCTTTCCTTGGGCCCAGTATCGGAGAATGTGGCACATTCTCCACTGCAGGTGTGGCTTATCCTCAGAGATATTTGATGGGGAGCTTCATGTATCAAGTGCAAGATAACCAGATAATTCTGATACAACTCCACTGGGGACATGCTTTCTTCTGTGCACACTCTTCTTCCCCCTTCCATTTGCTTGTTTCTAGTGTGGCAGAGATATTTCTTGGCACAGAATCAAGAGACCCAAGTAAATGTTGCAGCTCTGTTGTGTGAGTTTAGCCAAGTCAATTAACCTCTGAACTATTTTAATCATTTGTAAATTAGAACATTATCCTAATTACCATTCACACTTCTTATGTTAGGCCAATGAAATAATAAATATTTAAAATCTTTGATATATTTATATTCTGCACACAGGTAGAGTAATAATACTATTGTATTATTGTAGTTAATCAACACTGAGTGAACAAAACTTTAAATAATCTAATTTTACTACTCTAGACCTTATTTCATATTTTACACAAAAGAATTTGAATTAAAATTATATTTACAGAATTTGAATCAGTTCTCAAATAATTTACCTCTCTCACGACAAAGTAAAATTTGAAGCTAGAATCAAAAGAATATAAAAATTTCAAGTCATCAAGTTTAATGATATCTACAAAAACCAATAAAGATTGCACATTGAAGAGGCTCTTTATTTAAAATGGTGTTTTCTGCCAAATATAAAGCCCATCTGTAGTAAAAAAAAAATCCCTAAAGTTCTGTTCTTTTTAATCATTTCAAATTTTATTATTACTTAACCAATCAATAACCAAAATGTTGATTATATTAAAACAAGATTAATCTCAGATCAATGTATAGTTTATTTTTAAAGTAATGAAAATTTCATTCTTCCAGTTTCTTAAAGTCAGCAATTAGATATTATCTTCAAAAGTGTTATCAAAAAGTAAAAAATAATTGTACTATTTTGTAAAAATTATTATGCAGAAGAAAGACAAAAATCATTGGGGTTTTTTGTTGTTTGTTTTTGTTTTTGCTGTAGAATGATCATAAGTAGTGTTTAATAAAAATACATGGCTGGGGCAATCAAAGTTGCTACTACCCCAGATAATATTAAAGATTCTTGGTTATATAATTCCAAAAACAAAAAATGAATAGACTATCTAAAAGTATAAGGCTTATATTTTTCATAATTCAAGAACAAAATTATATCTCTTAGATTATGTAGGTGATTATTTAGCAAAAGAAAGTAAAAGTTCATTCAAATGAGATTTTATACTACAGGGTTAACTACATAAAAGCCACTTTCATGACCTAGCAAATAGCTAATAGTATCAGTCCAAAGAACAAATATGTAGTAATGGTAGACCCCTCTTTTATCACAAAAAGCATTTCTGAACTTTTATAAAATTCTCTTACTATGTGTTGTTGCAGTCATGTATTTAAAATATTTATCATTATTGGGAGAATCATTTAAATCAATTGAGCAGGGATATAATTCAACTAATACTTATAAGACACTGTGCTAGGCTTCAAAAAATAAAAATTGTATTAAGACAGAAAATGGAGTTTGTCACAAATGAAGAAAAGCAAAATTTGTTGCTACTCCCCCCTGATTTTCTTCATATAATGATAATGTTCTGTAATAATCATGAGTCATCGGGCAACATAAAAATATTTCCTATTTCTTGGGCCTCCCCACAGGAAGTAGATAACCTTCAGCTTTCTTCAACACAACTACCCCTTTAATAACATCGCAAAACGTGAAATCATGCACCCTATCTGTCTATGTGTGTGTGTATGCATATATTTCCTCCCCCTTGTCAGATTTGTTTTCCTTATTCTATGCTATTATTCTTCCCCTAAAAACAGTATAAGTTCATTTCCAATGATGTTTGTAGCCTCTAAGTTTTTTTTTTTTTCTTGATTGCAAAATATATTCTTAGGTAAACAGTCATATGACATTTTCATAAAAATTTGTTATTAAGAACAAATAGCAATAGATCAATAAAAATGGAAGTTTACTTCAAAGAGATATTTTCAATAGACTTTAATTGCAAACAATTTATAGGATGAACCAGGATTTTGTTAAAATAGAAACCTCTATATGCCCTTTTATCAGGTCAAAATTTAGGTACATTTTTACATGTAATCAGGGACAGAAGATAATTGAGAATACCATGGGTTCATTGTATATTTTTCTTCCCATTTCTGGTTAAGTCTTCCCTATATTTCTAGAGGAAATATAGCTCCAGATATCTAAAGTAGGTTTTTAGGAAATTTTAACTGATAGCCTTCAGGTATGGATAATTGAATTTACTAATTTATAGCACTATGCCTGGCAAGTGTATAAATAGCTCTAAAACTCTAGTCAGAGGAAGTAATTTTATAATTCAGTGAAAGTCCATTATAATAGAACTCATTTTCACGGTCCTTGACTATCTGTTTAACACATACACTTCCCTTCCAGTCACTTGGGATACAACACACTTGGCCACTTGGCAACAGGTGTAACTTTCTTTTTCAGCTTCCAACGCTTGAGCGTTTTTTCCTCTCCCTTCCCTTTCCACTGCAATCTCAGACATTGTACGGGTTCAGCCTCTCAAACCCAGTTTTTGCTTCTTATTTCTCTCCTGAGTCAGATCAGGGCCTCGTCTTTCAGTGGTAAGAACAGTAAAACCTAGAAGAACAAGGATGATGAAGAAATCTTCCTTTGTCTTTCTTCCACCAACATCCATATAGCCTCCACCAGCTATTTTCTTATTTCTCATTGCCACTCACTTCTTCCCTGTCACATGCACTCATGTGTGCATGTATATGCACACATCTTATTCCAAGGATTATTTATCTAATTGAGTTATATGAACTTAGACTTCTGATATCTGAAGATACCTTCTAGATTTTGTAAACTTCTATTTTCCACTATTATTTCCTGTTCAACTTTCCTACAGAATGTGTGTGATATTTCCTTATGGATTGGGTGGAAATGGTGTAGATAAAAGGGCTAGGGGCTTACATATTTTTGTGGGAAAAGACATTTAAGATTTTTTTGGTAATTTTAGGAATAATAAAGTATTTAAAATAATGCCAAAAAAATCTCAAAAAATGATTTTGCGTTTGCTTCTAAAATAGGAACTAGAGAAATTACAGCCTATTTTATAGTGAAACCAGACCAAATGGATAATGGCAGTATGAACTGAAGCAGCCAAGACTTCAGACTTGACTAAGGGCTGAGCACCTCCTAAGAAAAAGAGTTTTGGCTGAGTATGATGGTAAGGAGATACATTAGCAGGATGTTTATTGCCCCATAACCCTTTATACAAGAACATATAGAATTTATCCTCCCAACAGGCTGCTCCTCTTCTACACACTCCTAAACCATACTTGCCCTGAGGAATCTTTGACAATATCAGCAAGAATCCCCATTATGGTCTTGGAGCTAGCAGTGTTCCTTGTGAAAGAAGGGTTTTGAATTTTTAGAACCTGTCAGCTTCTCTTAGAACTTTAGCCATATCCCTTTGCTCTCACCTCCCAGGAAGCATTGTTATACATGGCAATGCATAACAACAATGTACTTCCAACGTACCACGAATAATGTACTTCAGATGCCTAATTAATTAAAAAAGAAAAAGAAAAACGTATAGGTGGGCCAAACACATAGTTATACTGTGCAATATTACTTTTGTGGGAAAAATCAAAATAAACTTTTAGAATACATTCCTCATTATTTGAAGTCATCCTTTTAGTAGTTAAAATCATGTGCCTAGAATTGTTAACAACTTCATTAGCACTGATTAATCATGACACAGGCTATAGAAGATATAGCCTGCTTAAAAATGTACTATCTCATTTATGAGACCTCTGCCTTCATGACCTAACTACTTCCCTAAAGCCCTGCCTCCTAATACCATTACATCAGGGGTTAGGATTTCAACATGTAATTTTTGAGGAGACCACACAAGTTACTCTTCTTTGAAACCAGATTTGTAAGAGGATTTCTTTTTATTATCATTGTAAAATGGGCTCACAAATATAGTATGTTTTTGGTTGGGGGGTGTTGGGGGTGTGTGTGTGTGTGTGTGGTGTGTGTGTGTGTGTGTTGTGTGTGTTTTAGTCGATTTGGGCAACATAGTTTATGACATTATACTTTTCAGAATGAAGCCAGTTTGAGTGGACCATTTATTGTACCAGGTCATTTTGCAGTTTTAAGTTACAAAAGGTAAACAAAAAATAAAATAAGATAACTGACTTTGTTTTATAGTTCTCAAAACACAAAATAATGTCAAATGTTTACAAATATAATCATGCAAATCCCCATCCATTTTACTAATAGTAAATATCACCTTTTTAAAAATATAATTTTTATGTTAACTTGGGCACAATTGCTTACTAATATAAAATGAAATAACCTTGAATATTAATTGTTTAAGTATCATTCACATGCTCAATTTTAGTTTTATAAATGAATCTGTTTCAGGTATAGCTAGCAAGAGCAGTATATTTTATGTTTTTTAAACTAATGAAGATAAATTCTTAAATTGGATTTTCTAAGAATAGCAACAATTGCGAGATTTTTTATCACTGCAATTTTTAAAATTTAGGCTTAAACTTTGGAATAAATTTTAAAAGTCAGTAAACTAATTCCCTAAGTAAAACATTTTGCCTGCTAAATTATGTAGATATTTTGGACAATAGTTTTTTTCTTTGACCTTCGTAATTTTATACAGAAACCTTAGTGCTTTGAGATTTATTAACATTCAGTGATTTTAAATCTATTCATAACTACTAATTTTTTTTTAAACTTATAGTGGGATAATTTCAGGTTTAGAAGATGGATTAAATTTGTGTCAGATTCATTTTTGGCCATTTGTGTTTTATTCTTTCATTATGCTAAATTTTTTAAGATATATTGCTTTTTATAAAAATCATCTAATTCTTAAGAGTTAGGTGAGTCAAAGAAATTAACAGAAAATACCCTATTTCCAAACTGAATTGGCCATTTTGAGACACAGGAAATTTAGTTATACTTGAGTTTTTTTTTCAATTCTGTGTCCATCATTTACATTTCTTGATTGTAAAATTTTGAGTAATGCATGTACAAGACCTAGCACAATGCCAAACATATAGCAAATACTCATTTTCTCTTCTCCATGGGAGCCTATAATCATAACTATAAGAATAACTTTAACATTTACTCTGAGACCAAGCCTAACAATGAATAATGAAACTCAATAATAATATCCCATCTGTGCAATAGTAGGGGAAGGAAATGATAAAAAGCCATTTTCAATAGAGCTAGAGAGTATTATAAACCACTTACATTTATCTCTGTCATTTTCTCTGAAATAGCAATTATTCTCTCTAGTTTTGAATCTCCTAATGATCTGCAACGATTTAATATATTTTGTTGTCTCTTTTATTATTGCCTTTCTTATATAAAATATGTGAAACCACTAAAATTTTGAAGAGAAACAGCACACAAAGATATTAAAGTGTGATAAAAAAAAAAAGATTGACTATACTCTCTAATATTATGAGTAAAATAAGGAAGGGATACAAAATTTTATATACCTGTTTCCAGCTATGGAGATGCAATTGACCAAAGCATCTGCAATGAGGTGCTATGGGTCTTATGTGTGTGTTCCTATTTAAAATTATTATTATTGAAATAATAGTAATTTTACTGGCTCATAATTTATAAGACTAGTATAGATTAAACGCATCCAGTGATTTGGTGCAGTACTCTAGCCACCTGAAAATGAGTTGGCCTCTAGATCATCAGAAACCAAAGACACAATTTTTCACCTCAAAAAGGGATGGGGACTGTTCTGGCAGACTGGATTAGATATATCTGTCACCTGTTTTGTGACAATGGCTTATAACAAACTCAATCAACTTTTCCGTGATCTATTTCTCCATTTTTGAGGTGAGCCAAGCAGAAACTATTTTTGAAAAAGGAACATAGCAATCTAGCTTTTCGACTATTCCTCTACTTCCCAACCATCTAATAAACTAACATAAAATAAATTTGCAGTTACTCATGTGCATATCTTAAGGCATATGAATAGATCTTTCTCCCAATTTCTTACAGACTGCTTTTCTTGATTATTTTACTACTTATTTGGTAAAATGCATGAAGTCAATTTTCGTTGATGATCTTAGCTTCCTGGACAATTCATAAAATAAAAAGCAATATCACAAGGAAATTGTCCATGGCTTTTATCCTTACAGGCTATAACTAACTTGTGATCTATAACTATAACTAATATAATAATTCAGTTGTTTGATTGCAAAACAATAAAAATTCCCAAACTATTAAGATATACTTAGTACTTAATACGGAACCAAGGAATTCGATCTAGTGGAGACCTTATTAGGTCTATACCTACCATTATGGACTATTTGTGGCCCCCCTAAAAGTTACATGTTGAAATCCTAACCCTCAATGTAATGGTATTAGGAGGTAGGGCTTTTGAGAAGTAGTTAGGTAATGAAGGCAGAGGTCTCATAAATGGGATAGTACGTTTATAAGCAGACACTAGAGAAATGATTTCTCTCTCAGCCATGTGAGGCTACAAGGCTACAAGAAGATGGTCATCTGTAGACCAGGAAGAGTTCCTTACCAAATATCCGATCTGCCAGCCCCTTGGTCTTAGACTTCTCAGCATCAAGAACTGTGAGAAATATTTGTTGTTTAAGCCACCTAGGCTAACAGTTTTCTTTTAAGTTTCTCAGTGAAGGCTGGATAGATTGACTAAAATCTAACCACAGTTATGCAGAATGAGAGAGATATGGCCACTTGAAAAAGAAATCAGGGTGCTGTTACCAAACAAGGTAGTACAAGGTAAAGCATAGAGATGGGTACAAAAGATAAAGCACAAACAAACCAACAAACAAAAATCAAATGCCCATTTCAATATCTATGGAGTATGAATGGGAAAAAAAATCTGAGGTAAAGAGAAAGAAAGTTAGGTAAGGTTAGAGTAGCTTGATTTGGCTGAAATGCAGGATGAATAAATGACATCAGAATGAGCCAGACTTTGGCTTGTTGATCATCTCCACCTGCCTCTTCATACACTTCCCATACCATCTCAATCAGTGAACTATTTTCCCCAGTTTACATTAAGTTTATAAGGTGCGTGTTGTTTCCAGAAGAAAATCTGAGCCAATGTTCATGCTCTTGAATCATGGATGGGACTACTTTTGACACCTACTAGCAATCAGACCTTTGGCACAAACATTATGCAGCCTGGTATTTTTCTCCTTCAATCTTAGGAAGAATGTCTAGCTTTGTCCACAAGGCTAAAACCAACCATTTTTCTTAGGGAAAATTCCAAGGGGATTATGTCTATCCAAGCCAAGCAGCATTTTCTTTCTTTGCTTCCTCAATCTGGGCATTCAAATAGTGGCAGCACAAAGCAGTTCTACTGGAGACATTTCTGAAAATTATGAAAACCATAGACATGCACACCATTTTCAAGTGGTAATATTTAGAATTTTCTTCTCAAATAATTCATGGGAGTTGCTTTCCGATGCTTTCCACACTCGGGTCCCCACTTTTGCTGTGAACCCAATGCTGAATAATTTGTGTGAGTTTCACTTTCCTCGTTTGCAATATGAAGTGTTTGAATTGAGTTCTCTCCTAAGGGTTTTCAATGTTATATTTTGATGTCAGGTTGAAAAGTTTGTTTGGGGTCGTGTTAAGAAAGTACTTGACTGCTCTGTACTAAGAAGTTTGGTCTTCACGATGTAAGTGTTCTTTAGAAGCAGAATCATAGGATTCAAATCCTTCCCATATCTTATATTAGCAAATGTGTGCTTTGAGAAGGTATTATATCTTTTAATGTATTTTTTTATTTTGTAAAATGAAGAAAATAAAATTTTTTCAGTTAAATGAAGTACCTCAATAACTATTAAAATATCATAGTAAGTAAAAGCCACTTATTTTTTTTGAAAATAAGAGTACAATGGCTAAGGGACAGTGCTATGCTTGACATAAGTATTGATGTGGGTGTTTTCTAAACTACCAGATATAGATATCAGTAAAAAATGACAAAATGGAAACTCTATAGACAAGCAATAACAATAAAACCAAAAATTATAACTATGGCCAATAAGATAGTAGATTATTTATTTACCATAATAATATATACCACTTATTGAACACTGTTTTATTTTTATATTTTAGCTTGCTTTAAAATATTAACTTATACCCGAAATAGGTACTTTTGACACCCAGACTCTATTTTTCAGCTCAGCCATTGCACACTATCTGTTGCTTAATTTTTCTCTAAATGAAATTTATACTTAAGGGAAAAGATTCCTTTAAATGTGTGTATACATATTATATATACATGTAAAACATTTCTATACACATATTAATTGGAATCATGTACAGTTGCAAATGACAGAAAATCATAATAGTTTTAGAAAATAAGTATGTGCTTTTTTTCATATAACAAGAAATCTTAAGGTAAGTAGTTGCTGATATTATATTAACTGCTCAGTGAAATCAGCAGGGACCCAAGCTGTTTTTGACTTCGATATGCTGAGCATGTTTTATTTTTCCCTTGTGTGAGTCATTTCACAGACTGTGGCTGCTACATCTGAGATATCAAGTCTAGTTCAATGAATAAAGAAATCACCTCCTTCTTTGTTAGGTCTCGATAGCCAGAACACAGCTCCTGGAAGCTGTAAGGGCAGCTGGGAAACTGGAGAACTTGATTGTGTGACTGGTTCAGACAACTCTGATCCATGTCCTAGGGCTGAGTGTGTTTGGACTTGAAACTAAATAGGGGTTTTCATTAAAAAAGAATAGATAAAAAAAATTGGGTATACAACTTGCAGACTTTGCCATAAGGATAGTGAGTAAATAAAATTGCCTTACTTGAAAGATGCTTTAAGAAATTGTGAAGGGTGATAAAGTATTTGTGAAACATCAGACAGGAAAAGTCCTTCCAAAACAAATGCAACCATTTGTGACAATTCATTTTAGTATAAATTTTATATTAGCTTTTAGAAGCTTCCACAAGTACTTCATGAAAAAAAAAAAGAGATACTGATACAGTAATATCAATAGATTAAGAGATTAAACGGTATGTTAAAGTCATTGAATAAATAGACAGCCTTTTTGTTTTCTTATGTAGGTAAGCTTTTGAGAGGCTAATGTATATTTGTAGTAGTAGAAATGGTTTAAACTGATAACATATTTCTAGGAACAAGAAACATCTTTGACTACACATGTGAGCTTATCTATGTTACATTAGGTGAGTGATTCTAGCTTACTTTAGTGGAAAGACTGTCTGTTGTTCTATAGTTAGCATATTCTCAGACTACCAGAAAGCATCTCATAACTTGGCATATCCCACATATTAGAAAGAAAAAAGAGAAGAAAGATGGAATGCAGTTGTTAAAAGACCTGTAGACTTAGAACTCATAGAAAAGACTGCTGAGAACAGACATTATGCTTGCTTTATAGCTAGATAATGAGTTAACAAGGATAGGCATGTTCTGCTGCCTGGAAAAGTCCAAGGGAGAAAAACAGAATTTCAGGATTTCCAATTACTAACTACTTTAGTGTGATGTCAGCAAGTCAAACACACGGAAATTTGATGGTATAAATAAGTAATTGTTGATATGTGTGATGGTAATTTCAAATGACTTTCTTTGCTTCTTTGAGAAATATTTTTGAATTTGGAAAAAAAAATATGTTCAAGCATTCTGAATATAATATTTATGTGCACCCGCTGAGCAATATGTTTTCCTTTGATGTTGTTTTCCACTGTTACATTATATTGGGTGGAAAAATAGATTGAGGTTGTTTGCTTAAATGTATGAAAAATATTGTTTGGAGAGTAAGAATTTTGAAAGTCAATTCAGTTAAAAATATTATTTCTTATGGAATCCTGTGAGGCTGTGCCAACAGAAGAGGAGGCAACCAAACCAATGGATTTGGATACTTCAGAAATGTTGCAATATGTTAACTTTTCAAATACATTAACTACTGTTTGAGCAAAAAGTGTTTGTGTCGCATATATGCCCACCCATTTAATGCTATTTTGTGGGGTCATGGTGGTGCAAATAGATTAATGAATTGCAATTTTGGAATCCAAAAAAATTTGAGGAGAATATGATTTTTGTGACTCTTACAGGTTTCTTATTTCTTCTATCCTTTGTCTTGGCTCAACTACTTGAATGTGTTTGAAAACGTAAGGGTTTTAGGAATTCTTACTTATATTTTTATAAGTATTTTAATATAAAATTTATTCTTTCAAGTGTAAGAATAAGAAGAGCCTTAGATAAATCTTCATAATTTACTATAATTATCTTTAAATATGAAATTAATCTTTGATAAATCCACAGTATTGGTGTTCTTACCTATAGCCTAGCTTATTTTTCATTAGATTATAATTGTAAGGAGACTCAAAATTATTTCTGTAATAAAATAATAATTATAATAATAAAATGAAAATAACTAAATTATTTAAAATCTATCTAGTTAAAAAACATGTGCTCATATTTTATAAAACAAATTTCTTTGATTTTATAGAGGGTGTAAAGCATTAAGATTTTCATAGCATTTTTTCTTTTGACTTTTCATATCACCATACTTATTTAAATCCATAGTAACTTTAAGTAACAAAAATCTTTTCAAACCTTTAAGGCCTACTAAGTGAAACAAGCCAGTCATACAAGAACAAATATTATATGATTCCACTTATGTGAGATATCTGGGGTAGTCAAAGTCATAGAGCCAGAAAGTAGAATGTCAGAGGCTTGGGGACAGGAAGAATACAAAGCGGGGGGCGGGGGGAACCAAACTTTCT
Source organism: Eonycteris spelaea (assembly GCA_003508835.1). NCBI lineage: Eukaryota > Metazoa > Chordata > Mammalia > Chiroptera > Pteropodidae > Eonycteris > Eonycteris spelaea. The sequence goes on along the minus strand of PUFA01000033.1, from coordinate 5,179,125 downwards.
ATCCAGTCAATGAGAGATATTTCAGTATTAGCTCAGGAGTAATATGTATCTTTTGCCTTCATTCTAAATGAAAATACATTAAGGAATGCATGTAAAATTCTGAATACAGACCTGGTAGACAATTATTATCTCAGTAAATGCTATCTATTATTATTATGGCAGTAAATGTTTCAGAAGGTCAAAAGAACAATATGAAATAATGCATCTTTCAAATGGATTCAAACATGACAATCAAATTACATACTTAAAATATTTTCTAGCAGTCTTTATTAAGAAACTCTATTATTCTAGGAGGAATTGTTGATAAGGATCTTCGTCACTACCTCAACTTACGATTTCAGAAGGGTTCTGTGGACCACGAACTTCAGCAAATCATTCGTGACAACCTCTACCTCCGCACTGTGCCATGTGAGTACAACAGGCAATGTTATTTTCTTTCTATGTTAACAGATAAATGTTCAGCAATATATCCAGTGTTTAAAAGAAAAGTTAAATCACACTGATTTTTTTTTTTTTATGATGGGCTTTTGGAACAGAAAACTAATTTGAGATATATGGAACTTTTAAATGTAAAAGCTAATAATTGCAGTTGTGTGGTTTACGATGAACTTGTAGCCAGAAGAGATTTGCGATTTTTAAGCTATAAAACCTAGCTTATTTCTCCCGTTAGTTCTGAGAAATATGAATTCTAGTCCAGGATGTCAGTGATTCAGAAAGAATCATGATTGGTACAGAACTCCACACTGGGAAATAGGAAAATGCAAATTCAATTTATTAGCTGAAACAGCTATTTTGTGAATAAAATCTACACAGTTAACTCCCAGCCTTATCTCTGGTTTGAAGTAGGAAAGTCTCACAAGTGAAAAGAAAATTATGAGCTGGAAACTGAAGCTTAATGTTTGTAACTCTTAGAAAGTGATGATGTTAAGTGTTTGATATAAATTTGTTATGAGCAATCTATAGAAATCCACAAACAATCCCTGATTATGAACAGATGCTACTTCATAAGACAGGAATTCATAAAATAATAAAATTCACAAATCAACTTCTTAATACCTGTTTTAGCTCATTTGAGAATCTTCTAAAACTTTATAACAGTTCAAAGACTTTTCAAGTCAGGTCCTAGATCTTAGATAGATATCAAAATCTATTTTTTTCAAGGTAGAGTCAGTGATCTCCAGAGACTTCCCAATCTCTCCAGAAACTCTGATCCATGGGTGTTGTGTGTATTTCTTCATCTTAGGTCTCCTCTAAACTTTAACAAATGCAAAGCTTTGGGCTCTAGAAAGTTGATATTAAAGAAAGAAAACTTTGTCTAGGATAAATGAAATAAATATATAAATATATACTTTTTATTTCTGGGATTGAACTACTATGTAAAAGGTAGAGATCATGGATGATTATAATGAAATATTTAAAACACACAGAAGAGTGAAATGAATAATTCAGCACCCAATCCTTTTTCACCTACACACATCTTAGGAGAGGTGGACTCTTGCCATCATTAGCTCTGAATGTTCATTAAAGCAGAAATGCCAGAGCACCGTTATCAAATATTCCTAAATGAGAATGTTTACTGATTGACATCTTGTCAGTTCAAATGCTGACTTTGTCAGTGTGTGTTATTTAAGTGAATAGATTTTGGAGTCTTGCTTTAAAACTAGAAATTGAGTAAAGTGCATTCTTAAGCTTGTAAGTTTGACATTAAAGTGATGGGCAAAGGAAGATGTATTAAACTGAACTATTTACAAGGTAACAGGTGGACTCATTTTCAAAGCTGTGATGTTGTCAGTGCCACTGTGTAAATTTATCTTTTGTGACATAAAAGAAAGGAGATCTGAAATACCAAATAAAGAATCCAGGAACTTATTATGTTTAAAAGCTGAAGGAAATAGATAAGAGACTGACATTCAGGAATACTGTAGTCCTCACTAAGGTGATGACATATATAAGAAGTTTTAATTAAATATGAAGATAATAGGAGTAAATGTTGTTTACAATTAACTTCTTTAATAAGTTATTTCTCTTTAGAGCACCAAAGAAATACTATGAAGGAAAAATAAATATAAGAAAAAAATAACTAGGCTTATGCAAGTAAACATAAAGAGTTTCATGATGTGATTTCAGCACAAGGTCATAAATTCAATTAGAAGTCCTTGAATAGCTCCTATACAGGAGATGATTAGAAACTCAATGACTCTGAATATTATAATCAAACAATTATTTTTAATGTGTAGCCACCACTCCTAATAGATAATTCTAGTAATTTCATTCACTAACAATGTTCTCAATTTGACATAAAAGTGAGAAAACATCTAAGATTCTGATTCTGATTTATATTATCTATAATCACTTTTATATTGATGAATTGGGCCTGGGCAATCTACTATCTTCACTAAGTATACATTTTAATGAGATGTTCAGACATTTTCAGAGTGTGCACAACAAAAATGTGAAATAATTTGCCACTGTTAACTGTGTAAAATCGTATCGTTGTTTAGAAACTTACAGGTATATTCAGCATATCTTTTGCTCTTGAGTAGGCAGTTATATTTTTTATGTATTTTCTTTTGTCAAAAAATTCTCATTGGTGGTTTTCATGTCCCAAGCATCATAAAAGGAAAATGTATTACTGAAGAAGGTATCACTTCTTTGATACAAGCCTATGTTAATATGCATACTTCTTGTTTATCTATTAATGCCACCAGGAATAGGTCCTGGGTAATTCCATGGAAACAAAATTGTAGTAAACTTAAAACTCTGTGAGGTTAATTTACCATATTTATAAGGCAAAACCCAGCTGAGTAATTCTGCTCACTACCACCACCAACTACAACTAGGAAGAAAGGAGCAAAGTCTTGGAGCTGGATTTCTCTGGTACCTTGTGAATAAGAGAGAGCTCTGTGGTGAGGGCCCCAGAGATCCCTTCCCCTCACACACAGACACTCAAGCCCAGTCCAGTGGTGGACAACTTGGCTCCTATACCCCTTTCTGAAGGAGGTCTGGGCCTGGCAGCTGGCTGATTTATGAGCAAACCATGTAGGTTGTGGCCAGTCCAGGTTTCTACTGGGCCTTAACTACAGATAATACAAAATCCCATCAATCTGTTCCCTGCCCATAAACAAGCATGGATTGTATTTAGCCTTTTCAGTTTCTTTCCCTGGAACCTTATCTCAAAGCCCAGTTCCTCAAAAGTATTTTTTAAAAGTTGTGTCTCTAGGCACAGAAGGCAGGACTTGGTAACAGAGATGGGATCATTGGGCATGCAATGAGCATGAGTGCATATAACTCATAACACACACATGCATACACACAGAGGCTCTCATGATATCAGTTCATCATTCCTTCAAACTGAGTCATGGGGAAATGATCCTTAGGAACTGACTCTTGATATTTTCTGTAGAAGATTAGCCAGTCACATGATTTACATCTATGAAAGATCTAAATTTGTTCCTAAATATGTGCCTTTTAGTTGTTAACTACATAATTTATGGTGGTAACATAGGTCTTGAGAGGATTCTGGTATTTTAAAATGAAAGTTAATTTTTACAAAAAGTGAATACTGTAAATGAATCTTTCTAGTATTAGATTTAAGGCTACATAGGATTTTTTGTAATGGAACTTCAGGGGAAATGAGTAAATAACGATGAGCTGAAACTGTTACAATTTGGAATATGATAAAGACTAACCAGGAAATGTATATATAGATAATGTACTCAAAAGAGTTTACAACATCCATCAAACGGGATTTAAATTACCTTGACAGCTCACAAAAGACATTTCCAAAGCTCTAAGTAAGCAGCATCTGGTTAGAGTTTCCATGAGATTGTTTCATCATAGCTTGTTAAATGTACAAAGTTAAGGACACATGAGTTGTCCTTAGTGCAATATATGAGAGAAATTTCTGGAATTAATACAGAAGACAACCGGACTGATTTTCAAATGTTTAAAGAGTAAAAATGGAGTTTATTTTGATTTTAATATTCTACTGATCATAATGACTGTATATAGTTAACTTGAGTCTAATCAACCATGCCTAAATTGACTATGCTTCTTAAATATGAGAAAAATAATCACTCATTTATAGATGAAATTTGGTCCTTTCTATTCTTAATATTTCTCATTATACCATATAAAGAATGACTTCAATGACCAACTTTAAAAGTTTGATAGTGAAATGGTAGATAGTTATTAAACTTCTCTCCCCAAACCGTACTTTGACATTTGGTTATATGGTTTTATTGGAAAATATTTTAAATTTATTTGAAATCAAAAGACATATCAGTGTATAGTAAGTAAAAGAAAAAATCAATAAAACTAAAGTTCTAAAACTATCCCACGTAAAGCAAATATAATGAAAAACATAGATTTAAGATATGAAAGAAATTACTTTTATGGAAGAGCTGATTGAGTTGTAACTCACAATGATGTTTCTATATATTTAAGCACTTTCAGTTAGCATAACTGCACCATGTTAAAAAGAAAAAAAGAAGCATTGTCCAAAATAAAATTGTAAGTTTTCTAATATATTATTTTAATTTCTGTCATGCTAAATTATTTTTCATGGAGAAGCAAGCAGAAGCAACGTCTTTAAAAATTATGAGAACCATCTCTTTTTAAGAAGAGCAGTTACCAACACAGCAAAAGATACAGCTATGAAAGGGTCAACATTCCTTTTCCTTAATTAGATAATCCCATGTAGAACTATGGTCAGACAGGACTTTTGGAGACAAGCTAGTGATAAAATATCTATTAAAAAGTCTTAAATTAAAATTAGGCCAGAATATTCTAGTATACTATATGGGGGAAAATAATTTTAATACTTAAGCAAAAATAAGCATTTTTAAAGCTTCTTAAAATATGTAATAGTCAATAAGGCAATAAGTGTACTGGGGCATGAATGAATTTTCCCAATTACTCATAGTTTTCATCACAAATGTACATTTGTAAGGATTTGGTAAGAAGAGAGAGTGACATCAACCTATGGATTATATTATCAAAAAAAAAATCTTTCTTCAGAGAAATGAAATTCCCTGAGTTTAAAGTAATCAAGAACATGATTAAATATTCAGAAGACTTAAGAGATATAGGCCTATGTTCTGGGTTGGTAGATTGAATTATACATAGACATGCAGGCATAGGACAAGAAATATCAAAGCCAACTGAATTTTAAAACAACATATTACAACAACTGTATTTTGACATCTATTTTAATTTTAACCTTATTGCATTAAATAAGAATAATCAATTTAGAAGCTCCTTTTGAAGTTGCTTTTAGAGTACGAATAATATTTATCACAACTATTTTAGAATCAAGTTGCTAGATTTTTGCTCTTTGAAAATGAATTTGATTTTTAAAAATACTCTGATTATATTTGGTGTTAAGTGTTGACAATAAGGGTTATTAGAGAATAAATATGTTATTAGCATTGTGGGTCAAACAAGAAGGGAATCTATAAACAGATGCAACTAAATTTCTTGAGAGACTGATAAACTCCCCTATAGGCCAAAGAAAAATTTCAGAAGCTTCCGAGCAGTAGGAAATGCTTGCAAGGATTCTACTAATTTACTCATTCATGTGCCTTCCTGGTATATTTATTTAAAAAGTGTTCTTATTTTATAGAAAGCTGCATTAGATTTACCCTCTCCTCCTTATCACTGAAAATAATAAGCTCTAGTTTTATGTAATAGATGTGGAAGTACATAGGTTTTTTCTTTCTTCATTGAACAAAATGAATGCATATATCCTGGTCAGTTTGTCACATTTATTGGTTTGATTGACAGAGTACTTTACAGAAGAAAAATGGCTTCAAAATGTTTCTTAAAATGGAAGATCAAGGTATGTTAGAAGTGATCGTATTGATTTATCCATTTGATATCACAAGGCACTAGTTTTAGAATAAAGGAACACATTTGACACACACAAAAAAAGAATAAACACCAACAGTGAACAACTTTGCTGATCTTCCAAACCATATAAATTCCATTGACCCTGACTTTGATCAGCTTTTTTGGTGGCTGTGACACAATCTTTCCTCTTCATTTTTCCATTTTGCTTAATATTTCTCTCTTTCCTCTTCATAAGGACATTTGGGTCCATGGACCACAGATGGATTAGGCAGATGATATGTACCTCTTGGTCTTCAATAGCTCCAGAATCTGGCTCAAGGAAGAATTAGAGATGAGTGCCTGAGGCCATTTTTGCATCTTCAGAACAGCTAGTCATCACTTTCAGTTAAAATTTGCTCACTTTCCAGGGGTTCCAGAATCTGCTCCCTGCAGACTTCAAAATTATAGCTTGGTTGTATACAAGATCAACACAGCTCATTGTACATCACTGCACTTTTTGAACAGAAAGAATTAGGATTCTGTTGGGTTCAGACCTATCCAAGTTTCCAAAGTCTGCTGACTAGTATGGAGGCTGTCGAATGATTGTGTAGCTTAGGGAAAGATGTAGGCAGATGCAGTGGGCACTAGTGTGATCAAGGGACTTTAAAGCTGCAGATTTGTAGTAGAGCATTCAATTCTGATTCAAATGCACCTGGCCAAAAGAACAATAAAAAAGGAGTACTAATTGTGATTACTGATATTCCGATGTCTAGTGCACTAGTCAGAGTTCTTTACATATTGCAGTTTATAGCATTGCTAGAGCATGGTGAGTAACAATAACCCTTGGCATTACCTACTTGGCAACATGGATGAAAAGAACATTTATCTAAGAACTGAGAGCTATTGGTTTTGGACTAGGCTCTGCCACTAACCATAGGACCTTGGCAAAGGCCTTACCTTTAAAACTAAGGGGGGAATGAAAGGGAATAAAATTAACTGTAACAGTTCTTTCTGCTCTAAAGTAGTATATTTTTCTGATTCTGCTGGCTTGTTTTCTTTATTGTATTATTCAAATCAGTTCATTAAATTGGCTTAAATTATTTCAAGTATGGAATGCCCTTGATATTGAGCAGGTGTAAACAGCTTATGGAAACTGAAAATATATCAAATATAGCAGACACTTCAGGGAAAAATAAAGAGCTAGGTTTAAATTAAGTGCAGTTCTGGATAAAACTAGCCAAGCGTGTACTTTCAGATTTTCCCATAAATGTCAAGTTAAGGATGCCATCACAACTCTGATGTTCTTTGAAACCTGCCTTCACTATTCATGAAACTCTGAAATATAGTCCACTTTGAGTTAAGTGGATGGGAAAATAAACATAATGAGAAATACAAAGCTTTTAAAATTGTTCTCCTCCTTTGGAATGCATAATGAGTTGAGATGTGACATAAAGACTTCTGAAGCATGAGGTGTATTGTTATGAAAACGTGATTGTAATCTGTATGATAAGATGTTTAACATGAAATATAGTGTCTTCTAATGTTGAACTTTAATAAATGTCAACTATGCAGGTGAATGGCCCTGGGTGGATGCCCAAATAGATCTAACTAATGGGAGTTAAATCAGTGCTCAATCAGGAGAGTCAGGAGACAGTTTAGGAGAGTCAATGTGTTTCTCATGCAGGGTAATTAGAAAGGAAGTCGAATGTAGGATTGACAGTCAATTCAATTAGAAAATATACATAGATCCTGCTTTCTTAGGTGAGTTGGAAATTTAGAATGGAATCAATTACCAATTAGTTTCCCAGTTTCTATTCCAGAATCTATTGCCTTTCCTACTAACAGGCTAACTTGCAGAAATGTTGCTTTTTATACATACAAAATATGTAAATATCTGTAAACGTGCTGCTGGAGCAAAGATACACTTTCACTTGCTGAGCGATGCAATCCTCTTGTTGCATAAATGATAATTCCTTAACTTGTCATCCAAAGAAGAAACTGAATTAGGGGGCTAATGCCACACTCTGTATATTTGTCTTCTCCCTTTTTTAGCAGGAATTCTGATTCCTTTTCTCCTCTTTTTAAAATTATTTGACAATAATGAAAACTGTGAAAATCAGTAATAGACATAAGGATTTGTAGGAAATTTGAGACTTCATGTGCTGAATCTAATATATCCTAGCATTACAAGTGGGAGAATGGTGATGAATCTCCAGCAAGGGCCATTTCTAGATATGGAACTCCATAAACGTCAACCAGAACAATTCTTTAAATAGCAGCAAATACGATTTCCTGAGTACTTCCTATGTGCAAGAAATGTTTTTCATACATTATCTCATTGCATTCTCACAGCATCCCTAATATGTGTTATCCCCGCCTGTGAAGACATACAGAGAAATCAAGGCTATGAAGTTAAGTAACAGACCTGACACCATGCAGTAAGTCAGTGGAGGAACAGGGATTCTATCCCAGGTGGGCTGGGCATCCAGCCCATGTTCTAATGAGAGAAGCTCTCTAATGGAAGCCCTGGGAAGGTCTGAGCACAATAAGAGTGCTTCCAGAGAGGTTCAGAGATGTTCTAGGGGGAGAAAAAGAGGAAAAGCAAAAAACTCTGCAAGCTGACCAACTACCAATGAGCATGAATGGAGTTCTACAGGCTGACAGGTTCTCTGATGAGCAAGAATGGATTTCCATCAATAGAAAATACTTTTTTTTTTTTTTTTTTTTTTTTTTTTTTTTACCGAGCAGATATGGACAGAAATTTCCACAATTAAAAAAGTATTGATAATTACCAGGAAAGCTTTCAGGTGGTCTATTGATTGGCTAGCTTTAAGTCAATTCTTTTCATCTGGACATGAGCCTCTTTATTGGCCATTAATCAATGAAGTACCAAATTGTCTTTTTTTGAGCACATCATTGTCAGAAATATTGGAATATAAAATATCCAAGGAGAAAAAGAAAATTTTAATTGATAAATATATCATTCCAATAATTAAAACTGTCATCTTGTTATAGGAAGAGAGATAAATATGCAAAAGGACTTACATTATCAAAAAGCTTTCTTTCATTTCTAAACTTTGCTTGTAAAATTTATTAAATCTCAGCTCTAGTAAACCTTCTACCTGTACTTCATACTCTGAACTCTAATCTAAATCTAGAATTCTAACTATATAAAACTCTATAAACAGGCATTTATAAAATATCTGTCTTACCAGTTTCTGGCTTTGGCATTTTTATAAAGGCACTTTTTTTTTTTTTTTTTTTTTTTTTTTTTTTTTTTTTTTTGCAAACCTGTGTGAGAGCAACAGGGGTAAAGTGAGAAAAAGGTAATGAATTAACATTTATCAAATATCTACATGCAAGAACTATAATTATGTCATTGCATTTTGCAATTCTCTGAGAAATGTGTTGTGGTTCCCATTATTTATGAGGAAACTTAGGCTTAGAGAGGTTAAGAGCCCTTCCTCAAACCACAGCTACTAAGTAGATGACAAGAAATCAAAGTGTCTAGGTCTGTCTGAAGCCAAACTCATTTTAAGATGTATCATGTTACCTTCTTGGTCACTATAGCTCTGATGTCCCAATAGGTCTGAACAATTTTGTGGAGGCACCAGAACATAGAAGACTGCTTGGTGTATATCTCCATTTTTATCTAATGTTTACATAAAAGCAGGAAAAAAAATCATCAAAATGGATAGTTAATTATATAAGACCTCTAAATCACACACTATTTCCACAGCTGCTGTGCAGGAGCTCCACTGGTATCACTCTAATAGGGGCTCTGAAAAGACCAAGGTCAGTGGGTAATTAATATTTTTCAACAGTAGCATGCCTTCCTCTGTTCTTATCTGGAGGCAACCTGGGCTATTTATTTCAAGATTCATAGCATTTTAGCAGAGAAAATGGCCCTTCGACTGCTGAAGAGAAGCACCACTTTCCCATCTTAGCATAACTGGGCTCCACTGACTCAGCTGTTACTTGTGGCCCAGTACAGTAACAGCTCCTTAGATCCCAAATCCACCTACTAACTCTCTGAGCATAGTTCCATGGTGAAACAGTAGCATAACTTCTTCGAACCCTTCACCAGGAACATGTGGAAACAGAGATGTCCGCATGTGCCTTCTCAGCTCATATATCTTCCCTGGATTCTGGGTAAATATTACAATTCTCACTCAAGGGATCTAGGTAATGTGTACTTTAATATCTGGTGTCCAGTGAGCAACTTAAACCAGTGGCAGGCAGCCAACCTTAACTCCTATCAAGTTTTCCTTCTCTTGGTATTGCTTGCAGTATCAAAGAATTCTTTGATTAGTTTTCTATTTCACAAAGCAAATCAGTATGGAATGTGTCATTCACCCCAGGAAATAAAACCATGCTAGGTGTTTCAGGGAAGAAGAGATTTAGGAAATTGTTTAGATGCTGGAAACATTTAGAAAAGAGGGTTGCAGAATAAGTCCTCAAAAATAATAAACAATACAGAACTGCTCTACTAGTGTAACTGCTACCTCTAAGGCCTGCAACTATGATTCACAAAGCCAAAACTAATAAATTTCTGTATTTAACAAAGTCAGAATTGAGAAATTGCCACTGTGGCTTCAACCACCACTATTTCCTCTTGACACTTAAGAATCTGGAGAATAGGCCATAGAATTGTCCTACAAAAAAGATCATTTCTCCAAGAAATAAAATATCACCTTTAAGTGTCTTTTTTTCCCATAACAAACCAATAGGTATACAGTGCCTGTGTCTTAAATTTGTTACTTTTTAAAAACTGGTCGAAGTTTTAAATTGCTTTTCTGATGAATTTATAGCCAAATACTAACATATAAATAATTGTTATCAAGTATTAGTAAAAAGATTTACAGTGCATTTTTAAGTAAGATTTTTACTTTCCTACTTATACTCAAGCTCTAATAATTGATTTACAGTTAGCTAACTGATATATAAAAGCTATCAGGGAAATGTATTTGTTCTTTAAAAAACCCAGATACTTATGCATTTTCAGCGAATTCTGGGATTGTTTTACTTTACTTAATAGAATGGGACATTTTAAACGATGTGTATCTGTTATTTTTTTGTTGGCTACTTTATTATTAAAAAGTATGAATGTGACAAAATTTAGTTCATAATTATATTTCTCACATGAAAAAGTAATTGACAAAAATTGCTTTCAGAACATAATTTAAACTTGGAGCAAGAAATTTTAATTAAAAGTGAGGAGTTGAATATATTATTTGAAACACTACAGAAAATTAATTATAGTTTGAGAGAAGTAAAATGCTTTGGCACCAAGTGGCACAACATCTCAACATCTGTGATCAGAGGTCAACACTAGAAGCTTTTTGTAGGTCCCAACACCATTGCTTAATTTCAAAGTTCATTAAGGAGTTATGCTATGAGTCTTTTGGTCAGATGAAATACATTTAAAAAATGCACATACATCGTAAACATGCCTAGGTGACAATTTTGAAAACTTATGTGTAAGCCAGAATGAAGAGCTACCATTAGTTTTGGAAAAAAGACATCTGGTTCCCTAATATAAATATAAAAAATTTAATTTCTGTTACCCTGTAGGTTGGGTATTATTTTTCTTCTAAAGATAGTTATATTCATAAAAAGTTATCATTAAAATTCAAAGAGATTTTAAAAATTATAAAAGTTTATATATTGTAACTTATTTTAATTCAGGTCAACTAACATTGAGAACTGCTATGTGCATATGACCAGCTAGGTGCTGGAAATATGGGACGATTAAAACAAAGTCCTACTCTCTAAGTAGTTATCCTTACAACAAGTTTAAATCTAGGTAAACAAGTATTTTTAATTTTACAAATGAGTAAACATAGATATATACAAGTAATTAAAGTAAAATAACTACCCTATATCATAGTTAAGGCTGATAGTCAGCCTCAAGACTTTGGGATATGATTAATTATTAGAAAACTGACTTAGTTCATCTTTGCATAACAATAATCAATAGATTAAAGATATAGACTAAGAAGGACTGAACTTAATTGAGCAATATAAATACAGTTTTGGGAACTCTGCTTACACACTGCTCTTATATATTCATGCTTCAGATTTCTGATGAATTGGAAGAATAAGAAAAGAAAGCAGGAATAAGAAGGAAAAATGAAAACCAAATATCATGACAATCCCTGAAGTACTAAAGGTTTTTTCGGGTGTCCTGGTGATAAACTTAGTCACATTTACTAACTAGAGGCACACATTTTTGAGCCTAGAACAAATCTGGATCCTCCAGAATCTCTGAACAAAGTACTTAGACTGAGAAAAGTGAATTCATGGTTTCCTAGGTGAAAACCTGGTAGTAAATAGAACTAATGTAGTTAGGGTCTATTGTGATGGTCCATCACTGCATGTGTCCCCAAGGAGCCTAGAGTTATGTCAAACACATGAACTATTAGTCCATGAATGTTCTCTTCATTCTTAAGAAGGGGGTAAGCAAGGCTCAGCAGGTTAAATAAGTAGCCCAAGTTCATTTAGCTCATAGTTGGCAGAACCAGAATTAAAACTTACACAGTTTTTCTCTTGATAATAATGTATATATATTTATACTATATATTCATTCAAGTCCCTATATATGTATATATGTGTATATAGATATAAGTATACATATACAAACATATACATTTATTTATATCTATATAAATCTTGTGCATATGTGTATATATGTATCTATATGTATATGTATATGACATGATGCCTCATAAGGCCTCTCCCGTCAGTAAGATAATATGACATACACAACAGCTGTACAGGTAGGCATTGCATACATGCTACAGATTGAAAATTGAAGCTTAGTTTAAGATCATATGCACATGCTAAATAATAAAACAAGCTTTTAACCCAGTTTAAGTCTGTCTTCAAATATGTGTGTGTGTGTGTGTATTTATGTTGTATCAATTTATCTTTCTATTACCATCTGTTATATCTATCACAGAATAGATGTTTAAACTATTTCTTTTTCTTTAAATTAGTAAGCACTGTAAAAGTCATATCAATATGAGCTCTAGCAACCAGGCAGGAAAACCTTCAGGGGTAAGGCAAATCTTTTAAGTCAGCTTTGGGAATCAAATGAGGCTGCATAGGTGGCAGGAGCCAGAAGGACATTCCAGTTGAGAAGACCTTTTTGAGCAAATCCTCAGTGTTAGTAATGAACATGAGAAGCATAGAGGTAAAGTTTCTCTGTTTCAAGGTGGCAAGTCAAGAGAAGTATAGAAGGTGAAGACTTATAGTGTGTTATGAAGCTGATTAGAAGAGTTTGACCTTTATTATTTTTACTGTTGGTAGCATATTAAAGCCAATCCTAGGCTAAAATTGGCCTTATAATATAGCATAATAAGCTACTTGGATTTAAATTCCAGCTGTACCATTTTTCAAATAGGTGGCCTTATTAAACTAGCTAGTTTCTCTCTGACTCAGTTTCATCATTTGTAAAATGAGGATAAAGTAGTCCTTACCTCATAAAAATTTGTAAAAATTAAATAAATTAAGATGATCAGAACGGTGACTTGAAGAAATTAAATGTTCAATAAATTTGGCTATTAATATATAAATCCTTAAAAGAAGTGGTAAAGGAACAGACTTGTATTTTAGGAATATGAATCTAATAGTAGTTATTGTCAGTACTTGTGAATACGGTGACTTGTCAAGTACTTGGAAAGGGGAAATAACACTGCCTTGTTGCTGGTTAAACTTGATATCTATACTTTGTGAGTAAAAACATGATTGGCAAAGACCCTTTTAGGATTCAGAATAACTACTAGGAAAACAAAACTACATTCTAAACAAATTGACCTTAGTAAGATCATTAGAGCATCGTTTCTCAACCCTGGCAGTATTGATATTTCGAGTGGATAATTCTTTGTTGTAGGGACTGCACTGTGCATCATAGGATATTTAGCAACATCCCTGGCTCCTACCCACTAAATGCCAGTTCACTTTCTGAGTTGTCAAATCAAAAATATCTCCATACATTGCCAAATGTCCTTTAGGAGGCAAAATCTTCCTAGTTGAGGACCATCACTGTAGAAAAGAATGTGTCAATATATGTCATAGACACCTAGAAAAAGGAGGGCCAAGTAATTAAGAGTTGGTTGTGCCCCTGCCAAGTATTGTTAAAAGAAAAAGGATAACCACTGAACTTTAATCTTTCTGGCACAATGACGAGGATGTTCTCACAGGGAGAATGCTAACAGTAGGTTAAATGACAACCAGTAGAGTCAAACAAGCAGTACCCCAACCCCACTGAGATGTATGTCTCAAGTTATTTGATGCCATTAAAGTCAATTTGTATATTTTCTCTAGTTCTGACTATATTTTATCACAAATAGGTCTGTGTATGATATATTTTCCCATGGAGCTTTGCCTAGCTGGTTATATAGACATATATTGATTAAGGAGACATAATATTCTAGACCACATGAGAATACTTTTTCATTGCATATTGGTCATTGGGTTTACTATGTGCATTTTGGTTATCATGTCTGTCATCAGTGCTTGATCCCCTTTCGTACTGACCAAAGTCATTCTTCATGTTTCAAAGTTAGAGACTAGATTTTATGACTTGGTGAATTAACTGAGAAACTGGATCCTGGAATTCAAATCAGTTTGGTTATCCTTTTACTGCCTTCAGCAAAAATTTAATGGATAGATAAATGGATTATGAATTGAGGAAAGAAAGTAGAGAAATATGTGGTATGTCCAGATGCACCTCAACTTCCAAAGCATGTAAAAATATCTATACATATTGTACAGAATAGATATGATATAGATGAAGAGATAGATGATAGATAGATAATAGCAACAGATGGTAAGGTGCAGAATGGAGCAAGAAACTCATGTTCCTTGAGCATGTAAAATATTCTGGGTTGTTATTTCAATCAGTACAGTCTAAGATGAGTGAGGATAGAGCATGTATACTGGAAATAGTATTATTCAACAAGATTTCATGTGAGGCCCCAGCCAACTACTCAAGATTGCAATGCCCCCCTTATCTCAGATATATTTGAAAACAGAAGGAAAGGATTCAAAGTGTAGATAAAACATCTCCTAGAATGAGATATGTATGGAGTCTAGAACACAAGTGGAAGAGCTCCTGCATCTAAGAGTATATGGAAGGGTAAAAGGATGTATTCAGAACCAATTACATGTTAAGATCTTTATCCTGGAATACTGAGATCAATATAAAAGTTATAGCCTGTAACACCTTTGAAATGCATGCCTCTAAGATTTTTTCTTCCTATCCTCATTGCATTATCATGTCTTCCATCAACCTTGAAAAATAAAGTGTTTCAGCAGCTAAGTAAAGCAGAACACTTCCCTTGAGAAACCTTGCACTTTTCCTACTAATGTATGAGATATCATAGATAATTACAATCCAAAATATTTCTGTAATAAAAATATGACAGGTGGTTAAGCTTTCAATAGCATAATGAAATTCATCTAACGGCCAATTCTTTGGGGTAAGGTAGTTTTTATTTACAGGAGAGTTGAAATAGCAGCAGCAAAACTGCTACTATTAAACAATGTAATTAGTGCCAATGCAATTAAATCTGGACATTTAGTCAATGTAATAACATGTTCTAGGCTCTTTATCCCATGAGAACAGTTTTCATTCAAATGTCCATGCACATTTATACTACACACAGTTGCAAATGAAAATACACAAGACAGCTATGCACTATAGAGTTATAGAACTATTCTTTTTCTGTTGTTTATTTTCAACCTTGAAAGTAGATTGCTGTTTTCCCTTGATCCAGATCAATTACTCTATGTCATTATCTATCTACTTTGGCCTTTTATCTTACTTTTCCTCCTAGCTCTAATCCATTCTTCTCCATGTCTTGACTTTAACTATATACCCAGAGGCTGACTCAAAATAGCCAGTCTGAGTGAAAATTCTGTGACTTTCCTTGAGTAATGATTGCACAGTGGTCATTTCATTTATAGCCATGGAGCAGTAGAGATTCGTAGCAAATAAAGTTTACTTTCAGCAACCACCATGTGAAATGTCAACAAGACATAAAATTTTGTCCAAGCCTCTACACCTTCCTCTTTCAGCCCTTCTAGCCAAGCTTAAAGAAGATCAATTAAACATATTTGAAAATGCAAAATAACACAGACTTTGATTAAGGGGTTTAATTTCAAGATTAAGGGAGGGAATAATAAACATGTTTTCAGATATTTTCTACTTTTGTTCAAAATGAACTTTCTATTTTGTAATGGTTGCTTTTTTCTAGGTATTATATATATATATATATATATATATATATATATATATATATATATGTTATATCTGGTTTTGTGCTAATTTTTAAAATAAAACTCAGCCCACCTGAAATAAAAACTACCCAGACTTAATTAAACCAACTTTTTGTTTGATTTGATTTAATTTTTTGGAAATAATCAAATTTCAACTGTGGCAAAGCTCATGTAGACCTCAATGAATATGTCTTTCTCTATGTTTGCAGCCTTCTTTGTAGTTGGGTTAGGACCATATGACTATTTCTGGACAATGGATGTGACTGAGGAAACTGTGAGCTGGTGCCCTTTCTCCATCTCTCTTCCCCTGCTATGGTTAACTTAATGGTCATATATTCCAACTGGCATACCCATCACAAGAATGGGGACTGCCCTGGACAGCCAGATTAAAACTTGTAATATTGAGCATTCCATTAATATTTGGACTTTCATCATTTGTTATATCACAGCATAGAATAGAATTCTATCTAATACAAATCAAAGTGTCCTTCATATGAAGGTATATCCTAAGATAAAATATGTTAACACCTTGCTCGATTCTTGAAAATAAGTGAGATATATAATTATAAAACTTTTTTTTCTTTGCTATGTGTATTTTTGTCAATGTAAAAGAAAAGTGTCTATTAAAGCATATGTTATTGCGTTGTTCATTAGTGCTCCAACTTGGCATGCTGGTCATTTACTAAAAATAATGAAGAAATAAAACTACCTTTAATAAAATTCATGCTGCTATTCTATTATTTACAGTAGAAGAGACTTTCAGACATGATTAATGGGAAAAAGGGGAGGGGGAGTAAAAATCCTATAGTGTTCTGTTGAAATTTTTATCTAGTTTGCACCTTGAACTTAATCACTTTAATCACTTAGATAAATCTGTGACTTGGAACATTGGTTTATTATGGATGAAATAAAAGTATCACATTGTCCTTTATTCTGTAGTTAATGATAAACCTTGAAAACAAGATAATCATTTTTCAATTAGGCTCCATGCAGAGACTAGGAAGCATAGTTATCAACATGTACAGAACATAATCAGCATTAAGTTGTCATATTTTGGCTGCATTAATGTTGTTAAATTGACATAATAGTCATTATAAGCGGATTCTCTTCTCTGAAATCAGTTATTGCCTGAAATATTTTAGCAATTAAATTTGTATTCATTAGCACACCTATATCTATACTTTTTTCTAACTCATTAATATCATTTTCACTTTCCATTGCCTAAAGTCATGAAGCCATGTAAAGTTATACAATAAAATTTCGACTCCATGCCTTGTTAGAAGTGCCACATTATTTATTCCCCACACAAATGGTGCTGACCTTCCTTATGAAATCAATGCTCTCCAAGGTTTCACTTTGAGAGCTCTTTTGGTTTAAAAGTAAATACTCCAGACCTCAGGCTGCTCCTTTATATCTTGCTTTGTCACACACTTGTCCATAATCCTCAGCCTGGAAAGATTGCCCCTGCTGTAGACTGCCTCTCCCTTTCCTGACTCCTACCTACTCACAGGTGGGTATGTTCTTGATTATCTCTGTATCACAGAAGTAAAAAATGTCAGAGTGAGGTTTTAACTAATAAGCAAGCAGGAGACAAAACTAGAGGAAATTTTTCAAAAGTAAAACCTCACCATGGTATGTGATAGCAGGTGTTAGAATAGAAGACAGACAACATGCACCTGGGCTTTAGTGCTGATTTTGTAGCTTTGGCTAAATCACTTTAAATCTCTAGTGGCCTGTTTCATCTCTTTATTCATCTCTATAACAAAGGCATTGTGCAACTAGTTTTCTTAAACTCTAGGGTACTAGACTGAAAAAGATAACTAGTTGGGATGGGCAAGAGTTAGAACAAGCAGAATGATGGGTTTTGTGGAGAAGGAGGGGACCCTTTTCTTATGGATAATCTTCAAACAGACCAAATTTGAGTTCTAAGGGTGTTGTTGTTTGGTTGTTAATGTGTTTATTTAAAGAGAAACTGATTTTTAAATAGATATATGATAGGTAGGTAGAGTGAGAAATAGAAAAATGAAAACAACCTAGTCTTTCTACCTCATTTTTCTTATTTCCAGAATAAGAATAAAATTTTATTTACCTTCTTCATGGCAATATTAGGATTAATTAGTATTCATGCAAAAGTAATTTGAAAATGAAAAATGTCATTTAGTCCTAAATAGTATTGCTTCAGTTTTGGTTTCTTAAAATGCCTAACTCTTCATTAGTTTTTGTAAATGTCCTCTGATGTGTGTCACAGAATTTATAAACACTGTGCAATAACTAATGGTTTGTGACAAAATACAATCTGGATAAAATGCTGCTGCCATCACTAAGGACTGATTGAGTTGCATGGAAAACCATACCTCAAGCCTTCTATGGACATATCTTCACATAAGTATGCAATTGATTTTAAAAGACAACCGTGTTATGTACAATGATTAAGTGTTCTACAAACCACAATTAAATTAAAAGTAAACACATATCCAGCAAGCTGTTACAGCCTTTCCTAATTATTATCTTATGACTTAAAAGATGAATATTTTATTTGGGCATGAGGACTAAATGTAGATTTATATAGGGTCTTCTAATACAGCAGGCAAAACCACTCCAGGGTACATCAGATGGGGAATAAAAAGTTTAGACTTAGTTTAAACAAAATTAAGTGACTTACTGGTGAGCCATGGAAAAAGTAACAATAATAATAATAGTGAAGAAACCATATTTACCAAACGAAAGGGACAATCTTACTGCCTGAGCCATGCAGATAACCTTTCTCAAATGGTGAAACCCTACATCTCCCACAGTTGGCTGGTTCTTAATTGCTGATTATCTCTTTTTAGTTGTTCATAGGACATTAATAAAAAAATTTAAAACACTGAAATTTAATATTATAAATGTTTTCTTTTAAGGATTATCTGTAGATCAAAAATAATTTTTCAAAGTGAAAATTCTACTGAACAGTATAATTGAATCTACCAAATTAAAAAAAAAAATAATTTGATACCTCTGGTAGCTAAACAAATTAAAAAGCATAGAGATACTGAAATAATATAATAAAACCAAAAAAACACTGCACTGTAATTTCTAAGTAATTGGGAAATAATGATAATGTAATTACTATCCTAAAACATTTCTGAGAGTCATGACTTTTTTATTATATAAAGAATAAATATTTGCAAGAGTAGAAATATATCTTTTTAGAAGACTAGATAAAGGAAGGAATAACTATGTCTCTATATAAAAAATTACATAATTTTTAAAACTTTTGCATTGTGTATTTGCAATCTGAAATCTGAAAGGTACGTTGTTTTACTGCAGAGAAATAATCATTTGTGATTCAATCCTATATGGTAGAGCTATTTTGTACTTCTAAAGTGTATAAAAATATACTTATATTTTTATATATATGAGAACTCATAAAGTTTAAAATGATCTAATAAATATATCCATTTGCTCTTTGACAAACTTATAAATCTTATATAAAAATGTAGGATTAAAAAAAAGTTGTTCTAACTTGCAAACAAATGAAAAAACTACACTTTAAATATTTGTTTCTGACATACCATTTCTAATTATTAAATACTTGAAAATTTCTTGAAATATATAAATACGTATGAAATATAGAGATAATAAATAGTTAATTTAGCAATTTCCAATTAGTAATTACTCAGTAACTTCAAATGCTGAATGAAGCAAACTCTCATTCAGAAAGATTTATTACCTTCCTAATTGATATAATTTGGACAATAATCAGTTTTTTAAAATGTAAAAATTAAAAGGTATGGCATTCACTAGAGAATCAAGTTTTCCTCCAGGGATTTACCTCTGTATAGAATGTAGATTTGGATTTGTAGCCACAGGAAAGGGAAAGAAAAAGTACATTAAGTAAAGTTGAAAATGGATAAAAAGTAAGATATTCTCTTAGAAAGGAGCTTAAATTATGGAAATGAATTATAGTAATGATGAGAGAAAGTTGAAAGATTTTCTGGAATAACTGGGGCATAAAAATAAGCTGGGGGGCAAAGATGGAGCTAAACATAGTGGTCTAGATTTGTGGGTATATTATTTTCCTACTGTCTATAACAAATTCCCACAGATTAATGGTTTATACAACATAAATTTATTAACTTAATATTTCTAGGAGTCATAAGTCTGAAATGACTTTCACTGGGTGGAAATCATGGTGTTAGCAAGGCTGCACTCCCTTCAAAGGATTAGAGGAGAATCCATTCCTTTTCTTTTCTAGTTTCTAGAAGCTGCCTTCATTCCTTAACTCATGGCCCTCCCTTGATCTTCAAAGCCAAAAGCAAAAGCATCATCAAATCTTTCTCTGGCCCTGAGCCTCCTGCCTTCCTCCTCTTATAAGACTCATATAGTTATATTGAAGCCCATCGAAATAATCTAGGATATAATTTCCTTATCACAAGAGCCCTAATATAATCCATTGTATATGCCAGTTCCTTTTGCAAATGATCCAACAAAGTCACAGTTTCTAGAGTTAGAATGTGGGTAATTGGTGTGTGTGTGGGGGGGGTAGCATTATTCAGAGTATCAAAGTATATAAATTAGAGTTGTCACAAAAGCCAGGCATCAAAATCGGAAGCAGAACCCAGGGGGAATGTACTCAGGGAACCATAGTATCTGTGATTTGTTGGCTCTGGATTTGCAAGCGGCTATTTTAGCTGAAAGATTGGCTCAACCCCACCAGTGTGGTCTGCAGGTTATCTTCTTCCATCCTCAACAAGCACTCAGTCCCATGAGTGAGACTCTCCTGGGACGACAGCTGACTTTCCACCTTAATAGTCTTTTTCCTGTATTTTACTTAATTCTCTTCCTCCTCCTCATTATCATTATCCTCATTATCTCTTTCTATAATGTTAAATGTTGACCATTTTTATGATTTCATTATCAAACAGTGGATGCAACTCCATAATGCCTACAAAGGAGTTTAGAGAAAATCAAGTTGAAAGGTTCATATTTCACTTAGAAATATTTATTGAGTCTCTATGTGCCAAACACTATACTAGGCACCAGTGATAGAGTAGTTAAAACAAGTGAAATTCCGTCCTTGTGAAGTTTATGTTTTAGTGAGGTGAAATGGCAATAAAAAAACAAGAAAGTAAAGAACTTGGCAAATCAGAATTAGTGCTATGAAAAAAATAAGTGAGATGATCGGTAGAGGTGTGTGTGTGAGAGAGAGAGAGAGAGAGAGAGAGAGAGAGAGAGAGAGAGAGAATGCATCTGTAGTGGGTGTGTATTTGTTCTATTTTAAGTAGATTTGTCAAGGAAGGTATCACATATAAGCAGAGATTACAAGGAAGAGACAGAGAACAAAGTCCATGATAATATCTAAAGGAAGGACCATCTAGGTAGAAGGGACAAAAGCCCTCAAGTAGGACCATACTTGATTTGATAGGTATGAAGAACAGATACAAGGCCAGATTTTCTGGGATGAAATTAATGAAAGGCAAGGAGAATGGTAGAAGATGATAGAAGCTTGAGTGAAGGATAAAATATAGAGCCACATAGGCTATGGTAAAGACTTTGGCTTTATTTTAAATGAAACATGAAACTAATTGGATGGTTTTAAGTACAGGAATAATGTTACCCGCCTGTGTTTTAAGGGATGATTCTAGCTGTGTATGGAGGATACTGAATAGAAGTAGGAGTGGAAACAGGAAGACCAGTAGGAGTGGAAACAGGAAGACCAGTGGAAACAGGAAGGCTGCTGCAAGTAGAAGATTCAGACCAAGGGGCAACAGTGGAGGTGGTAAGAGGTGGTCAGATTTTTAGTACATTTTGAAGGAAGGATATGCTGACAGAGTGGATGTTGAATGTAAGAAAATATGAGGAGTTAAGATGACACCAGTTAATCTGAGCATCTGGACTAATGGAGTTGCTTTCTAAAGAGATGCAATAGACTGCAGAAGGAACAGGTTTGAGGTGGGAAATTGGGAGTTCATTTTGGGGCATGTTAAATTTGGTAAAGTGCCTTCTTTCCTTATAAATAGGTACTTTTCATTAGGTGTCCCTACCCATCTTTATAAATATGTATAATAGAAAATTTTATTATATTTAGAAATTATGGTTATGAGATTCTAATGGCTCATGGAGAAAGGATACTAAGTTTTGAACCTGCCTGTAGGGTCAAATGAAGAACAGAAATGGTATTATCTTTAGACTAAGTATGGTAGAATTTTAATGATAATTAAGTATGGATTTTTTTTTATTCGAAGAGATTATGTACAAAGCCATAAAAGTATGTCTTAAATGCCAATCAATCCATATACAGACCATATTCTCCCACCCAAATGAAATAAAGTATTTCCTCAGAATCTATTTTTTGGAAATGAAAGTAAACATTTCTCAATGACTAACATGTCTGTCAAAGAACTACATAACGGATGTCTAAAAAATTTAGAACACAATAAAAAATTATTATATATTGAAATTTGTGTGTTGCAACTAATGTAATATTTAGAAAAAAAATGTGTAACTTTGATGCTTTTAATAGGAAAAAGAAAGATTAAAAATTAAAGAGTTCTCAATTTATTTTAGATAAAAAGATGAATCAAAATTAAACATAAAAGGAAAGATATGATATAGTTAAAGTAGTAATTAATTAAATAGAAAACAAAGAAAATAATAAAGAGGGTCAGCAAACCAAAAGTTTTTCTTTGATGGTTTTTGTAATTTGCCCAAAATAACTCAGCCAGAAATTGTGAGAACAGGTCTCCCAACAAAGTAAGTATGATCCCAGTTTATGAATTCTTTACCAGTTAACACTTCTAAGACTCTTTATTTTTTTTTCCACTTACCGAGGTATGAAATAAAATTTAGAGAAATTAAATGATTTGAGTGGGGTCAAAGTATTTGCTTTCTGGTAGAGAACATAAGGACTTTTTGTCCCGTAATCCAACATGATACTCAGTCATAAATTGCTTCACCTGATCCTATTTAATAAGCAGCTCCTCTGACTTTCACACTTCAATATTAATGATATTTATGGACAAGTACATGGTCTGTACCAAAAAGAGCCAGTTTTAGTTTAAAACCATCATTTGTATCTCAGGACCATTTACTTGGATATATAACTTCCTGTGGTATTTCAGCTTGTTCATTCTGTTTGTTTAATAACAATTATAGTGGACATTTATTATTTATTCTGTGCCAGGTAATGTATATATATTTTACTTGATTCAATTAATTTAATTCTGTGAGGTAGCTATAATTATTATTCCATTTTACAGGTTTCTTATCCTATTCCAGTTCCAAAGTTTGTCTACTTGGTCACTAAACTAACTTGCCTCTCATATGGGCATGGAATGCCTGAGTATAAATCTCCACACCTCCATAGATAAGCTGAGTGACCATAGGTAGTTTTGGAAATCTAGATACAAAATACTGAAAAAAGATGATTGAAGTGTTTTGATTTTTTAATAAACTTTTTATTTTAGAATAGCTTTTAGATTTATAGAAAAATTAATGTATGACAGAGATCTCATATAACTTATACTTCATTTATTCATGTTTTAATATCTTTAATAATTTAATAATATATTACTATTTTAATCATCTTCTATTCATCCTGTTATTTAGAGATAAGAAGAATTCCTACCCTAAGATTATGGGGATGGTCGAACATATGACACCTAACACAGGACAAAAGAGATCACCTGGAGTTTACAAGTCACATACATTCACAGCCTGTGGGTGAAGGACATGGCATGCCATGCAGGGCTACAGAGAGGTTGCATTTGCTTTTTGCCTAGTCAGAAATCAATTGGCTATATTTGTGTGTGTCTACTACAGGCTATTGGGTTCCATTAATCTATGTGCATATTCTCCACCAATAATATATTTTCCTGAGTATTATACCTTTTCAGTAAGTCTTGACATTGGCTACTTTGAGTATTCCAACTTTGTTCTTCTTCAAGACTGTGATAGCTATTATAGGTCTTTTGACATTCCAAATAAATTTAAAAACATTTTGTTTTCTCTTGACTTTTTCTTAGATTATTTATTTACCTAAATTGAAATGCAGTATAGCATAACATTTTGTTTCATATTTCAATTTTATTTTTACTTAATAATATATAATGGCATATTAATACATAATATTAAATTCATCCTTTTAAACAGTCACCCAGTATTTCACTTTACCAATAAATTATTACTTATTTAATACAATTTTCTGTTTGTAAGCATTTAAATTGTCTGTAGTATTGTAACAATCAAAGCTTCTATTTTTCAGTTAGAGTTGACATTCACTATTATTTTATATCAGTTTCAGGTGTATAGTATAGTGGTCAGACATTTATATAATTTATGAAATGATTCCTCACACTTAGTCTAATACCCACCTAACACTATACATAGTTATTACAGTATTATTGACTATACTCTCTATGCTGTACTTCATTTCTCCACGACTGTTTTGCAACTACCAATTCGTACTTCTTAATCCTGTCACCTTTTTCACACAGCTTCCCAACCTCCCTCCCATTTGGCATTCCGCAGTTCTCTGTATCTATGAGTATGTTGTTGCCTTTGTGATGGTTCGTTTATTTTGTCTTTTAGATTCCACATATAAGTGAGATCATATAGTATTTGACTTTGTCTGACTTATTTTCCTTAGCATAATATGTTGTTGCAAATGGTAAGATTTATTTTTTTATGGCTGAGTAATAATTCATTATATATATGTGCATATATATGTACACACATATATATACACACACATGTACACACACACACACACACACATATATGGTTATAAATCCTGACACCTCCATATACATACACACACACACACACACACACACACACATATAATGATCACTTCTTTATTTCTTTATATTTGATGGACACTTAGGTTGTTTCAATAATTTGACTATTATAGGTAGTGCAGTAGTGAACATAAGGGTGCATATATATTTTTGAAATAGAGTTTTAGATTTCTTTGAATACCCAGAAGTGGAATTACTGCGTCATAAGGTGGCTCTATTTTTAATTTTTTGAGGAGCCTCCAGATAGTTTTCTATAAGTGGCTGTACCAATTTTCAATCTTGCCAACAGAGCAGGATGGTTCTGTTTCTCCACAGTCTCACTGATTGTTTTTTATATTTTCCCCGTCTTTAATTGTAAGGTGTTATTCAACAAGTAACTTGCCTGATGGATGATCTTTACATTAAAAATAATTCCATAATTATAACATAAATCATTAAAGATAAAGGCATTAGAAAACTTGTGTGTCATAGACTGTTCTATAGAATATCAGAATATATGAAACTCATTGTGGTACATTTTTTTTAAGAAGAAAACAAAAGAAAAGTAACTTTGTAAAAATGAAACAAATAATAAAGCATAAAAGGCAACATTTTTTCATTCCTAAAGTAATGTTTGTTAACAAAAGTATTGAACAAAACAAAAAGAACAAGGAAAGTCACATATTATAACACTAGAAATAGTGTTAAATTCTTGTTTTTCTTTTTTTTATTTTAATTTTTAACTAGAGTAGACATTCAATATTGTTTTATATTAGTTTCATGTGTAGAGCATAGTAGTTAGACATTTATATAATTTAAGAAGTGATCCCACTGATTAGTCTAGGACTCACCTAGCACTATACACAGCTATTACAATATTATTGACTATATTCTCTATGCTGTACTTCACATCCCTGTGACTATTTTGGAACTACCAATTTGTACTTCTTACCAACACTTCACCTTTTTCACCCAGCCCCTTCTGCATCTGAGTCTGTTTTCGTTCTGTTTTTAAGTTTATATCGTTCTTTAGATTCCACATATAAGTGAAATTATATGATGTTTGTCTTTGTCTGACTTATTTCATTTAGCATAATACCCTCTAGGTCCATCCATGTTGTTGCAAATGGTAGTATTTTATTTTTGATAACTAATATTCGATTGTATATGTGTACCACCATTTCATTATCCAATTGTCTATTAATGGGCACTTAGGTTGCTTCCATATCTTAGCTATTATAAATAGCATTCCAGTGAACATAGGAGTGCATGTAACTTTTCAAATTAGTGTTTTGATTTTCTGTGGATAAATACTCAGAAGTGGAATTACTGGGTCAAAAGACAGTTTTATTTTTAATTTTTTGAGGAACCTCCAAAATGTTTTCCATAGTGGCTGTACCAAATTGCAGTCTCACCAACAAACAGTGCATGAGGGTTCCCTTTCTTCTACATCCTTGCCAACACTTGTTTTTTGATTTATTGATGTTAGCCATTCTGCCAGGTGTGAGGTGTTATCTCATTGTGGTTTTAATTTGCATTTTTCTGATGATAGTGACATTAAGAATCTTTTCATATATCTACTGCCCATCTGTATGTCCTTTTGGGAGAAATGCCTATTAAGGTCCTCTGCTCATTTTTTAATTGGATTTTTTGTTTTCTCAGTGTTGTTACAAGAGTTCTTTTTAAATTTTGGATATTAACCCTTTATCAGATGTATGATTGGCAAATATCTTTTCCCACTGGGTGGTCTTTTTGTTTTGCTGATGATTTGCTTTGCTATGCAAAAATGTTTTAATTTGATGTAGACCCATTTATTTATTTTTTATTCTATTTCCCTTGCCCAAGAAGATATAATAGAAAAAAATATTACTAAGAGCAATGTCAGACAGTATAATACCTATATTTTCTTCTAGGAGTTGTATGATTTCAGGTCTTACATTTAAGTCTTTAATTCATTTTGAGTTGGCTCTCCTTTATGGTGTAAGAAGGTTGTCTCGTTTCATTTTTTGGCATATATTTGTCCAGTTTTCGCAACACCATGTAATGAATAGACTGTCTTTACCCCACTGTGTGTTCTTGCCTCCTTTAAGTTAAATGCCCATATAGGTGTGCTTTATTTCTGGACTCTCTGTTCCCTGATTTATGTGTCTGTTTTTATACCAGTATCATATTGTTTTGATTGCTATAGCCTTATAGTATAGTTTGCTATCAGGTAGCATGATACCTCTAACTTTGTTCTTCTTTCTCAAGATTGCTTTGCTTTTTTGGGGTCTTTTTTGGTTCCATATAAACTTTTGGATTATTTGCTCTATATCTGTGAAAAATGCCATTAGTATTTTGATAGAGATTGCATTGAATCTATGGATCGCTTTGAGTAGTATGGACATTTTAACCACGTTAATTCTTCCTAACCATGAGCGTGGGATATGCTTCCATTTATTTGTATCTTCTTCAATGCCTTTTTTAATGACATAATTTTTCAAGTACAGGTCTTTTACTTCCTTGGTTAAATTATTTCCTAGATATTTTACTTTTAGATACAATCATAAATGGGATTATTTTCCTAATTTCCTTCCTGGTAGTTCATTATGGGTTTATAAAAATGTAAATGATTTCTGAAAATTAAATTCGTATCCTGCTACATTACTGAAATCAATGATCATTTCTAAAAGTTTTTTGGTGAATATTTAGCGTTCTCTATGTTGAGACTATGTCATCTACAAATAATGACAGTTTTACTTCTTCCTTTCCAATTTGGATGCTTTTTACCTCATTTTTTTTTTTAAATTAATCAATCTATCTATCTATCTATCTATCTATCTATCTATCTATCTATCTATCTATTTATTTTTATTATGATGACAATAGTTAATGAAATCCAGTAAGTTTCAGGCATACAATTCAACAGTACAGTATATATATGTATTGCATTATGTGCTCACTGCCCATAGTTAAGATTCGTGTCACCACATATTTGACCTCCTTTACTCTGTCTACCTTCCCCTTTTCCCCTCCCCTCTGTTAACTAACCACTAGTCTATTGTCCATATCCATGAATCTCTGCTTTTTTTTACTGTTCATTTGTTGCTTTTAGGTTTATAACCTACATATAAGTGATATCATATGCTTTTCAACTTTTTCTGTTTGGCTTATATCATTTAGCATGATTATCTCATGGCCCATCCATGTTGTCGCAAATGGCAGTATTTCATGTCTTCTTATAGCTGAGTAATATTCCATTATATATATGTATGACAGCTTCTTTATCCAATCATCTATCATAAGACATTTCAGTTGCTTCCATGTCCTGGCCACAGTGAATAATGCTGCTATAAACATTGGTATGCAAATGTCTTTTCGGATATGAGTTTTCAAGTCTTTGGGATAAATACTCAGTAGAGCAGTTGCTGGATCATATGGTAGGTCAATTCTTAGTTTTTTGAGGCACCTTCATACTGTTTTCCATAGTGGCTGTACCAATTTGCAGTCCCACCAGCAGTGTATGAGGGTTCCTTTTTCGTCGCAATGTTATCTTCTAACTCAGGAACTCACAACTTCATATATTTAGATTTTTACTTTCTCTGTTTTGTTTATTGCATACAAATCCTGTATGCATTTTGTTAGATTTATACCTAAGTATTTCTTTTTTATGTTCTATTATAAATGTTTTTTTTTTTAATTTGACATTTAAACTGTTTGCTGCTCTTACAGACAGAAGTTATTTTTTCTGTTGACCTTGTATTCTGCAACCTTGTTACACTTGCTTATTTGTTCCAGATTTCTGTAGATTTTTTCTGTGTTCTAAATAGACAAATGAACAGTCATGTTGTATTTTAGTAGGATAGTTTAATTTATAGAGATTTTAATTTTTTTTTTCTGTTATACTAGGTAGGACTTCCAGTATAATATTGAATAGAATGGTGAGATAGGATATTCTTGCCTTCTTAACACTGTTAGGAAGAAGGTGTCCAGTCTTTCACCAAAAAATATTAGCTGTGGGTGTTTTGTAGATGTTCTTTTAGAAGTTAAGAAAACTATCTTCTATTTCTAGTTGGTAAGCATTTGTAACATGAATTCGTGTTGGATTTTGTTAAATGCTTTTTCTGTAACAACTGATATAATTATAAGTTTTTTTCCTTTAACCTATCAATATGGTGATTTTTATTAATTGATTGTCGAATGTTGTCCCAGCATTAAATATTTGGAATCATCACTTCTTATTTGTGGTTTGTAACTCATTTTATATATACACAGTTGGAGGCAATTTGTTAAACTTTTATTGATATTTGTGTCTACCTTCATGAGAAATATTGACTTGCCCTTTTCTTTTTTTGTAATGTCTTCATCTTGTTTTGGTATTAGAGTCTTGCTAGCCTCATAGGAATTTTTGGAACATGTTCGGGGGCCAATGTTCTCATTTTTGGAAGGTTATTAATTATAGGTTAATTTTTAATAGATATAGATCTATTCAGATTGTTTTTTTTTCTTATTGTGTTAGTTGTGATCATTTTTGTCTTTAAAGAATTGGTCAGTTTCATCCAAGTTATCAAATTTGTTGGCATACAGTTTTTCATATTATTCCTCTATCATTCTTTTAATATTCATGTAATCAGTAGTGAGAGCATCTCTTTTATTTCTGATATTTATAATTTGTAAATTTTTTCTTTTTTTCTTGTTTAATTTGGCTACTTATTCATTTTATCCTTTCAAATAATCATTAATTTCCTTTTTCTGTTTTCAATTGTATTGATTTCTGCTCTAATTTTTTCTCTTTGATTTAGCCTTAATTTCTCTAGTTTCTTAAGATGGGATTTTAGATTATTAAATTTATTTTTTTTCTTTTCAATGATTCCAGGTATTTTTACAACAAGCATCTTTGTCATAAATATCTTTGTTTCAAACTTTTTACACATAATTCATTAGCCATAAGGAAATTTTGCTGTAAAAGATAAAATAACTGGTTGACACTTTGGTTTACATTTGACAGACTTAATATGTTTAAGCTACTTGTCAGTTTAGTTTTATTTCTTTATTGATGAAGTTCTCATAGTTAGTTCCACTTTTATAGAAATCGCAGCCCTCATAATGGTCTGTATGATGACAAATAGAAGTAATGGTCTTGAAATATTTGATAATAACGACTATGTATAAAGCCAGATAGCAAAGCTATGAATAAAGCAGGCTGCATAGAATAGTAGAAAATGGTTACCTAACAGTTTGCAAAAACAGTCATCCCTCCCTCAAAACCAAAAGTTTACCAATGGCAAATGTAAAAGTGGCAGCTAATTCACAACAGTCTTCGAGAGCATTATTGATTCTTTAGCTAAAAAACGATACCTCTCTTAATGGAGAAAGAAATTGTAAGGAAGGAGAAAAAATGTGATGCTGAATGAGGAGACAAATCAACAGGCAAAAAAAAAATGTATAATACTATGAAGAAAAAGGTTCAGATAATGCATTTTTTATTTTATTAAATTTATCGGTATAACATTAGTTAATAATATTGTATAAGTTTCAGGTGTACAACTTAAAATACAACATCTGTATATTCTATTTTGCGCTCACTGCTCAGTCTCTGTGAGCTCACTGCCCTCAGACATGAGGATACTCACAGTCCAGTCTCCTTCTGTCATCATATATTTGACCCCTTTTACCTACTTCATCTTTCACCCATTCTCCTTCCCTTGTGGTAACCACCATTCTATTGTCTGTATATATGAGTTTGTTTTGTTTGTTTGTTTATTGAATTTTTGTTTTATATTCCAGATATGAGTAAAAAAAAAAAAATCATGTGGTTCTTGTCTTTTTCTGTCTGACTTATCTCACTTAGCATGACACTCTCAAGATCCATTCACAAATGGCGATATTTCATCTTTTTACAGCTTGGTAGTATTCCATTGCACCATTTCTTTATCCAGTAGTCCATTGAAGGACGCCTTCACTTTTTCCATTTCTTGGCTACTATGAATAATGCTGCAGTGAACATAGGGGTGCATATATCTTTACAAAAAACATTTTCAAAAATTTTTGTGTAGATACCAAGAAGAGGGGTGGATGGTCCATATGGTACCTTGACTGTTACTTTTTTGAGGACCCTCCATACTGTTTTGTATAGTGACTGTACCAATTTACATTCCTACCAGGAGTGTATGATGGTTTCTTTTCCTCCACAACCACTCCGACACTTGTTATTACTTGTCCTGTTGACGATATCATTCTAACAGCTGTGAGGTGGTATCTCATTGTAATTTTGATTTCTATTTCTCTAATAATTAGTAAAGTTTTGTATCTTTTTATATAGTTGTTGGCTATCTATATATCTTTATGGGAATAGTGTTTGTTTAAATCCTCTACCTATTTTTTAATCAGATAGTTTTTTTTGTTGTTGTTGATTTATATGACTTCTATATATATTTTGGATATCAGCCCTTTATTGGAGGTATCATTTGCAAATATCTTCTCCCATTTGGTCAGGAAGAAATTAAAGAAGAGATCAAAATATATAGAGAGACAAATGACAACAACAATTACAGCATACCAAAATTTTCTAGATATAGCAAAAAGCAGTACTAAGAAATTTATAACATTACAGGCCAACCTCAAGAAACAAGAAAAATCTCAAATAAAAAATCCAACAGTACACCTTAAAGAACTAGAAAAGGAAGGACAAATAAAGATGATATTGGCCTATTTTGTTTGTTGTTTGTCCTTGAAATCTCTTTTGTCAGATATAAGTATGGCTACACCCACTTTTCTTTGTATGCCATTTGCTTAGAGTACCATTTTCCAGCCCTTCACTTTGAGCCTAGGTTTGTAGTTGATACAGATCTCATGAAAGCAACTATAGTTGGGACTTACTTTTTATTTCATCCCATTACTCTGTGCCTTTTGATTGGTGAGTTCACTTTATTTACCTTTAAGGTAGTTATTGATATATGAGAACTTACTACAGTCATTTTACCTTTTGTTTTCCGGCTCCTTTGTATCTCCATTGTCTCTTTTCCCACGTATTTCTGTCTGCTATTTTAGTTTGATGGTTTTCTATGATTTTTTTCCCTCAGTTTTTTTCTTCTTTTATGTTACGTGACTCAGCTCTAGATTTTTGTTTTGTGGTTACCGTTAGGTTTATGTTAAATCGTTTCTCAAATCAACAGTAATTTGTCTTTTGATTACACTTTATCTTCATTTGCCTGTGTAAATCAAGTCCTTTTTCCCTTTTTAATATATTTTTTATTTTAATATTTTAATATATTATTTTAATATTTTTAATATTATTTTATATTTAATATTATTTTTAATATTATTTTAATATTATTTAATATTTTAATATTTTATTTTAATATTTTTTAATATTATTTTTTTCTGATGCCGTGCATTTGTTTTCAGATTGCAGGAATTATAGTTCTTATTTTAAATGTCTTTCCCCTTTAACCTTTATGCTATAATTGTTTAATACCCTATTAATTTATTCTGTCTGTCATCTTACTCAAAGTTTTGTATACTTTAACCTTTTTGTTTCAGGTAAAGGGCTCTGTTCAACATTTCTTATAATGCAGGTCTTGTGGTGGTAAATGCCCTCAGCATTTGTTTGTCTGGAAAAGCCTCTGTTTCTCCTTCATATCTAAAAAAACTTTGTTGGATATATTATTCTTCTATAATGATTGCTCTCTTTCAATATTTTGAAGATTTCATTCACTCTCTCCTAGCTCATAAGATTTCTGCTGAAAAATCTGATGATAATCTAATGAGATTTCTGTTAAAGGTACAATCTTTTTTTTCCCCCTAGCAGCCTTGATAATTCTTTGTCATTAACTTTAGACAGTTTTAATATACTGTGTCTTGGAGACAGTATTTTTGCATTAAGATAATTAAGTGTTCTGTTAACTTCTTGGATTTTAGGGTCCAGCTCTTTCTATAGCTTTGAGATGTTTTAATCAATTATTTGCTTTAATAGGCTCTCTGTTCACTTCTCCCTCTCTTCTTCTGGTATAGGCTCTTTCTAATGGAATCAGATAGTTCTCATAGGTTCCTTTCATTTCTTCTCTTTGAGTTCTCTCTTCTTCCACCTGAATCACTTCTAGGTTTCCATCTTAGAGCTCACAAATTGATTCTCTTCTCTGTTTCTCATGCTAATTAATTCTTTGCCTTATTTATTGACTTCTTCAGCTCCATAATTTCCACTCGGTTCTTTTTTATAGTTTCAATCTCTTCAGTAAAGTGCTATTTTTGTTGATTTTATTGCTGAGCTTATCAAACTGCCTTTCTGAGTTTTCTTGTATCTTGTTGAGTTTTTTCAAAACTGCAATCTTGAGTTCTTTGTCATTTAAATCACAGTCTTCCATGTCTTTTTAGTTTGGCTTTTAGAAACTTTTAATATTTTTCTGAGCTACCTTGTTACCTTGGTTATTCATGGTATTTGATGGATTGTTTCTCTATTTGGTCATTTGAGATAGTGAACTCTTTTTTTAAAAAAAACATACTGTTCTGCTTTAACAACTCAGCAGGTTAATAGAGGTCTTTCGTTTTCCAGTAGATGGTGCTATAGTGTTAATTTTGTTTTCTCTTACTTGCACTGCTGGGACTCTCAGGATCTTAGTGGAGCGGTGTCACCTTGGTCATGGAAAATGCCTCATATTCTCTGAGGAGGTGGCCATCCCTCCGTGAGTGGGTCACCTTGGTCTTAGAGTATCACTCCTACAGTAGGATGTGGTAGCTTATTGAATCCGGGCCTTTGAATTCCCTGCACTATTTGTAATTAGAAGCTGCAAGCCCCATTGTGATTTTCAAGGTGTCTGTACTCGATTCCGCCATGATGAGTGGGGAGAGGTGGGTTGGGAGAAGGGTTCCCAGTCTGTGGCTTTCCCTTCTTGCTAGGCTGCCACTGCCACACTGCTGTACCATGTCTCTCCCTGGGTTTAACCAAAATTGGCACTGGTTACTCAGGCTCTCCCACCCTCCAGGCTGCCAAGTATGGGCTGTGGCCCAACACCTGCACTGCTGTTACATCAGCTGGGGCCAGGCAGGTGCTGAGAGGATGATGAGAGATGAGTTCACGTATCTATGGCTTTGCTTTCTCACTTGTAATGGTGGCTGCCACACCACTGTGCCATGTCTGCATCCCTGTCACCTGGTATAGCCACAATGGGCACTACTTAGGCTGAATGTTGCTTCTGCCACTCCAGCCCTTCTGCTGCCAAGCTTAGACTACAACTTCCACACCTACCACATCAGCTAGGGCCACAGTGAATGCTGTGCTTCATCTATGGCTGCTATCTCTGTCCTCCTCCCTGCATCCTGTCACCCCTTCTGATATACCCACCTTCAGATGTCTCAATGAATGGGTCTCTTATAGTTGTCCAACTTGGTGTAGCTTTAAAGTGAGAAACCAAGGGGTTTTCTTACTACACCATGATGCTTACATCACTCGAAGACAATATATTTTTATTTGTGCAATAAAGTATTTTTCATTTTGTTGTTAATTGTTCATGTTTTATTATGTCCTTTTTAAATGTAACTCCTTTATTTTTTGTTATTTTTGTATGATGAAATTGCCTTATGGCCAGTTAGTTGTGTGGTGTAACTGCTTTCAGCAAAGATATCTACAGCAAACAGCTTATGCTGAAAATACCAGACACGTTTTCAAATATATGCATTTATTAGAATAAATTTTCCCCTGAGGACTTATTTCACTGCATCCCACAAAATTTGATAAGTTTTTTACTTAGTTCAAAATATTTTTATATTTCTCTTGAGATTTCTTTGACATATATGTTATTTAGCAATGTGAGTGTTTAATATTCAAATATTTGGAGAATTTCCAGCCATCTTTTGCTACTGATATCTATTTTAATTTCGCTGTGATCTGAGAGGATACTCTGTATGATTTTTATTATTTTGAATTCATTAAGGTATGTTTTATAGTTTGCAATTTGATCTTTGTAAATATTCCATGTGAGCCTGAGAAAAATGTGTATCCTACTGTTGTTGGATGGAATATTCTATAAATGTCAATTAGGTCAAATTCATCAATGGTGCTATTTAGATCAAGTGTATCTTTACAGATTTTCCACCTGCTTGATTTCTCAATTTTTCTTAAGGGGATTAGTAGTCTCCAACTCTAGGAGTGGGTTTTTTGTTTCTTTCAATTCTGTTATTTTTTTGCGTTATATATTTTGATGCTCTTTGATTACATGCCTACATGTTTAGAATTTTGTTTTCTTGGAGAATTGTCCCTTTTATCATTATTGAATGATTTATTTATTCCTGACAATTTCCCTTGCTCTGAATTCTGCTTGTATGAATTAATACAGCTACTCCAGCATTCAATAAATGTTAACTTCTTGTTATTATTCAATTATAAGTGCTTTGAGGTG
This sequence comes from Eonycteris spelaea, assembly GCA_003508835.1. Lineage (NCBI taxonomy): Eukaryota > Metazoa > Chordata > Mammalia > Chiroptera > Pteropodidae > Eonycteris > Eonycteris spelaea. The sequence continues at coordinate 5,143,880 of PUFA01000033.1, read as the reverse complement.
ATGGACAATGTTCTTATTTATTCTTCTTTTAAGATGACACAGTGCCTAGGACACTATTGAGCACAGGTATGCTCAAAAATAAAAGTTTTATGAGTAATTAATAGGGATTAGATGTTTGTGAGTAGAGCATATTATCATTCTATAAATAAAGAAGAGTGAGATTACATAAATATTTTTAAATTCCAAAAAGAATACTCTATTTTTCAATGTGCTAAAACTGAATTGATATTTAAATTAGCAAATTCAGAAATGACTACTTCAAAGGGACAAGAGTGATATTTTGAAATAGCATAGGATTTTTAAGTATTTTACAATTATTAAAGTAAATGGAACTAAAAATGCTGTAGTTTCCTGTTTTTTTTTTGTGTTGTTGTTGTTTTTACTTTACTAATTGGTATTGGATTGAATATTTTTCAACAGTGCAGGCTCTATGAATAATATTGTACATCTTTTCATTGCCCAATAAGTGTAGATCTTTCAGAGTCTAACTAAGGTTCAAAAAGTAAGACATCAGAGCTAAAAATCACCCACAGTAGAGGGAAAATTTTTCCAAGTGGCCTTTCTCAGTCTAGTTTTAAATTATCCTCAAACAAAAATCTTCATTATTTAAATTCTCCCAGTTCAAAATAGAATGAAAGGTTCATTCTTACTTGAAATACATTCTTAGTTGTCGATAGAATGAAATTGTAATGAATTAAGGGGCAATTTTCAAAATGTGTACAATTCATTTTAAATTTAGAAAGAGGCCTATGCTAACCTAATAGTGTGAACAGGTCAAAGAGTTTTATTCTATAAGAAAGAAGGAAGCTTTCCAAATTGAAAGGGAAGGTACTATTGAGGACTTGATGCCCATGGCTTAGATTTTTTAAAGTGGGAAAAAAATAGAGCTGATTCAAAGAAATGAGGAGTGGCCAGAGGTGACTATTAAAATAAGGCAAAATTGAGAAATCTGTGATTTCAGACTACAAGAATACAATAGGAAAACCACAAATATGTGTTACATTATTCGGGAGCTTGAGTATTTCTTCTTGTTATGTTATTATTTCCAGTATTTTTCTTTAAAAACCTCATTTGCAGGAAAGAGAAAAGAAAGACAATTGGAATAGAAAGAGAGGAAGAAAAGCTTATTCTATTTAGAAAATTCACTCCTATCATAGATTTTAAGTTCAATGGAACAAGTAATGGAAAAAAATCTCTAGCATCAAGTTTCTAGAATCCATCATAAAGAAACCTATAGTTGCAACTTAAGATGTAAGCTTGGGCTCCTTGCACAGAGAACTGGAAATGCTATCCATCAATCTACCTTTCCATCAATCCACCTATTGACACTGTAAAGAGACTCCTCTGTGATATTTATCATTTGTTTCAACAGAAATAGACATACAAATTTTAAGTACAGAAGGAGCAACACCCAATAAAGGCAAAAAGAAATTCAGTAAAACAATGATTACACCTGGAAGGACTTGCAGAATTGTGTACTGCTTCCCTGAAAATAGAAAGTAGAATCATGAAAAAGCAAATCATATGTTTTAAAATGGAGTGGGAAATGTACTTCTGCAAAGATTATGTGTTAACATTGCTGCAGAATCGAAAAACTTCAGAGAATATTATATCTTATGACAATCAGAACTTCTGACAAACTCTTGTCCAGTTAGAATTATAAGGGGAAAATTACCGTTTCAGTATATCAGCTCTTATGCCTGAAACTTTAGAGGAAATGTTCAGTATATACGCCAGACTTATTTAAAAGAAAACACACACACACACACACACACACACACACACACACACACAGCAAAAGCACAGAATCACCTCTTCTTTATGGCAGCTGATTTTAGCATTGAACATCTTTTAAAATAATAGATGTCTATACTCTGGCAATCATCAAAGAGGGAATTTTTATGAATTTAACTTTTTAGGAAAGGTAACCAAATACTGTACATCCAGTTGATATATATATATACCACTATTATAAAAAGTACTAGAACTAAGTTATTTAAATTTTTGTATAACAAAATCTGTAGCTGTAGTCATTATAGTTATTTGTACACTTTACTTAACTAAATATTGTTTGGATTATATATATGTTATATGATCAATATTTTATCTATTCATCATTCTATTAAGAGATTAATTACTGTGAAATCTATCTCAATTCTTCAATCACTATTTTAAAGTCCTCAGAAATTCAAAGCATTATTTCAATTGGTAAGAAGAGTAAGCTTATATGAGGTAATTTATGCTGCTGCTGCAAAATCTATTTCATTATCACAATTGAAATATGCTGGAAAATGCCATTATTTTATCTAAAAATATATTGCCATTTAAAAACAACCAAATTAACCTTCTTTAAATATAATGTAATGACTAAACCTAATAAAGAAAATGTTAACACAAATTTAATTTTTCTATGATAGAGAAGAAAAAGATCCCTGACAAAATTCATGGAATTCATGCATTTTTTAAATCAGTGATCAGATATGTTTTGCTGATTAACTCCGATTGCTCTTTTTTATGTTCCTGCTTATAGACTGAAGATTTTATGCATTTAGAAGTATAAATTTTTAAGTATCATGTTAAAGCTAAAATATTCAATTAAGTATAAGCAGATCATGGGGTAAGCTTAGTTATGAGAGATTTGTGGCCTTTTCATCTATTATTATTTTTAGGTGATATAGGCAAGGCAAACATTTGCACAACTCACAGAAATGGTAATTAATATTTATATGACTCTGAAAATGTATAATTAATATATGTATATATTTCATAGGCTTATCTGTGAAAAATAGAGTTGGAATAGGTGTTACTTCATTTTGAAATATTACAAATGACTCTCTGATCCTGATGTTATAATCATAAGGAACAAGAGATATTTACTAAGCAAAGTAAGACCTTAGCACATTGCTGAAATCTCAACAAATATTTATAAAATAAGGTGGGATTTTTTTCAAAGTATTGTAGTAAGAACTAAATGAAATAATATGAATAAATCGTTTAGCAAAATATCTGTCACATTGTGAATATTCTTTAAGTGGTATATAACCCTTATATTTGTGTAGGTCAGTCTTCTTACTAAGAGTTAAAAATCTATTTGATTATGAAGTAATTTAAAAACATATAATACCAGGCAGCATAAGATAAACATCAAATGAAGAAGAGGAGGCCATGACCAGATAACTTAGGGAATCATTGAAATGCAGGCTTGCCGGAAGAGCCAGCCGGCTAAAGTCGAACAGCACCTAAAAGAGGGGGTGAAGCCTAAGGGAAAAAAAGAAGACAGAAAAGATCTTTCAGGAGAGCTAACAGTGAGCACTGCAGCCTTGTCTTTATTTAGCATAGCCTTTATGTATCTTTTTGAATACAATAGCAAAGCACAGAGTACAATAGCAAAGTACAGAAAGATAAGCTTAGCTCTAAGCACGATGCTGTTTACTAAACACTACATCATCCTAGTTCCCATAAACTCCATGGTAAACAGAGCATTTTTGCATATAAGGTCAAAGCACGGTCAGCAACTCCTTTAGGGCAAAGTACACTTCTTTGTGCATAAATTACTTGAGGTACGTGACACCTTCAGGCCTCATAATGGCTCTGACACAGGCTGTTCTTGAGGAATGATGCCAGCCTACAGGCTCTGAGTCCTGGTACTACCATTTGCAAGCTATGTAATCTTGGGCAGGTTATATTATATCAATGTCTCAGTTTTCATTTTTAAAATGAGGATACTGATAGCTATTCCCAAGAGAAGGATTCAGCAAATACTCAGCATCTAGAAAACACTAAATTATATTGGCTTAGAATCATTACTATGATTTCTGAAATGTAGTAGTGTTGTTTGTTGTTTTGAAAGAAGATGGCTAGTAATTTTAAATCAATCATTTTTTTTTTTCCCTAAGTCACCTACCTAACAAAAAGGCAATTGTACTGAAAAATGATAGGGTAACCTCAGCAAATGAATTTTAAGGATATTAAGCCTAAGAGTTTTCCTTGAATTTCATAGAGAAAAGAACTAGAGAAACCGCCAAACAAGACGTGGGGACTAAATATTGTAGAAGCTGAATTTAAAAAAAAATATGTCCTTATGAATCTTTTTGTTCCCTGGATTCTCAAAAGTCACAAATTGTAAATACCACCTGGGTCAATGGATAACATCATAATAATTAAAAGATAGAAGAAAAAACACCATAATGAGAAGAGTATTGTGATCAGCAGAAAGGGAAAATAAATTTGTTTTGTAGTTCTTGATTTTATATATGGTATCATCAGAGTTGAATAAAATTCCTTCGTTTAGAATTTAACATCATTGAATAAAATAGTACAAAAATACAGCTTCTAAAAGCTCTGTGTATCAAATACAAGCTGAACAATGCTACTCTATGAAGATCAGACACATGTACAAAAGTCTTTGATTTCCATTGTTATAATTATTTCTATCTACTAAGTACAATATGAACAGACAGATTCAGGTTACATAGGTCACTGTGTTAGCTAAATGGTAGTAAAGGTGAAAAAGAGTTCCGTTGGCATATTGAGAAACTTCATTTTCCTCCTCTGATGGAACTTGGGAACTATAATCTTGCATACTTTTTATGGGATCTTGTGCAACTCATTTTAGTTTAGATTTCAGTTTATTCATCCATAAAACAAGAGTGAAAAATGAAATTGTCTCTAAAAGCTATTCATTGATTCCACAAAGTCCTAGCTGAATTAAAATATCATGACCCTCATGAAGATGATCTCTATTTAAGTACACCTCAGAGAACATTCAAAAAAGAGTTATTTTAGAAGCTTAAAGCTGCTTATATGGCAACACTCAGGTTGAATCACGGCAGAAAACTAATATCCTACATGTGTAGTAATAGTCGATATCTGAGAGTTAATCCCTATCAGTCACAGTTAAAAAGATGTCTTCAGCTACTCTGAAAGGAACGGTTTCTGATATTCTGGTGAATTGAAAAAGGGTAAAATGCTGAGTTTGTAGATAAAATAATTTGATTTCCTAGAGGAAAAACAAGTAAAAATTTAAGAAAAAACAATCTCTAGGCTGACAAAATATATAGACAAAGATATTCATACTGATTTTACCCTCACTGAAATAGTCCATCTTCTCTCTTACATTCTATTATTATTCCTACTCCTGTTTCATCTGAGACTAGCAAAGAGAACATAATTCACTGTCTTCAAGAAATGTACTCCAACAGTCTTCATAAAACCATTGAGTCTTTTCAAAATTTGAAAAAAAACTACATTTTTGACTTAATTTTTAATGAATTAATCTATTGTCTTTGTGCCACATGGACATAGTCCATGTGTTTTAGTTGTATTCAATTAATTATATTATACATTATATCATGTAACTCTAATATGTGATTTATATATATTATGTATGATTTAATACCATTAATTAATTGTATTTACATTAATAAAAAGTAGTTACTTTTATACAGATATTTAAAATAAATTAATACTAAGTATTTTACATCATTTAGTATATTAATTCCAAAGAGACATGAACAATTGTTATCTTCTTTGTATATCTTAAGATTCTTGACACTAAAAATGATCAAGAAGATATTAATTCAATTTAGACATATTCACATGCTATCATGCCTGGCATATCCTTACACCATCTATAGGAAGCAGTTTAGCTATGTATTCATCCTCTTGTACCTAGTGCTTCATTCCTGAAAAACTGTCTCAATATAAATAATATTAACTATGAAAAAGGCTCTTTTTATAAAACTTTTCATTGTATGTACCACAAAAGAATAGGCAGCAATCTATTCAGCAAGACACTCAACTATGAAAGAGCAGATTGATAAAATAAAACATAACCATTAAAATGGTGGCATGAGATGACACAGTAATACAAAAAGTAAAAATCATATAAACTAAGTTTTAAAAGCATGAAATAAAATTATTTAATTTATAATTTAAAAATATGTTTAAAATTTATGAAAAAGTATAAGAAAAAATTTTCAAACTTTACACCCTAATGTTAAGATAATGGGGTATATATTTAAATTGTTTCTTTTTCTATTTGCCAAAATAGAAATAGATACTATATTGCCTAATTATAGTACAGAAAAAAAATAATTAAAAGATAAAAGGGCCTCAATGCACCAATTCTAGATGTATTAGAAACAAATTAGGAAAGCCAGACAAAATGACTTACAAGATCAGCTATGAGCGCCTTTACTTTTGTTAGAGATAACTTTTCTAACTCATTTGAGCAATTTGAACTAATTCAAAATAAATTTAGTTCATGAGACTTTGAAATCACATAACCAGTGATTTCCTTTTTCATGCTATATTATCGTGAATTAAGTACAAAGACTCTTCCAATCATGTAACCTAGAGATTATTTCACCTACTGCTCTGTTTGGCTGCCAGTCTCTTGTCTTTCTCTTCAGCAATGGTGAGGAAGATACCCCTTCTGTAAGGAAGAGAAATCCATGGTTTGTTGCCTTTGCCAATAAAAAAAAATAATGCTGGAGAGCTGAGTGGCAAAGCTATTGCCATTGGCATCTTTCATATGAACTACATCAAAAAGGCAGGTTGTGTCTCTCTGTTGGTTATCACACCAGTTCTTCCCAGGTTATTACCACCAGTCATCTTACATAGGTTGCCGATGTCAAAATCAATAAAATCAGTAATTTTGCTAGGTTCCAAATCAATCCAAATGATGTCATTTGTCTTAATGAGGAGATCGGGGAGTGGATGATGTGAGCATTGTAGTTTATTAGGTGAGGGATTCCTATTGTTCCCACGAAGATCTTTCTCCCTTTGCACAACTTGTATTTGGCCTCCTCAGGTTCAATTCAATGAACCTGAGCAAAGTGACCCATAGTGTCATAGATCATATGGAAATTTTCCTTGGTCTTGTCAATGCCAATGATATCTATAAAACCAGCCAGGTAGGTTACATCAGTTTGGATTTTGCCATCAATCTTAACAAACTGCTGCATGCAGATTTTCTTTACTTCATCTCCTGTTAGGGCATACTTTAGTCTGCTCCTTGGTGAGAAGGAGACATTCTCTCAGCTTGTAAGGTCTGGTAGATGGACTAGGAGCAAATACACTGGTCAGTTTATGCAGCATTCAATGCTTTGGAGACGGTACCTGCTTCAGATGTTTCTTGGGACCACAAACCATGGTCGTGCTGGACATAGAAAGAGGACAATGATTTTTAAATATATATATATATATATATATATATATATATATATATATGTATGTATGTATTTTAGAAATGGACTTCTCCCTTAAATAAACATTATATGAAATACCAGTAATTATAAAACAAACAAAATCAAGATTTTGGAGGCTAGGCCAGCTCTCCCCCAACTTCACAGGCTTATCACCTCTGAGTTTTTGGACACGTAATGACCTCTGTGGAACATAGTGCAACAAGCAAAAGCCAAAAACCTGACTTAGAAAATCACATTTTATTAAAAGAAAGAAAACCTGGAAACCTTAATAAGTTAAATATTTAAGGATGGATCCAGGACTAGAAACTAGGTGTCCAACGTTCTCATTTACTGCTTTTTTCATCTACACATCCATCTCTTTATAAACAACTGTATACTTAAAAAAATGTGGGGTAATGAATGCAACATGTAGCAACTTGTATCAAGCCAGTCTTTCCAAGGATTATTTTTAATTGTTTGCCTGAAAACAGTAAAGCAATTTCAGCTCAAGTATGAAGATCGGTTTCTAGTTTGTTACTTGATGTGCCAGGTTATCCTTCTGATACATACCTTCCAAGCCAGTGCCTCTTCCAGAAACCCCAATTAGCATTGTTAGTACTTAGCATCTCCTAATCATCAGATAACATTAAAAAATCTGAAAGAAAAAAATGGTGCTAAATATTTTTCTTTTTTTTCAGATATCATTTGTTTTTATAAAAGTCTTTTGAGGACAATTATTTAACACATTAAAACAAAAGACTAACACAGGTCACCTACTATGGAAGGCCACCTGGTATGACTGGGAGACATACCAAATCTAGTACATAGAAAAGAACAGATAAAATGAAGACATAAAAACCATGTTTCAAATGAAATTACAGGAGAAAGCTCTAGAAAAAGAACTAAATGAAAGAGAGACAAGCAACCCACAAGATACACAATTCAAAACACTGGTTATAAAAATGCTCAATGAATTTAGAGGAAGAAAAGATGATCTCAGCGAGAACTCCAACAAAGAGATAGTAAGCATAAAAAAAAGACATAGAAATGATTTAAACAGAACATCAGAAATGAAGAATACAATAATTGAAATAAAGAATATACTAGAAGGAATCAGCAGTAGATTGATGAAGCAGATGATCTAATCAGAGATTTAGAAGACAAGGTAGCGTAAACATCCAATCAGAACAGTAACAAGAAAAAAAATCAAAAAAAAAATGAAGATAGCTTAAGGGGCCTCTGGGACATCAGGTGTACCAACATTTCCATCATAGGAGTACTAGAGGAAGAGAGAGAACAAGGGATTATGAACCTGTTTGAAGAAATGATGGAAAACTTCTATAACCTGGCAAAAAATATATACAAGTCCAGGAAGTGCAAAGAGTCCCAAACTAGAAGAACTCAAACAGACCCACACCAAAACACATCATAATTAAAATGTCAAAGGTTAAAAACAAAAAGAGAATACTAAAAGCAGCAAAAGAAAGGCAGCTAGTTACTTTCAAGAACCCCCGCCCCACCCCCCACCATAAGACTGTCAGCTGATTTCTCAACAGAAACTTTACACACCAGGAGGGATTGGCATGAAGTATTCAAAGTGATGAAAAGCAGGGATCTGCAATCAAGACTACTCTAGCCAGCAAAACTATCAATTAAGATCGCAGGTGAGATAAAAAGATTCTCAGACAGGACAAGCTAAAGGAATTCATCACCACCAAGCCAGTATTACAGAAACGTTATAGGGACTTCTTTAAGAATAAGGGGGAAAAACATAAATATGAATAATAAAATGGCAATAGCGATGTAACTATCAATAATCAATTTAAATAGGATAAATATTCAAATTAAAAGATATAGGATAGTTGAGTGGGTAAGAAAACAAGATCTGTACATATGCCGTCTACCAGAGACCCCCTTAAAATTGAAAGACACATACAAATGGCAAGTAAAGGGATAGAAAAAGGTAATTCGTGCAAATGGAAATAAAAAAGCTGGGGTAGCCATACTTATGTCAGACAAAATAGACTTTAGAACAAAAGCTATGATAAGAGACAAAGAAAGATATTACATAATGACAAAGGGATCAATCTAACAAGAGGATATAACCCTAGTACATTTATGCATCCAACATAGGAAGCACCTAATTATATAAAGCAAATATTGATCAAACTAAAGGGAGATATTGTCAGTAATACAGCCAGATAAGGGTTTTTTACACCTCTTTGACCCCAATGGACAGATCTACCAGACAGAAAATTAACAAAGAAATAGCAGCCTTAAATGATACACTAGATCAGATGGTTTTATTTATATTTTTAGAGCATTTCACCCCACAGCAGCAGAATGTACATTCTTTTTTTTTCCCCCTTGTTTTATCGAAATATAACAGACAATTAGTTGCTTGTATTTACTTTGCACGATTCATTGAGGTTTTTTTTTTCAGTTATAGTTGGCATACAATAATATAACAGTTTCAATTGTACAGCATAGTAAGCAGAGATCCACATAACTCACAGTGATCACTACACTAAATCTAATGCCCTTCTTCCCCTTTACATATATCACAACATTATTAACCATTTTCTCCATGCTACACTCTACATCTCCATGTATATTCTGCAACTATCTATTTGTACTTCCTAATCCCTTTAACTTTTTTTTACCATCCTCCCAACCACCCTCCTACCTAGGAGCCTTCAAAATATCCCATGGATCTATGAATTTATTTCTATTTTTTGTTGTTCTTGTTGGTTTTGTACTTTCATGTACTTTCAATATACATGAAATCATGATATATTTTTCTTTCTCTATCTGACTTATTTCATTCAGCACAATACCTTCTAGGTCTATCAAGGCAATATCTTTTTCCCATACCCTTCCTTTTAGTCTGCATGTGTCTTTTAATCTGAAGTGAGTCTCTTGTAGGCAGCATATGTAAGGGTCTTGTATCCTTATCCGTTCAGCCACACTATCTTTTGGTTAGAGCTCTTCTTTTTCCATTTGAGGTACTTGTTGATAGGACTATAGTAGTTATTACCACTCTTTATTTATGTTTTTGATATATGTATTTTCTTCTTAAAGAAGTCCCTCCAACATTTCCTATAACACTGGCTTGGTGGTGATAAATCCCTTAGCTTATTTTTGTCTAGGAAGATCTTTATCTATCCTTCCACTCTAAATATAACTTTGCTGGATAAAATATTCTTGGTTGTAGATCCTGGGTTTTCATAAAATACTTTGTACCAAGTCCTTCTGTCTTCCATGGTTTCTTTTGAGAAATCAGCTTTCGGTCTTATGGGTGCTCCCTTGTAGGTAACTAACTCCTTTTTTTCTTGTCGCTTTTAAGATTCTTTGTATTAAACCGTTGGCATTTTAATTATAATGAGTCTTGGTGCTGGCCTCTTTGGCTTCATCTTCCTCAGGACTGTATGTCTATTTTCTTCACCAGGTTAGGGAAGTAATTGAGCTTATTATAATAGGTGTCCAGGGGCACAGTCCTGCAAGGGGTTCAGCTGAAGACCAAATTTAGACCAGCCTGTGCCCTCTGGGGCCACATATTAAGATTCAGCAAGCAATCCACAGATACTGTGCTCAAGAGGCCACACTGGAAACCATGATCAGCTGCCACCAATTTGAATCTTGGCACTGCTCAGCAAGGAGCACCTGTGTCATGGAGGATATACCTGAATGTGGCTTGAATGGGGCCGCAAGTTGGGAGAGGTGGAGTTTCAGTGAATCCTCTGGGCAGAGCAACCTGTTATCCAGTTTGATGACATGTCAGCTATGGCAGCACTGAGTCCGCACTCTGGGAGGTGGGAGGGCTCAACAGGGAATAGTAGACACCGCTGGCACTTCTGTCCAGGAGGGAGCCTTGCCTCCAGCCCTCACTCTGAGAACTCAGTGTCTCCCTGTAAGGCCTGGTGGCCCCAGAGCAGCCAACTGGCACTAGTGCTCAAAGCAAGCAGGTCCTTCATGGGGAAAATTTGCTGGTGGACATGGTCCCTTTAAGAGGCGTCTGCAGCTGCTGGCTGTCACTGCCACAGCCTCTGTCCCACTCAACTGATCAGGACCGGGAGGCCTCATGTCTTCACCCTCTCCTACATTCTACCATTGCAGGTTAGTTATTTCTCTCTCTAGTTGTAGTGTTTCTGTGCCTCTAGGTTCCAGGTGACTTTCCTTGCTGTTTGCTCCATGTTTCTGTCACAATTTTGATGTAGTAGCAAGAAGGATGAACAACGCCTCTATTATCTATGTCATTTTTTTTATTCCTCAGAATGTACATTCTTCTCAAGTGAACATGGAACATTTTCCAGGATAGATTACATGTTAAGTCGCAAAACAAGCCTCAATAAATTTAAGAAGATTGAAATCATATTAAATGTCTTTTCTGACCACAGTGGTATGAAACTACAAGTCAATTACAAGAAAAAAAAATCATAAGCACGTGGAGGCTAAATAACATGCTACTAAAAAATAAATGGGTTAACAATAAGATCAAGGAAGAAATCAAAAGATAGCTTGAGATAAATGAAAATGAAAACACAATGACTCAAAATCTGTGGGGCACTGTGAAAGCAGTTCTAAGAGAGAAATTCATAACAATACAGGCTTATTTAAAGAAACAAGAAAAATCTTAAATAAACAATATGACCTTACACCTAAAGGTAGAAAAAGAACAGCAAACAAAGCACAAAGTACAAGGGAGAAAATAAAGATTCGTGTGGAAATAAATAAAATAGAGTATATAAAAACAACACAAAGATCAATGAAATCAAGCGCTGTTTTTCTTTGAAAAGATAAACAAAATTGATAAACCTTCAACAGACTCATCAAGAAAAATAAAATAAAGAGGACCCAAATAAATAAAATCAAAAATGAAAGAGGAGACATGAAAACTGACTCTTCAGAAATACAAAGAATTGTAAGAAAATACTATGAACAATTATATGCTAACAAATTTGATATCTGGAAGAAATGGATACATTCCTAGAAGCATACAATCTTGCAAGACTGAATCAAGAAGAAACAGAAAATCTGAACCAACTGATTACTACAAATGAAATCGAATGAGTAATCAAAAAAACTCCCAACAGACAAAAGTCTTGAATGGGTTGGTTCCTCAGGTGAATTTTACCAAATATTCCAAGGAGAATTAACACCTATTCTCAAACTATTCCAAAAAGTTCAAGAGAATGGAAGGCTCCCAAGCTCATTTTACGAAGTCATTACCCTGATTCCAAAATCAGACACACATTACAAAAAAATGAAAATTATAGTTCAATATCCTTGATGAACATAGATGCAAAACTCCTCAACAAAATATTAGCAAACTGTATTCAGCTATACTTTAAAAAGATTATACACTATGATCAAATTGGATTTACTCCTGGGATACGAAGCTTAATTCATTATTTGCAAATTAATGTGATACACATCATTAACAAATTGAAAGATAAAAATTATATGAACATATCAATAGATGAAGAAAAAGCATTTGCCAAAATCCAGCATGCATTTATGATAAAAACTCTCAGGAAAGTGTAAATAGAAGGAACACACTTCAACATAATGAAGGCTATATATAGGACAAACCCATAGCTAATATCATACGGTTTTCCTTAAGATAAAGAAGAAGACGATGATGTCCACTTTCCCCACTTTTATTCAACATAGTACTAGAAGTTCTAACCACAGAAATTAGACAAGAAAGAAAAATAAAAGGCATATAGGCATATAAATGGGAAAGGAAGAAGTAAAACTGTCAGTTGTAGATGACATGGTGTCTATATAGAGAACTCTAAAGATCCCACCAAAAAACTATTAGAAATGACAATCAAATTCAGTAAAAAAGCGGGATATAAAATTAATGTTCAGAAGTCATTTGTATTTCTGTACACCAATAATAAACTATAGGAAAGAGAATTAAGAAAACAATCCCAATCCCATTCACAATTACATCATAAACAATGAAATACCTAGGAATAAATTTAACCAAGGAGGTAAAAGACCTGTACTCTGAAAATCATATAATTAAAAAAAGGAATTGAAGAAAAAACAAATAAATGGAAGCATATTCCATGCTCATAGATTGGAAAAATTTACATTGTTAAAATGCCCATACTACCCCAAACAATCCGTAGAGTCAATGTAATCTCCATCAAAATGCCAATGGCATTTTTCACAGAACTAGAACAAATAATCCAAAAGTTTATATGGAACCTTAAAAAACCCTGAATACCCAAAGTAATATTGAGAAAGAAGAACAAAGTTGGAACTATCATACTCCCTTATATTCTATGCTACAAGGGTGTAATAATCAAAACAGCATGGTTCTGGCATAAAAATGGACATACGGATCAATGGAACAGAATAGAGAGCCAAGATACAAATCTACACCTCTATGGGAATTTAATCTATGACAAAAGAGACAAGAATATACAATGGGGTAGAGATAGTCTATTCAATAAATAGTATTGTGAAAACTGAGCAGATACATACCAAAAAATGAAACTGGACCACCTACTTACATCTTGTACAAGAATAAACTCAAAATGAATTAAAGACTTAATATTTTCCCCTAAAAGAAAACATAGTCAATAAACTCTTTAACATTATTCTTAGTAATATTTTTTCTGCCAAATCTCCTCAGGCAAGGGAAACAATAGAAAAAAATACACAAACGCGACTACATCAAACTAAAATGCTTTTACACAGCAAAGGAAACCACCAAAACAAAAAGACATCCTATGAATGGGGGAAGATATTTGCCAATGATACATCTGGTAAAGGGTTAATATCTAAAATTTATAAAGAACTCATACAGCTCAAGACCAAGAAAACAATTCAATTCAAAAATGGGCAGAAGACCTGAAGAGTTATTTCTCCAAAAAGGACAGACAGTCAATAGACATAAGAAAAGATGCTCAATGTCACTAATCATCAGAGAAATGCAGATTAAAACCACAATGAGATATCACCTCACACCTGGCAGAATGGCTAGCATCAATAAATCAACAAGTGTTGGCAAGGATGTGGAGGAAAGGGAACCCTCGTCCACTGTTTGTTGGTGGAATTGCAAATTGGTACAGCTATTATGGAAAATATTTTGGAGGTTTCTCAAAAAATTAAATATAGAACTACCTTTGTCTCAGCAATTCCATTTTGGGTATTTATCCAATGAAAACTAAAACAATTTGAAAAGATATATGCACCACTATGTTCACTGCAGTGCTATTTATAATAGCCAAGATATGGAAGCAACCTTAATGCCCATCAATAGATGATTGGCTAAAGAAGTGGTAGTGCATATATACAATAAATATTACTCAGTCAAAAGAAACTGAAATCTTACCATACATGGTTGGACCTAGAGGATACTATGCTAAGTGAAATAAGTCAGACAAAGACAAACACTGTATGACTTCACTTACATGTGGGATCTAAAGAACAAAATAAATTAACAAGCAGAACAAAAACAGACTCATAAATAAATTATATAAATGTCTATCCACTATGCTGCACACCTGAAACTAATAGAAAATAATAAAAAGAAAAAAAAAAGATGTAAGGCTAAGTACCTTAAGACAGTATCGTTCTTTTCAAATTGAAATATCATAAAGTTTTGTATTGAAAGTAGTTTCAAAGGAAGTGCTTTTTTTATACATTAAGTTTTTGAAAGAAAATTATATCAAGGGGCCGCAAACTTCTTAAGGATTAGGTAGTGTTTTAGGCTTGTGGGCCACATGGTATATGTTACAGGTACTCAATTTATTCATTCTGAAGATGCATGGAAAAAGCAGCCATAGATATATAAATGATTAACACTGCTGTGTTCTAATAATCTTTTATTTTAGAAAATATGTGGAACAACAACCCATGGTTCATAGCTTACTGACTCTGAGTTAAGTGATATTAAGCGAACTTCTAAAGTTTAAAGTGAGCACTTAAAGACACATTGCGGAGGAATATATTTAAGCTTATAACTAAATAATAATAAAGGAATTAGGTTTTCAGGGGAACAAAAGACTTAAAAACACTTTTTTTCCTTTTATATGTATCTTATTCAAGTAAATTATTTTTTCTGCTTTTATTATATTTATAATAAGTGAGAATTATAAAATATTTAACTTAAAAGGGAGTTCAATCATACAGTAAAAAAGGGAGAGTTTAATTTGATAATCAGAACAAAGATCATGTATCCATGTTTCCTTATATATATATTTTTTTCTTCTTCAGAAGGTAGCAATTTTCAAGGCATATATTTTTGCCATTTAGTTAAATGAGTTGATAATGACTACTGCTTCTCTGATCAGGTTTTATTAAACAATGCCAGTTAATTATCCAAAACTAGTAGATGAAAGAAACTTTTACATTCATAGAATTTTTTCTTTTTTACAATTTTAACAATTTCAGTTGAATTTATCTTTGAAAGTAAGTTACATTTTCTGTAGAATTACACCATAGCATGTACCTTTGGCCAGGAGTCGGTGGGTGGGGTTGACAGGCCTTGCCTAGTTTGCCTGATTTAAATTATTCATGGTAAGCAGGTGGTGGTGGTAGAGATGGTTATAGGTTCTCTCTATGATTATCTGCTCCTTTCAACTATATCTAAGTAAAACAAAAGTCCTATGATATGGCTTAAGGAAAAAATGTCAGACTTTTCCCATTTTGAAGCAAGATTTCAACTAAGAATGACAAAAATGACTTGGATCTGGGCCTCTGAAAGTGTTTGCTGCTAGTAAGTTGTATTTTAAATTTGATTGCTTTATAATAACCCTCCATCATTTATTAAAAATTCATGTTGCTAGTGAAGAGTTTTGTATATTTCAAAGATTTGTTTCCAGATAGAAAACCGGGATATAAAAGAGATTATATTTTAATGAAAGTATTTAGAAAACAGAAATGAGCCTACTAATTGAGCGTAAATTAACTAGCAGATTTTTTTGTTTAAAAAGGCACAGGAGTCACTTATTCTTGTTGCATTTACAAAGTGAAAAAAATTCAGCTGACGCTATTGTATGGGAGTCAGTTAGAATGGCAATGTCTCAGTCCATAGGTCCAAGTGAACTGCTTAGGTAGGCAAATTAAATTATTCCTCTCTGTCACTGGATAGTCCAAATACCAGTGGTTATCTGTCAACTGTGTAGTTACAGTAACTAGTTTAGGGCACATAATCCAATCAGAGCTAATGACATGTAAGGAATGTTTTTTTTTTTTTTTTTTTTCTGGAATAAGGAAAAGTTGCCTCTCTTTTCCACTAGAAGAAATTATTTCCTTTTTTTGAGTGATGTGAGAATATGAGTTCAGATCAGTGAGAGAACCTAGAGGGGCCAAGAAATGCAGGGAGAAGAAGGCCACCATTTGCAGCCTGAGAATGACATTTCCAACATGTAACAGAGAGAATGGGAGAAACTAGATCATTGGTGATATCATTTGAGCTACTAGGTCCAATTTGCCTGAAGTTAAGCCCTACCTTTCACTGGCAGCCCTAATAAGTACACAAAAAATAAGTGCACAAAAGTATCTTTTGTTGTTGTTGTTGAATTTTTGATTAAATTAAACAAATCTCAAGAGCTAAGCCCTGAAACAAGTGCCAGGGATCCCTCAGAGGAGCTGCCACCCTTAGGAAGAAGGGGTGATAGAGAATCAGAACTGGTATTTTGTCCCTGTGCCTTTCCTGGAGATGCTTTTATTTTGGAGGGCTTTTATTTTGGAGGTCTCACTGAATAATTCCAGGTCTTCACTCCCAAAAGCAAAATCAAGATTTTAGTTTAAAATAAGGGCAAACGAGAATTACCTATCTCTAAACTACTTAGATTGCTTATTCAATTGGAGAAAAGTGGAAAGAGCACACACTTTGGAGTCAGGTAGCTCTGGGTTTAAATTTTGGCTCCAACACATTTACTAACTCTTAAACCTTGTGCAAGTTACCCTACCTCTTTTAGGCTTACCTTCTCATATGTTTAATAGTTATAATAATATTTACCATACAGGAATTTTGAAAGGATTAAATGATGGTAACATTTAGGTAAAGTATTTAGTACAGGATCTAGCAAAACTCAAGCTTCCTTGCCAATATTAACATTGTTTTATTTCTGTTTTACATTTTTCTGGATATGATTCTTATTAATCGTATGTCCTGTGGCCACTAGAGAAAAAATATGATGGTATTCTTTCTTCACCGAGTAGATGTTCACAATTATTGTAATCTAGCAGCAGATTTGGGGAGAGGCAGAGTTCTGCTAGCTTTCTTTGATTCCATCCTAGCCTACATTGATGTAAAATGGTATCATTGTTTTTCATAAATAAACAATTAGTTAGTCCAGATTATATCCTCTATATTTAATGAACAATGCTAGTAAACAAAGATGTGACTTTTTAACAAATAGGTTTTAATGCAAGTTATGTGTCTGTGCTGCTAGCCCTCCTCCACACTTACTGCACCTGTGTCAGACCTTTCTAATTCATCACTTTCTAATTCAGCACCTGCCTTCTCAATTACTCACAACATGGTACTTTAGGATATTAGTTCCAGTTGAAAGTGGTGTTAATTACCATCGTGATTATTAGATATTTCCCCATGTTTATCACATTAGTAAGTATGTTATATGATGCCTTTGATATTTTCTATATGAGCCATATATTAAGATTAGCCACATTAGGTTAAAATAATTAATTACATGTATATTTATGTCATGTAGATATTGAAATTCCACATCAGTTCACCAAAACCAGAAACCTTGGAATGGCTCATATCTATATTCCCCGATGCCCATTATATGTGATTAACTAAAAAAAAAATAACCAAACAATTTTGTACAGCATACTGGAACAATTCAGAAGTAGCCATAACAATTTGCAGGGTCAACAATCCAGGCCTGAAAAATCAAAGTGAGTTCAGAGAATAAGAAGTCATCAACCACACAGTGACATAATATCAGGTGTTGCTAACATAGAAATGACACATACATCATTGATTTTCTAAATAAATATTAATACCTCAGATAGTTGCCATTGTGAAAGGGATGTTATTATATGCATGATATAAATTTCATCGCTTCAATGTGTCTTTGCCTCGGATGATAATGCCCATTGAAGTTATTATCATTTCAGAAAGAGTAAAAATTGCAATAATGCATTTCACAATTCTGTAGGGATTTTTTAAATTTGTTATGTTTTTTAAATTTCCTTTGTCTTCTAAAGAAAAAATAATGATAGTATAAGTTTAACAGCACTCCTCAATCCCTAATACCTAAGAATGCCATTTTAAAGTAGCGGGATTCAGAAGCACCTATTCTATAAAGAAAGGTATTGTGCACTGAATATTGACTTAGTC
This sequence comes from Eonycteris spelaea, assembly GCA_003508835.1. Lineage (NCBI taxonomy): Eukaryota > Metazoa > Chordata > Mammalia > Chiroptera > Pteropodidae > Eonycteris > Eonycteris spelaea. The sequence goes on along the minus strand of PUFA01000033.1, from coordinate 5,125,355 downwards.
TTCACAACCAATGAGGTGAAGTTGGGTTTCCTGAGAGGTCTCTTATCTTCCAATATATTTTAATATAGTCAGAATTATGGGTGTATGAAAGATATGAAAGCAATTCCATTGATTTTTAACAAAAAATCTAAAAGAGTCAAATGAATATTCCGGGAAATTCTGCATGGACACATTGAAGAGGTCTTACAGCAAGCCCTGGCCTGAGCTGCAGAGCCAGGTTAGAAGAGAATCTGCAGAGCCAGATTATCATGAAGCTCCTATGTACCCACTTACCTATTAGAGGAATTCAACATGTGACAAAAGACTTTCCTGGATAAAATAGAAGTAAACATCTTAAATATTGAAAAGCACACATTTTTGTAAATACTATCTTCAGAAGTATTTTCAGCCTTTCTTTATAATGGTCTTTAACTCTGCATCATATATAGATTTAGACTCCATGCTTTGGGCTGGACTACTAAGCAATCCCATTGTTTAGAGACCAGGCCTGATAGACCAGCAAGTGGCCTCACCCCATTCATTGGCCAATAAATGGAGAGACATTTCACTTTTTGACCCTATGAGCAGTACATTCCCATGGGCAAATGCACATGGTCACACAGTTCCTGGTCAGCTAGCTATAATTACCCCATGATTTAATATCCTACTTAATAAAATGATCATAACACTATTGAAATCTGGTATAATATGTAAAAGCAAATTTTTCATAATTTTTCTTGCCTTATAATTTGCACTACAATTGGACAGTAAGATATTATGGGTCTCTGAGGTTGAGAACCATCGCAAGAACTTTAACACACATCTAGAGAGTCTTGAAAAGAGGCTATAGCACCAATATGGATAAAATTTTCTGCTAGACTGAAGACCTGTATCAAGTAACTCAATTTAGAGGACCAGTCCCACAATTCAAGCATTCCGCCATGCCTCCGCCATGATTGAGGCACACCTAACTATTACTACACTTTATTTCTGGCATAGATAGAGGGGCAGAATGACTGATAACAAGACCCTTAAATGCTGCTGAATGAAGTGCTTTGAGTAGGAAGAGCAAAGAAGAACAAAGCAAATGCACAGGAGAGCAGGGCTTCAAAAAAGAGAACATCACTGTGAACTGCTGGCAAAAAAGCAGCAACCCATATTCCCCTGCCAGGTAAGCATGGCAACGGATTTAATTGGATGGCTTAGTTGGAGAAAAGAACTAAAAAGAACAGAGGTTTTAGAGTCATTGCCTTAATCAATGACACACAAGTAAAAGCTATAGCTAAAGTACTAATTTTTTCATGTAGTGTGAGTAAGACTTTTGGTAATAGCATTAACTTCTGAGTCACCCACAGAGATAAAGAGGGAACATCAGCAATAGAGTGATATTTTAAAACAAAGAGCACGGCATATACATATCGAGAGGTACCAGCTCTCTTGTTAGGAGTACCAGCTGTGGAGCTAGGCTGAGTGTTCAAATTTAGAATTTACAATTCATTGGCTGTGCGTTCTTGACTAAGTGACTTAAACTTCTCAATTGCTTTAGATTTCTCTTCTGTAAAATAGGATAGTAATGAAGTTACTTTATATGTTTCCCCATGAGAATTAAGTGAATTTATGAAAAGCATTTCACACACAGTTCTTGGCTTATTATTGTTTTACAGGGCTAAGCTTTTATTTTACTTTATTATTCTTATTATAACAGACAAGTGTGTACTTAAATTCAGCCAGATTTATCAAATTGAGTTATGATTTTCTTCATTAGAAATATATCTGCAATTGAGGCAAAATACCTCAGAGAGATCAAGAAGTTCAATTGAAACCTAAAATACCTTAGAAAATATGTGTGGGGTAAAATATGCTCTTTTTTAAAGTTAGGGTCCCTAAATTCTTTACCTTAATAATAGTCAGCAAAACAGTTCCTTTGGGTTATTAGTAAAGGAAGGGGAAAACACCCATCTGGCAAAAACACAACTATTTATTTATTCATTTTACTCCTTTGTCTTTGACATCGATAGCATGTTATTGTTTGTTTCATTCTTAAAAGGGTGCCTTTAAATCACTTGTTATCTACTTACTGCCTTGGTGTAATAAATAGCTGTTATTGGATTAAAGAAATGGGCAGTTTCTTCTGGACTTAGGAAATAGAAGCAAAGATAATATGTAAAGGATTTTTGTGATTTTTTTTTTTAATAGCACTGTTCTCCCACCTAGATTTGCCTTTCTAAACCAGTTACTCCATATAAAATGGACCATTTAGGGTCAGTACTATGAGATATACAGATATTATAATGCTGTTTAAGAAATCGAGGAACATTGTTAGGAAACACATTCCAGAGAGAGAATTGGGGGAAAGAGATTTCTTTATATAAAAACTACATTTACTAACAATGTAACACAAATATGATGAAATACAGCTATCCCTCGGTATCTGTGGGGATTGGTTCCAGGACATCTGCAGATAGCAAAACCCTCAGGTGCTCAAGTTCTCTATATAAAATGGCATAGTATTTGCTAAAACCTATGTGCATTCTCCTATATACTTTAAATCATTTCTACATTACTTAAAATATCTTACACAATGTAAATACTATATAATTAGTTGTTAGGTGCTGTTCTGTTTAGGGAAGAAAACAAAAAAGAAAAGTTCATACTTGTTTGGTACAAAACAACCATCAAATATCTTAGGCCTAACTACATAGTACACGTCAGTAGCAATGTAACGTTTTAAAAACTATTTTCTATCCACAGTTGGTTGAATCTGTGGATGCGGGACCCATAGATACAGAGTGACAATTGTACAATTATATAAATTATTGTTTTAATGTATATAGGTGTAGAGAAAGACTTGGAGAACAGTTATTAATCTGCGTGGTTGCAGATGTCACAGAATGGTGTTACTTTCTCCAGAAACTCCCCCTTGAATTCAAGAATGAGGTCAAGGCCTATTCTATACCTAAACCTACTATGGCCATCACTTCATGGATTTTTAATTTACTGTCCAACTTCACGTAGGACAATATTCTTCTTACTGTTAGAACCATGTATTGTTTTATTTATTTTTTTTTAATCCATAGGATTTAGCAGAGTGCCTTGCAGATAGTACAGTCAGTAAATATCGAAAAAATAAAAAAGGAACCTCTGGATAATAAGCAAGTAGTTTCCAAATATTCTAAAGTAAGCATATATGGTTTTTATAATTTAAACTAATTGAGTGATGCACGCTAACAAAAATTATGTTGAAGTGTGGGACCTCAAAAAATAATTATGGATCCAAGAAAAAAATCAGAAAAGAGGAAAAATAAACAGTAATTTGGGCCAAGTATAAAGTATATACCACCCACAAAGACACTTTAAGCAATGAAACATAGATGTTTTTCATAACAGAAGGAAGTTTTATGTATTCCTATTAAGGCAATTTACCTTCATTAATTATTCTTTTTTGTGATATGCAGCATTATCTAATGTCAATAACATAAACATAAGCTCAGAGTTTAAGTGTAGGCTGCAACATTACATAAATGTATACCCCAGTATAAGATTTTTTTTTTTTTACTACAAAATGAAATTTGGAGCAAAGCAAAAATAATCTTGGACTTTTTCTAATTATTTAAATACTATAATAAATTCTTATTAAGTGGTCTCTCTCTAGAGGGTTGCATGATAGACAAAAATAGCACAGTTCATTTTTTCCTTTCAAACACAGGCTATTGTACATTTGCACAAACAGGATTTCTTTTTGGAGACTCATTTTCCCATTACAATATAATTTTATTATAAAATGAAACATTTCACATCATTGCCACTACTTGGCCATATATAGTGGATAATAATATGTAAAATCCTTAAAAGGCATATCTATAAATAACCAGCTTTCCTTTTTGTATTGATTCAAGTTATATTTAGTATTGAAGTATAAGCGAAATCTCTAAGAATAAAATCACTTTTACTTTCAAAGTTCCTTCTTTTTTTAAAGAATCATCACAACCACCTTACTCTCTAATCTGTTATTATACAGTTAAACACCTCTGTAATAACAAAAATGTTCTTACATTTTGGGGGGAACTAAATTTTTAAAATGCTATACATGGCAATATTACACTATAGATATTTTGTCAGAGCTTTAAAAATGTACATTAAGTATAGGACTGACTAAGTTGGGGAGGAAGCATTAAAAAGCAATCACAGGTTATATTTTAGATTCACACTACTGTCAGACCAGGAACAACATCGGGCTGAAAACTATTGTACTAAGTGGTATAAGTAGTTAGTCTCAATTAGTTTTACCTTCTTTTAGTCCACCATGCCCTGACCTTCTTACCTATGACCATTTTTCTAGTGGAACTTTTTTGAAATTCCTAATAGATTCACAGACAGAAATATTATCCAATGTTCTTATCTTCTAAAAAAATGCAACGTGGGAGAGAGAAGCAACAGATATACAGAAAGATGCCAAACGAAGAGGAACCAGGGCTGGAAAGTTTTCCATAAGAGGTGGATGGGTTAGCAGTGTTCTGGACTTACAGTGTCCACAAACTTGAGGGAAGACTGAATGCTGAGTGAGGAGGCATCTTATCTTGGGTCTCCTGTCTATAATAGGATACATTTTATGGTGACAAAGGAGAACCTTAAACAGAAATGTAAATTCAGCATAATAACTCCTATGTCAAGTGAAAGATGCATAGTGTATCTAATGTTTTGTTAACTAGAGGAAGGAATAACTTACTAATATTTTCAAATGGAAATTTTAGGCATAGCACAGTACCTCAAGATTACAAGTTATTCCCAAACCTTTAGACCATCATTTCTCTTTTTCACTTAAATACTTCCATGATTATATTTAAAGAGGAGGGTAAAAAAATGTAACAAGTTAGAAATAGACCAGTTTCATTTGGTTCCTGGAACATCATCTTTGTGCAGGGAGCATTGATTACAAAATCAGCTTTAAAGAAAATTAAAATAAACAATGATTTTGACTCTAGGGAACTGTCTGTGGAACTTTTATTTTTAAAGCAGAATCAATATCTTACATCATTAATGATACTAAGCAAAGACAGAGGAGAAAATTGGTGTTGTTTCAAAGATTGATTTTTTTTTCTCTTTATGTACTTTTATATTGATCTAAGAATTCACATCTAAACCACTAGGGTTATAATTTAAATATTACTAAATAAATAATTTGAAGGGCAATGTCGTATGTCATTAAAGGTTATTTTCCTCTATTGTTTTATTTTTATATACTCTCAAACCACTCAGCTGTCTTTCATACCCGCACAGAAAGCCACACACAGAAACTTTATGTCCATCATTATCACAAAAAACTACATCATTTTGGAGTGACACTTGATTTACACCTTGAAATAGAGAATAAGTCAAACAAGGTTATCGTCTTTGTAAGTAAGTAAGTGTTTACTACTCTCTTGGGTCATTGGCATACATTCACAACATGTGTGTTTAGAGATAGCAGATGCCAAATGAAGAGATCAGGAAAAAAAAATTGCTTTTTGTAATAGCTCAAGTTTTGGGGCAGGTGAGGATGTTTTAGATTAGAAAAGAAATATAGGAAGCGTGTTAGGAGTATTGATATTAGAGAGGATAATGTTTTAGATAATAATTGTCAGCCTACTCCAGATGTTTTTCAAACTGGAGAAATCACAAAGGCAGAAATGAACATCCATGCTCACAGATGGCTTCTTCTGCTTATAGTACTTGCTGAGTAACCATTTTGAGCAAATATTTTACTTTAATATATCCAATGAATAGGTGTACCAAAAAAAAACATGTTTGATAAATATTGTAATGGGCTATTCCAGAACGGTTAAGAAACCTTTGCTACTCACACCTATGTATACTGTTTAATTTCTTGTGTGATGTCTTACTATACACATTTGGAAGTAAAGTAGAATTTTAAAATATCAAACTTAAAAACTGCGTAAAGCAATTTTGCATTTAAGTAGTATTAGCTTCGGGACTCATCTAAAGGCCTGAATATGAGAACCAGCTGAATTTTCTAGATAGCTGAAGGATTTGCAAAGGCAATTTCTTGAGTCTTTTCTTCATGATTATATATGAACCATAACTAAATAACAAGTGAATATCACCAGATGTGAAATATTTGTGTCAATTTCCTGGGAAAACGTTTATGAGAAGAAAATAAGCATATTTGTTTTTTTGAAAACTGAATGGAGCAGTTATTTGCAGCACAATTAAGAAGTAGGCTTTGTTTAAGTGAATGAATGAATGAGAATAGTTGTTCTTAGTGTAATGACAACTTAGACACAGCAAGAAAGTAGTGCTTACCAGTGAAATCTATAGTTTTAGCAAATTATAGAAGCATTTTTTTTTTTTTTGTGGTGTGATATGGTAAACACCTGCATCAAAGTCACTTGGAGAATATACATAAAATGCAGAGTCAGTGACCCCACCTTCAAAATTTTTTTTCCGGAATCTCTGGAGATGTAGGAACAGAAATCTGAACTTTTAACCAGCTCCCCAGGTATTTTTATGCCCTTTAGAGCTTCAAAACTGAAGGAGCATACAATATATTCAAGAGGGGCTAAGTAAGGAACCAGGAAATATAAATGTCAGGCTAAGGGGTTTAGGTTTCATTCAGTCAGGAAAAGAGAGCCATTGGATAATGTTAGCAGGAGAACACAATTAAAAAGATACTTTGGGAAGATTGACATTGCAGGAAAGTGAACTGTTAGGGCGTTAGAGCAAAAAAAAAGAGTGTGGCAAAATATGAGATTATAAAGTCTCAGATTAGGGTAGAGGCTATGATAACAGACAGGAAGTGATGGATTGTGATGTACTTTAGAAGAATTCACTGGTGATTTCCTGGATGTAAGAAATCACAAAGTGGAAAAGGCCAGAAGTGACCATGAAGTGGAGTCTGCCTGATTAATGTCACAAAAGAGCCAAATCAGAAGGAAAGTTGATCGCGTGAAGTGATGAGAACGACAATAAGTTTTATGTACATCTTTTGTTTTCCCATAAGTGAGTTTCTGTATTAGAATCCTTAGCTGATAATAAATGATAAAGGCCAGTATACCCCCAAAATATGAACTTTTAACCAGCTCCCCAGGTATTGAGTTTTTACATCTTTGTTAAATGGAATGTTTTAGACAATATACTGCTTATATATTCAAATGCAAATAATTATTTCACTGTGACTAGGCCTATTACTCAGTGAATCAACTAATGAGGAGTTTATTCTTTAACGGTCTTTTTTGTTTGTTTGTTTGTTTTGACCCCTTTCACCCATTCTGTCATCCCCATCCCATACCCCTGGCAAACACTAATCTCTCCTCTGTATCTATGAGCTTGGGGGTTTTTGTGCTTTTTTTTTTTTTGTCTTGTTTAGTTTTTTAGATTCCACATATAAGCAAGATTATACAGATTTCTCTTTCTCTGTCTGCTTTATTTCACTTAGTATAATGCCCTTGAGGTCCACCCATATTGTCTCGAATGGCAAGATTTCAGTATCTCTTATGATTGAATAATATTCTATTGTGTGTGTGCCACATTTTTGTCCATCCATCAATGGACAGTCAGATTGTTATACATCTTGAGTTCAAAACAAGTTCATAGAATTAAATAGTTCACTACAGTATTGAAAACTAACAGCAAAGTTGAGGAGACAAAGACTGGATAGAAAGCTCCTTATGTTGAGAATAAAGGGCAATATTAACTTTTAACTGTCACTCACATTATGTCCATATGTATTTATTTGTAGATATTTCCCTTTTCTAAAATTTTCATAGTAAAAATTTTCCTATCTGACTCCTAAATGCCTTGCCTTTTACACAGCTACTTTTCCCTTACTTGAACTTGGTAAATTTTGTTTTAAGTTTACATAAGCAAGGCACCATTTTTATAAAGGAACACCTTTGCCTTTTCTGATAAAAAATGATTACTCTGTGCTTGTATTAACTTACTGTATATTAGTAGGTTTGAATTCCAGGTAAAGGAAATACAAATTCTTGCCAAAGGTGGAATTAAATAGTAAAAGATGTATGAGAGTTCACAAGACAGAGAAAATGGAGATTATTCCATATTAAGAAATTAGCATATAGAAATGCATGAACACATGCTTTCAGAATAAAATAACACTAAAAATGTGTAAAGTTCATGGTCATCTGGCTTTGCTAAGAGTTTTCAGAGAATATTTGTGTCTTAATTTTTAAGTCTTAAATTAATATTGTGGACATTAGCTTGAATATTTTAAATAATGCAAATATATGTTATAACAATGTAAACTAATCTAGCTAGATGAGTTATCCAAGAACAACACTGGGAGAATTTTTGTAATCAAAAGAAAGATTTAGATAGAAATGTGTTAGCATGAGTCCCCAAGCAAAAGACACCTAAATGAGATTAAACATGCAACAAATGTATTAAGGAAATCACCAATAAGAAAAAATGAGGAAGTAGCTGGGGGAGACTAGAACAGCCATGAATTTGCAATGCAAGTCTTCTCTGAAGAGAAAAGGGAAGAAACTGAGGTGGGGAGGGAGCAGGGAGAGCTTTAGAATGCAAATGAGTTTTAAAGAAAGTTCAATAAGGCTTTGGGGGCATCTCCTAACCAAAGTTGACTTTTAGTGGAGTCCCATATCTCCTAGAAATAAGCCTGCCTTAATATCCCAGCTATATTCAGTCATTGACTGAGGGAAACCCGATGAGAAGCGTAGTGGTGGTGTAAATGCCAAAATGAATTTCGGAGTACAGCAGCTAGGCCTTCATCCAGCTACACTCCCTGTAATCAGAGATGTGAGAGGTATGTCATTATGGTTGCCACCAGATAGAACTCAGTTATTTTTGTATTGTTGTATTTCAAATGATCTATGTGACAATGAACTGAAATGAAATTATATTAGCTAGACTATTTAATGATTATTTTCAAGTAATTTGAGCATGTCATTATCCGAAATAAAAAATTTGATCATAGATATTTGGTGTATAGTAACTAAATAAAGATATGATGATACGTTCTGTACTTCTCTTTACCTTGAGCTGTAATGCAAAAATACATTTGAGTCTGATTACAGGAATGCTTTCTCTATATGCAGCCCTTATGTAAACTATCAGTGTGTCAAATGTTACCTTAATATTGTTTTTAGTACTTTCACTCTTTCTTGTTCAAACAGTGATCATGGGTAGAGTAGAGGAGGTCAAGACTGGTTACCAGATGAAAAGTTGTAGGATAGAGACATTAATATTGCATTTATCAACTAATAATTATATCATTGCAGGTGTATTTACCATTTCAAGCCAAAATACAGCAAGCAATAATAATAAAAATTATACCTCTAGGCATCAGATAATACGTCAAATCACACAATTTCTAAATAATAGTAAAACAAATCTTTAAGCCAGTGTTTGTTTTTGCAAATGTTAAGTCCTTTTATATTTCCACATTTCATAATGATTCTGCAGTTTAATATACACAGAATGATGCTTTCACACAATAACTAAGACTTATTTTTCTTCGATTTCTGCATGTTCATATGAGTGTTCTCCGGGACCACTATAACTTAGGTTTTTTAAAATTAAAGTATAGTTGACTAATAAAGAGTTATTGAATGTTTTTCCATAAATTTCCTGAACTTCCTTTGGGACTGGTAGCTATTACCAAAAATTTTAAATAAAACATTTTTTTTTCTAGAATTCAGCATACCACTTAGGGTTATGTATCAGTTTTCCAATTCAGAATACTCATAGGATAAAAATGAGAAACTGAGATATTTAAGAAAAGCACATACGAACGTATATACATATATATAATAAATTACCTAAATTATGGTATTTTCTTATTTAGAAAGTTAATATTTTTTAGATGCTGAAATATATTCTTATGTTCCAGTCTTATAAATTATTAGGAAAGCAGAGTAACTGGTAGAATAAGGAAAAACTTTGACTTGAGTTTCATAATTATCAATAGTTAAATGTTTCTTATTTTTTGTTCTAGTGTAAACATAATAACTCATTATTTAAAGAGCATATTTTGCACAATATTATTCCATAAAGTGAGTCAAATACATAACAATCAACGAATAAATATTTTTAACTATCCACAAGGAGATACTATTTAGAGTCAAACACATTATTTCTTACCAACCAGAAGTACAGTTTTAGTATACTGAGCAACCTCAGGGAATAAATAATATATGATATTTCAAATCAGAGTATGAAAAGTCACCTGAAAATGAATTTATTAATAGAATTTTCTGTTCAATTTTTGCTCGTTTTTGAGAAGGTAATATAATAACTGCCCCCAAATTCAACATTATCTAAGCAAAATATCTAACTCAACCTATGGCATCATTTAAATAATGAAAACTTTCAAGAGGATGTAAAATATTTGATGTTTATAATACTAGAATATAAATCCCATAAAATTTTTAAAAATCAAAACTCAAGAAATATAAAAGGTAAATAAGCCTATTACATCTATTCTGCATATGAAAGTACTGCATTCTTACATAGTTAAAATTATAATTTTTCTGAAAATATTTTCCCAAATCCTTATTCCCAAACACTTCTCTCAATTTTATGATTAAAACACAATTTATTTAACAACTGATATTTTAATATAACTATAAAACAAATTGTCTTTGGTCATCCTCTACTTTTAATTAAATAGATAACAATGCTACTATTTAGAAAATCCTCTTCACCGATATTCTGACAATGAAAATCACTAAATTACCTCTATTCCAAAAGCCAAAACTCAAATCAGTCTGCTCTAATCACAAACCACTAAGCACGATTATTTTAAATTTTCATGGAGGAAAAGGAAAAAGAGTAGAAACAAAAGGCAAAAATATATTGAAATAATTTTATGTATATTATTTCTAATTTTAAGAAATAATATACAGTGTATTAATATAAAGCTAAGTAACTGATATTTTCAAAATATATAAGTAACATATATCTCTAGTTTTAAAGGTTACTGTACGGTAGAAGAGAATGAACCAAATATCATGAACATTTGATTTAGTACTTAAATGGTCTGGCCTTAGACAAATTATTTTCTTCTCAGTTTTCTTATCGGTGAAATGTTAGAATTACCTTCAAAATCTTATTGTAATTTAACTTTTAGTTATTTAGTATTTCCATCATATGAACATTGTCTCATATATTATTAGAGTTCCTTTTCAGAAAAGGTCGAAGGAAAGTTTATTTGAATATCAGTGGTGGAAAATGTATATGTTTCTTGGATATTTGCAATTTTAGGAAATGGCCAAAAGTCATTTAAAGCCAAGACTGGTCAGAAAGTTGGGTTAACAACTGAACAAATGTTACTATTATTTTGAGTTTTAAATGGCGTGTGATTGTAAAGAGGCTTATTTTATCATATGCCATCAATTAACCCTGAAATCAATTTTAAAAATCATGTACATTGGTAATAACAGTTTAATCTCCAAAAAGTAATGGGGTTGAAGAGTCAACTGCTATTTAATGATATAAATTATTCTTTGTTAAAAATGAATCTCACGAATTCAATATTATAAGTAATATCTATTTCTAAGGTCAGTTTATGGAAGTAGGCCATGGTTAGAGCTGAGAAAAACCATATCACACTAAATATATAACTCCGTAAACCTATTTTCATCTGGGCTAACATGTCACCAGAAAAAATATCATCCACTGTAATTTCAAGTAAAACATGCTAAAGGTAGCTCATTAATATAAGCACTGCCCTTCTGTTTCTTTTATCTTGATGCCAAGAGTTCAATCTAACTGTAAGAAATGATATTCTTAAGACCATCATTAGATCACCATCACTCACAGCAGCGTTATATGAAGACAGCGTTGGTATTGGGCTTCAAGGAGAAGAAAGGAGGCAGATTGAGGGACGAAGCAGTTTTTTTAAAAACCTTGCTAGCAGGGATTTTGTGCTTGGTACCCGTTCTCAAAGTAAATGTTCCATCCTTATTATACTCTATGTATTTTTACTAAACCAAGAAGAATGTCGATTATTATACATGATCTGAATGTGTATGTGTTGGAAACATTTGGAATTCATTCATTATTAAGTACTAACATGATTCTAACATTATACTTTTTTTTTTAAATCAAAACCGTAATTCATACCAGATTATTTGGGCTGTGATTTCCACTGTTAATTATGAAATTCATTTATCACTTAGAATATGGTAGCCAGAAAAACCTATACAATGTATTTTTTACCTTAATGGATTTTTAGAATTTTACTCTAATCCATGTAGATGAGAATCAAGAATAAATAGTTTTGTGTAATAGAATTTTCTTCAATACATAAAAAAAAAAAAATTTAACTGAAGACCCAGTAAAAAATAAGTAATAAAATTCAAGTCAAACATTTTGTTTTGTGTCAAAGGCATTTTAAAATTATGTGATAGACATGTGAAATTTTTCTAACAAGGTTCTTATCAGTTCCATTTTTCAGGGGATGAACATCACCCATAATCAGTACTTGGAAGTTCAATTTATACCCATCTCTAAGATGCATGAAAAGCAGTTATCTGCCTGAAAGACAAGTTAGGCTGCAGTGACTACAATTTCAATACACTTAGAAGCATTTGGTTTTCCTCTTGTTAAAGCCAGAGGCTTCCTAAATAAGGCACTGTCCAATCATAATAGTTGTAATAAAATAATTTAGATACGTATTTTTAATTGTGAACTTTTTTTTTTAAGATATTGTAATTATTCATCTCTTTGGAATAAACCAATAAGAGAGCATTGGTTTACCATATGAGAAGCTGAAGTCCTGAATCTAGTTTTGTACGTGAAACAACAAATTCTTACTTGTAATAATCATGTTACTATTTAGGAAACAAGAAGTGTATCTCATTGCTTAAAATGGTGATTTGAAGACTGAAGTCAATAGTCTAAAAGCAGAGGCCAATTTATTATTCTATACTATTTTAAAGATGTTAACTAACAATTACATTAAACAACTTTTATCCCAATAACCCCAAAACAATGGAAAATATTTCTTAAGCAATGGTCCTCAAATTATATAATTATACAATTTTTTAGGTTCTTTTGATTAAAGTAATTACAAATATTTTAATTTTATCACCTTTAAGACACCAGGCACTGTGTAAGATGCTGAGTAACAAATCCTTACCTCAAAAGATTATTATTGCATGAAAAATGCTGGGAATGCACAAAATGTCATGAGTGTATGTAAGCAGGACTATCTTCTGGGCTGTTCTGTGAAAGGATTGGTGAGGAAGTTTGTAAAGATTAGGTAAAATTTAACCTAGGGTTGTAAGGAAGAAGACTATGTAAGGATTGCCAAGGAGTAATCATTCTATGTGGAAGGAACGGTGTTTTCAAAGTTACAGAGGTTTATGACATAACATGTTCTGAGAAACACAAATAATTTGGCAAAGCAGCAGTTAAGGTTAAAGATGGGATGTCACAAAAAGTGAGACCAAAATATCTTCCAGGATTCTGATCATGAAGGGCCTTGTTTATTTGTTAAAGAATTCTTAGGGAAAAAAAAAAAAAAAAAGCTTTTTTACACTAATGTACTTGTACCCCTTGGTGCTGGCAAACAATGGGTACAAAGATAATGTACCAGAGTATAAGAAATCGACATGATACACATTGTACATTTTCCCAGCATGTCTGTTTTATTTGATGATTTGAAGGAAAAGAAAAATTTGAAGTTAAAACAAGTTTACGTATGTTATAGAGAAAAATGCACACAACACATACATTTTAAAATAAAATGAGGTTTCAATAAAATACTGTAGTTGTGACCAGCCACTTAGAAGAAACCCTCTGAAGCCTTATTTTTGGGGGTTTATATATATCCTAATATACCATTAGGAATACTTAGGGGAAAAGATTGAGAAATGCTGCTAGGTAAAGCCAAATGGATAAATTTTGGTTTTAAGAATTCTGGGTACATAATGGAAGATGAAGTGGGGAGGAGGGAGGTCAGAGGCAGGGAGATCATTTGAAACATCACTGTGTTTGTGGGTGTGAAAATGAAATACGGCAAAGACAGTGAGCATGTTGAGCAGAGACAAAGGTAGAATCTACAATAATGTCAACGTTTTGAGGCTCTGGTTTCCAGGTTTTATCTGGTTTCCTGTGATATTTTCTCTGTCTGTTCATTTACTGAGCATTTGAGTACTTAATAAGTGCCACCTCCACTGTGAGCCAGGTATGAAACTTTCTTTGAAGGGAATTTATAGTCATTTTCACAGTTCTATATTGAAAATAGAGTAAATTACATGTATTAGTTAAAGATATTAGAAAAAAACTTTTCTAGCACCCTACATAGTACCTAGCATACAGTAATCAGTAAATGTTTGCTGAATGAATTAAGCTAGTCTTGATAATATTTTTTCCAAATATAACTTTATTTTTATTGGGAGAATAACATAGAAGCATCTGTCATATAGTTTCAAATGTAAAAAATGTTATCTCCACTAAAGCTACAAAACATTGCCAACAATAAATCATTCACTTACAGTATGCAAAGGAAAATTGGATAGTTTCCCCCCCCCCACTAAACATTTTCAATAGCTTTTCCAAGAAATGTTCTCCATTGCTAATCTTCCCAAAATGAATTTTTAAACAAAACATTAAAAGCACACTTTGCAAATCAGTTACCAGAAAGTACAATAATGGGCAACAGCAAGCACACAAAGCTGTATAATGACATCATTTCACCATTCCTCCTACTTAGACAAGCCATTTATGAATGCAGAAAATTAATCAAAATCAGCATCACATCTTTAGGCCTTATTCTCAAGTAAATATTCTATATCTTAAATTTCTGTGTGGCATGCTTAGTCAGTTCTGAAAGTATAACTCTTTATAAAAATCTCTAGTAAAGTTTTTGCAAAAGCTTCCTGTTATATTTTTTCTAGTTGCCAATTTTTATAAATTGGGTCAACAACTGAGGTATGAACTTAATATTTTTTCAAATATCCCATGATGTTAACATAATGCCTTACTCTTTTTCAGCACTTTACAGTTCACACAATACTTTTCCATAATACTTTAATTCAACCCTCAAAACCACCTATTGAAGTAAGCAAAGCAGATCTTCCTCTAATTTTACGAATTAGTAAACTAAGTCTCAGAGAGGTCAAGTAGCATGTGCGTGTTCACTTAACTAATGACAAACCTATATGATGATATTGAGAAAATGGCATAATAACAGAATAAGACATATATTTTCATGTACTCATTTATTCAGGGATCCAATAAATGCTTATTTTGCACTTAATATTCCCTAGATTCTGATGCATCCATTGCAATAAAATGAAAAACAAAACATACACATTTCCTTCTCTCATGAGTTTACAGTCTGCATACACATTTATCCTGCTAAAGATGAATTAGAACAAATATATTTTAACAAAAAAATTATCTTCTTTTTATCTAGTTTAGTATATAAATATTTTAGTTATATTTCTGCTATTTTGTAAGAAGGAAAAAAGAAAAGTTAGTTTTCAGTTTTGACTAGTACCATACATAGATTATCACATCCTAGCCTGCATATAATCATGTCCATTAAAAAATTTTACCCTTGTTGATATTCCTAGAATGATAATGATTTACCCAAATATCTTATAACACACATTCTTTATTATTGTTAATTGTTGATTATTAGTTAATTATCAACATTTCTAAAATGAAAAAAGTTTGGAAATACTATGTTTAAAGAGAGCAACTGTGTTTTTTGGCAACTACAAGTATATTGAGTTATATCTAAATAGTCACACATATCATAGTAAAGGAATACAAGACTGTTAGACCAAAATGCATAGTCTGATTTTTTCACCTAATCATAGATTATAGGTATTTCTCCTGATTTTTTCTTAGGATTTTTCTTCAAAGTTTAACAATGAACAGAATAGTGGGAATAAACATCCTATTGATACTTAAAAATAATAAAGTGGTAGGAAATAGAAAGAGACAAACCTCATAACCATTAGAAATAATAGTACCAAATATAAGCTGAGCAAGACTTAATGTATCATCTTGCTACCTGGCACACAGAATCTGAAGGCTTCTATTATTAGGATTAAGCTATTTTGGAGGAGGTTTTTAGCTAATATACTGGACTGTGAAAACCAAAACAAATAGAACATTTTTTTCAACTAATATATGGTATATTGACCTGTACCAAATAACTTCAAATTCTATTTCAGTTTTTTACGATTTTCATATGACTTGCCCCAAATTATGCAACTGAAAGCTTAATAGGCAAATATGTTTGTGGGGGGTCGGGGGAAGGATGCAGTAGAGAAGTGAGAGGGACTATGTGATTGGGCAAAGTTTTACATTAAGGTGAGGCTTGATCTACATATTGAAAGATGGATGAATATAATAAGCCTGTAATAGAAGCATGGAGAGAGAGAGAGAAGGAGAGAGAGAGAGAGGAGAGAGAGAGAAAACAAGCTTAGGAAACTTTTAAAAACAGTAAGCCTAGAGGAAAGGTTTTTACTGAAAAATTGTAGTCTAAATGGTTAGAAATTACCTTGTTGGGGGAGGGGTTATGGTTGCAAAAGACTTTGTTAGGTTGTAAGAAGGCAGGAGCTACTGAAGGTTTTATAGCAGTGCTTTGACATGATAGATGAACCTGTCAATGGTATACTGCATGGAATGGAGGAAGCCCAGAGGTCAAGGGAGCTGTGAAAATGATGCTGGGAAGAAATAAGGAGGGTTCCAACCAAAGTATGTAGCCATTTTCTCAGGTGATAAGAATTCATGTCTTAGCTAACTGGCTGTTAGCTGGCTATAAAGTGGGAGCAAGACTCCTGATCTCTGTGGAGATCAGTTTCATTGTAAAATGAAAGTGTTGTCTTGCTGCATAATATGAGACCCTTCCTCTCTATTAAGTTCTATGTAAGTATGAAGAATCATTTTCAAAATTAGAGGAAATGGTTTTTTAATCTATTTCCAGAAAAAGTAAATGGTCTTCTAGAAAAAATGGCTGGCTTCTGGTTAAGACACAGGTCTGATTTCTGGTTAACCTGCTTCTCTTGTGTTAGACGTTTTCTGGGATACTTCTAACATGTGGCTCTTCCTCTTCATGTGGCTACAGTTTACCTTGAGCCCAATTATGTCCAGTATCCTAGTCTTGCTTTAATTTATCTAATAATGTTCATTACTTATCTAAGTGAGCTATTCTGACTCATTTTCAAGTCTTGGTTTTACAAATACAGTGTTGATGTTACTCTGTACCGCCTGCAAGTTGTTATTAATTTAGAAGCCCCAAGCTAGAGACTTGATTCCTTTTTGATTAACCTTCAGACTCTGACATTAACCCTTCCCTCCCATAGGAGAGCAAATGTGGCCAAAATGAAATAGAGAAAATCAATCACTGAATCTCTGAACTCTAATTTCTGCTGAAACTTTTTTTTAGCCTCTCAAAATCTTTTGTGTCATAAGCAAACAAGTAAATAAATGATTTCTTTTTTTAATCCACAAAGATGCTATTATTTTAGTTCCAATGTTGGTCCTTCCAGAGCCTTTAAAATAACCCCTGGCATTCTAAGTTCTATGTGAATAGTGATAAACTCTGAACCCTTGAAATCAGAAAAAAAGGTAAATGTAGTTTTAAGAGTTTGTTATCAGCAAAGTGGTATATTATTATGATGATGACCATTATGCAATGTTTGATGTTTCAAAACATGTAGATATGCACAGACACATCTATAAATTTGCTTTGGCAGGGCAGACGTGGAAGTAGAGACAATTCTGGTTTTTATTGTTTTTCCCTTTCCTCAAAGATGACATAGAGCCTCTCCTCCTGTAAGATTGGCTGACTACATATGATTATCATTGATTGCACTCCCTCTTGGCCTTCCAGGCAACATAATGTTTTTGATTAACTATACGTCCTTATTCTATGAGCTACCTGCAAACATGGTGTGTCTGTTGTCACTTTGATTTAATTTGTGGCTGCAGTGAAGCCTGAGGAACTTTTTTGAGCTCGTGTTAGATACAAGAAACATGATATTGTTTATTATTATAACTACGAGATCATTGCAGTGTCTCAAAAACCCAATGAGAGATCCCCATCACACAAAGTTTCAGAAGTAATAGATTCTTTCACAGGGAGTGACAAATATCCATTTTATTCAAAAACATGTCTTTCTTATCAACCTTGAAAGACTCCTTGATTCCTCACCAAATTAAGAACAAATGCCTAAGGCTCACATTTACATCCTTTCACAATAAGGGACCAATAAGCCTTTATAGTTTTATCATTTGCTCTTTCTTATATGTAACTTTTGTTACTTACAAATGGAACTGCTCACTGAAGTCACCGAATTTCCATACAGATCTTCCATTAGAATGTCCTTTCTTCCCATCAATTTTGGGAAAGATTCTATGCATATTTTGCAACTAATCTTAAATGACACCTCCTCCAAAGAAACCTTTCCTAATATCTGTGTCTAAAATAGCCAGTATGTATTGGGAGCTTAATAAATGTTTGTTGCATATATAAATGAATAAACCACAATTGAGAGACTCTCTCCCCTTCCTTCTAATTTGCAGAATTTTTTATAACTTTTTGAAACACAGTTTTATATTGTAGTTATGTTTATATGTGTTTATCTTCCTCCCTTCCAGGCACATCAAAGGGTAAACTCAGGAGAGGTAAAGAAAGACATTGTCCATTTATCTTTATATCCCTCATGGCACATGCAGAGCACATAGTAGGTATTGAAAAGCTTCTATTGAATTGACCTGAATTATGTGTCCTGGTTGTTAATAAAGCCTATACATGGTATGAAGAGATGGCAAGTTGTCAATGGGATTTTAAATGGTATCTAAGCATCCTAGTCTTGGATTTATTAAGTTCTAGAATCTGTTAGTTATATTTAGTATTAATAACTTGGTCTGGATTTCACCACATACTACCTCTTAGTCTTCCTTTTATCATTTCTAATCATCTGATATTTTACATTTTTATACACTTTTAACATATCTTTTCTCCCTTGAAGATAATAGAAAATTTGAGAGAAAAAATTTTTAAGAAATATAAAGAAAAATATATAGATTATCCATATATATACTATAAACAGTGCATATCATATTATAGGTATCATATTATAGAACTAATTCTGAATCCTGATTGTTTAACCATAACACCATATTGTAACTATTTTAACATCATTGTTTTATTTTTTTTTTATTTAAGTATAGTTGGTATGCAATATTATACTAATTTCAGGAGTACAATATAGTATTTCAACATTTTTATACTTGTGATTACCCCACTAATTCTAATAATCATTTTGTCACCATGAGAACTAACCACAATATTATTGATTACATTCCCTTTCAAGTTTTTCAAATTCCTTTCCTCTCCACACCCACTCCTCAAGGAGCCATCCCTTTGGTTTCTGTTTCTATGAGTCTGTGTTTGTTTTGTTTTGTTTTGTTTTGTTTTGTTTTGTTTTGTTGGAGGGGTGTTGAGTGTTGAGAATTTTTGTAGGAGTTTATTTGAGCCAAACTGATGACATGCTGGGGAGCAAGATCTCAAATTCGCTAAAGAATAACAGTTTGGAAGCTTATTTTATGCATTTGAAACTAAGGAAGGAACATAAGGAAGATTACATGAAGATTAAGAGAAAAGTAAGGCAGGGATTGGATTATAGGATATTTAACAAGACTATGATCTTTCTTCAGGATGGTTATGGGTTATTTCAAAAGACTGTTAACCTAGATGCACAAGAACAACAAACAAGGCTGGCTTAAGACCTTTCATTAAAGAGGCCTGGGGCCTAACTACCCACCATGACCTGCCCATAGGAATTTTTGACCAGATCACCCTGTGAGGTTTCTTTCCCTAGAACTTCTTATTATGTCCACAGTTCCCCTTTTGGTTTTAAGTCAATCTGAGGAATACATTGATGACCAACATTTTGGTCAGGTAGTGCATTCTCAGCACTAAAGAGGGCTCATTTTTAAGAAGTCTCAGTATCAATGTTGTCTTGTTGACCTTTGTGGTTGGGCCAGTACTCACATACCATGGGATTGAGTTGAGAACAAATTTCCCCATAACAGGAAGGGCAGGTGAATGGAAAGCAGTCAGGTCTTATGGCTTTTATCGCAAACACACACACACACACACACACACACACACACACACACACACTGGAACAAATCTATCCTGTGAACTCTCATAATTCATGTTTTGCCTTCTGCCTCATTTTCTATATTTGGCATCTAGTGTAACATTTACATAAATTATAAAAAGGGCATTAAAAGTTATGTGTGTTCAGTAATCATAAATGGTTGAACTATACAGACAACCCTAAAAAGAATAAGTATAACTATTATTATGACTAATTATCTTTAGCAGACAGGTAAAGATGAACAGTTGGCTTCTGAGTTCAATATCAATACATAGGCCTTGCCACTGTCTTCAGATATCTGTCTGCCTCTGATGTCAGCACGTTCTCATTCTAGGAGATTTTGAATACCATTGTAGGCAGAGACGACGAGGGCCAGAGATAGGGGTAGATGTCCATTTGTAGTTAAGTGCCCGATAAGGTCCCTTCTAATGAAGTTAGAGAGTATCTTTTATTTGTTATCCTTTCCAAAAAAAATAAAAATAAATAATAATAATAATATCTAAAGTCTTTGTCTCCTGGGAGCTGTCTGTGAAAAGAATCAGTTGGCATTTTCTTGAAGTGACTTTATCAAAACTTAGCAATAATATAAGATGTCTTCTTTCAATAGTATCAGCTCATGATTTTCTTCATCTAATTTAAGTCCAACTTAAATGCACTAGGATGCATGAAGGGATGTAAAAACTGAAAAGCCAGAGAGCTGCGAAGGACCAAGTGGCCATCTTAAGTTTCCCATAGCTATAACTATTTTTAAATTTACAACCATTGTTTACTCATACAATATACGCTAGACATTTTTTATCATTTAATTTCCAATGTTTCCCCTGAAGTTTCAAATCTTTTCAGATGTTGCAGGGGCCATTTTAGAATACTGCAAAGTTATTCCTACATTATTGAGATTTTAACCCTTAAACCTCAGTGTCTCATAAAACCTAAGAAGTAATTAGCATTCCTTAGCCTGGACATTTTATAACCTCTAGAAACATTTTTTTAATATAAATATAAAAATTAATTAATAATATGGACTTATTTTTTTAAAACCCAAGCAAAATAAAGACATGTCTGTTTTACTTATGGGAACAAATTTAAGCTAGCTTTTATTTACTAAGGATTAATCTTAGATCATGTGAACTTGAAAAGCATTTGCTTTAGTTTCTATATTTCTGAGAATTTTAGAATACCAGTTCTTATAAGTGCTTGTCTTTAATTTTAACAATATCATCAGAAAGTAGAAAATTATCTCACATTTACAACATACTTATACAGACAGACACAGAGAACAAATGGTTAGATCCAAATATTGTTTTGTAGAACTTTTACAATTTATATCTGTCCTTGACAAGCCAAGTTCCAAATGCCCTTTTCTATTCTAAAATTGGGACAGCCACTTTTTAACACCTCAAATAATTGGACAACACTTAAATAATATCTCATCATAGGTTGATCTATTTATCTAATATCTTTCTCCTTTTTTTTCTTTTGTTTTGTTTTGTTTTGTTTTGTTTTGTTTTTGTAAATTCTTTTATATACAGCTTCACTTTGACTTAGGGGAGACCATTTTTTAAATTCTGAGACAGTCTCTAATAGTTTTTTTTTAAATTCATTTTGCCTAAATTTATAGCCAGCTTTTTAAAACTGTGAGTGAAAAAGATTAATTTAGATGTATCAAAAGACCTAAAAGTATCATTTCGGCCATCTTAGTATTAACAGGAGGTAGGCTGTCGTGGAGCTTCTTGGCCTCAGAGATATGATTTCTCATGTTAATTTGAGATCTGTATAGTCTAACAAACTTCTAGGGAAAACCAACCTTCAAGTGCACATCTCCAGCCAAGCCAAATGAGGTGGATATCCCTATAGGACTGCTTTACATCCTAGAGAAAAATTTTTTCCTCAGTCAACCCCACAAAGGTTTATAATAATGCAGACTTTCTATACAGGAACTTCAAGTTTTACTTTAACTACTTCAAATTATATTTTATGCTTCTATGCAATTTTATCTACATACACTCTACAGGTATTTGAACAATGAATATTCTAGAAATGTTGCTGTTGTATTGTGAATGAAATCCTTTCTCCTCCATTGTATCTAGTAAATTTATATTACTGATGTATACAAATTTATTAATTTATATTTGCTTATATATGTCTCTTTTGTCCAATGACTATATTGAACTTTCTTCTTGATGAAACTATTTTTATTTGTTTTGCATAAGAGATTTGTTTAGGCTTTCTAGGTATACAATGAGATTGACTTTAATAATAATTTTTGTTGTAAAAATTATCATTTGATGCAAGTATCCGGAAATATTTTAAATAACAATGTTAAAATTGAGTATTATTTCTTGTTTTATTTTGTAATGTTAGAAGTTACATTATTATCATTTCTGCTTTTCTAGGATTTTCATGAAAATATGTGAAACTGTCTACTATTTTTCACATATTGAAATTATAATAGCTTATTGTATGAGACATTATTGTGGTGAAACACTTTTTAAATTTGCCGGTATTAGAATATACCAACAATTACAAATAAACCTTAGTTGGCCATTGTAGACATTTAATATTTATGAAAATATTTTTTGACATTGAAAAATGGCAAATATAATACAAGAGTTCCCATGCACTTTTACAACAGATCCTCTAATGCAAACATTATACAAAGCCATAATGTAATCGACACTAGAAAATTAATATTAATATGCTATTAAATAAACTAAAGATTTTGAATGTTGCCAATCTTTACTAAAACACTGTAACCATAAGAAAGATTTAAAATATTGTGAATAAGATCTCTAGAAGTACTGAGTATATTTTCTGTGTAAAAAATTACAATAGAAGTCAAAAAGGGAAAAAATAGACCATTTTATTAGGAAAAATATTAACCATGCCTATGTCAAAATAGCATACATGAACAAAAAGAAAACTAGGAAAAACTATTGTGGCAAATATAAAAATAGTTTAATGTCATTAACTTTTTATTGTTTTAATTATTATTTTTATTTATCAACTACAGTTGTCATTCAGTATTATAATTATTTTCAGGTGTACAGCATAGTGGTTAGTCATTTATGTAGTGGTCCCTCGATAAGCCTAGTACCAACCTGGCCCCATACATAGTTACTACAGTATTATTTTATTTTTATTTTTCTTTTTTCCAGCTTTATTGAAATATAATAGACAATTAATTACTTGTATTTACATTGTTCATTTCAATGAGTGTTTTTCAATTATTGTTGGCATACAATAATATATTAGTTTAAGTTGTACAGCATACTGACTAGAGGTTTATATAACTCACAAAGTGATCACTCCACTAAATCTAGTACCCTTTTCCCTCTTACATATTTGTTACAACATTGTTGACTATTTTCTTTATGCTGCACTTTATATCTCCATGTCTATTTTATAACTATCTATATGTGCTTCTTAATTCCTTGGCTTTTTTTTCACAGTCCCCCCAACCCCACTCCCATTTAGTAGCCCTCAAATATTCTCTGTATCTATGAGTTTATTACTACTTTTGTTGTTATTTTTGTTTTTAGATTCCACATGCACATGAAATCATATGATATTTGTTTTTCACTATCTGACCCATTTCATTCAGTGCAATACCCCTAAGTCTATCAAGGCAATATTTTTTTTCCAGACCCTTCCTTTTAGTCTGTGTGTGTCTTTTAATCTGAAGTGAGTCTCTTTTAGGCAGCATACATAGGAGTCTTGTTTTCTTATCCATTCAGCCACTCTATCTTTTGGTTAGAGCACTTAATTCTTTTCCATCTGAGGTACTTGTTAATAGGAATATAGTAGTTATTACCACTCTTTATTCATGTTTTTGATACATATTTTTTCTTCTTAAAGAAATCCCTCCAACATTTCCTATTATACAGGCTTGGTGTTGATAAATTCCCTTAGCTTATTTTTGTCTGGGAAGCTCTTTATCTGTCCTTCAACTCTAAATAATAGCTTTGTTGGATAAAATATTCTTGGTCATAGATCCTGGGTATTCATCACATTGAATATTTTGTGCTAAGCCCTTCTGTCTTGCATGGTTTCTTTTGAGAAATCAGCTGCCAGTCTTATGGGTGCTCCCTTGTAGGTAAATGCCTTTCTCCTGCTGCTTTTTAAGATTCTCTCTTCGTATTTAACCTTTGGCATTATATATATAAAGTGTCTTGGTGTAGGCCTCTTTGGGTTCCTCTTTCTTGGGACTCCGAGCTTTCTGAGATTGTGTATCTATTTTCTTCACCAGGTTAGGGAAGTTTTCCATCAATATTTCTTCAAATAACTCTTCAGCTTCTTGTTCTTTTTCAAGTACCCCTGTGACAGATTTTTTACATTTAATGGGCTCCTTAAATTATTATTATAGTTTTGGCTTCTTTTTTCTTG
Source organism: Eonycteris spelaea (assembly GCA_003508835.1). Classification (NCBI taxonomy): domain Eukaryota; kingdom Metazoa; phylum Chordata; class Mammalia; order Chiroptera; family Pteropodidae; genus Eonycteris; species Eonycteris spelaea. Next base: position 5,100,885 of record PUFA01000033.1, on the reverse strand, counting down.
CCATTCTGATTGAATGTCCTTCGCTTTCCCATCCTCTATATAGGTTATTTGATCCTCTTCTTTATTCACTCTGTTTATTCCATTTAATATAGTTATCATGTCAGATAATGTGTTCTTCATTTCTGACTGGTTCACTTTTTAACTTTCATTTCCATTTTTATGTTTTTTATCTCTTCGTTAAAGTTCTCACTGAATTTATCTACACTTCCCCTAAGTTCACTGACACCTTTATAACCAGAGTTTTGAACTCTGCATCTGTTAGGTTGCTTGATACCATTATTCCTGGATCTCTGTTCTGTTCTCCCCTACAGTTTTTGCTTCTTTGTCTTTCCATTTTGGTTGCTTTTCTGTGCCTGTTTCTATGTACTAAGCATAACTCCTAAGTCTCCCAACCTTAAGAGCGTGGCTTTGTGTAGTAGATATCCAGTGGCACAGTCCTGAGAGGCTGCAGGCCAAATTTAGCCCCATCCTCTGCCCCTCCACGGCCACCTATTAAGATTCAGCAAGCAATCCACAGATGGCTGTGCTTATAGTTGCCTTAAGAGGCTATGCCAGAAACCGAGGTCAGTTGCCACCAGTGTGAGTTGGCTCAGCAGAGTACCGGACTCACCAAGGACAAAACTGGATGTTACTTGGGGCTGCGAGATGGGGAGACAGAGTTTCGAGGAATTCTCTGGGCAGAGCGACCTCTGTTATGCAGTTTAATGATGTCGCAGCTGTGGCGGCACTGAGTAGCGGGAAGGCTCAACAGAGGAACAGTGGATAGCACTAACACTTCTCTCCTGGAGAGAGCCTCTCCTCCAGCCCTCACTTCTACAGCTCAGTGTCCCCCTGTAAATCTCTAGTGTCCTCCTCACCAACCCCCACCTTCCAAGCAGCCAACCTGGCGCTGCTGCTCAGAGAGAGCAGATCAGTCACTGCAAAGATCTACTCACAGACATGGCCCCATTAAGAGGCAACAGCAACTGCCAGCTGCAGCTGCCGTAGCCTCTGTCCCACTCAGCTACTCAAGACCAGGCAGCCTCATATCTTCAGGCAACCCCCTCTTACCTTCTACTGTTGCAGAATGACTTCTTATTTATCTCCCTAGTTGTAGTGCTTCTGTTCACCTAGATCCCAGGTGACTTTGCTTGTCATTTGCTCCGTGTTTGTGTCACAACTTTGATTTGGTTGCAAGAGGGATGAACAAAGTCTCAACCATCTATACTTTTTTTTTTTTTCTGTCTTTCATTAACTTTTAAAGAACTAGTGAAAGAAGAGAATGAATTCAGCATTCCACTTGCATTTAGTCCTTATATCTCCTCAATCTTTTCTAGTCTATGACAGTTCCTCAGTCTTTCTTTTTTCTTTACGACCTTAATATAGTTGAAGAATACTGTAGAACGTCGCTCAATTTAGGTTTATCTGATATATATTTTTTTTATTATTGGATTGAGGTTTGGCGAAAACTTCATGAAGCAATATCGTGCCCTTCTTAGTGCGTCATGTTAAAAGGAGGATCGTGTCAGTGTGGCTTATTACTGATGATGTTAACTTTGATAGCTTGGTTCAGGTTATATCTTCCAGATTTTCTACTGTAAAGTTCCTTTTTTTTTTTTTGTACCTAATAATTACCTTATGGAGAGATTCTTGGAGACTATGAAAATATCTTATGTAAATATTTTTCCCACTGATTTTAGCATCTATTAGTAACTATCACTGCAACTATTACTACCTAGTTATTGGCCTAATGTTTCCATCATTTCTCCTGCATTTATTTATTAGAATTCTACTGAAAAGAATAGCTATCTTATTTTCTTTTATTTTTTTAGTTTTTTTTATTAGTATAGATTAGCACATATTTATCTTATTTAATGGTTCACAACCCATTCCTATCATTCTGTATCTGTTTGTTTGTTTGTTTAAATTGTCCCAGAATTAGTCATTAGGAACTCCTTAAAGTTAGCTCCTCTGTCCTTTCAACATGTCCCCAACCAGATTATGTGTAAATTTACAAACTGTGTGGTACTGAAAGATATCCAAATACCTTGTATTTTCCATCCCTCGAGACTGATATCAGCCATTTTTCTCAAGGAATCCTGGTTCCTTTTTTTTTGGAGAATGATATATAGAAATCAAGACCTGAGATGAACTCATTGCCACTGAATATCTCTAGCTCTACTCTCTTTCAGTATATAGAGCTAGGAAATAGATATATGTGTACTTAAACATGCATACACACATCTATATTTATTTCTATAGCTATCTACCTATAAGCATATTAAAAAATTGTGAGTTCCTATTGATACCTCTGATTCTAATCCAACACTGTAGAATTATTCTAGCCTTCCACCTTTTTCTTATCTGTAACTTTTCTCTGACAGTGAGAAACAGCCTCTGTTCATCCACAATATGTTCATTTATTTGTCAATCCTAGTATAGGTGTAACATAGTTTCAGGATTACTGAGCTCTCTTCATAGTGATTTTGAAAATTAATTTGTATATTTATATGAGTATACATCAGTAGAGATGGATTACAGTATTAATTTTAGTGCTATCATTTTCAAGCTTTTATTGGCACCAAAATATATAGCATTAGCATTTCAAATATATTAGTTGAAAATAATTTTTAATGCCAAAAAATACATATATGTCATTTGAACTTATTTCTCATTCTTTGCATTTTTATTTGTGGACTTATTTTTTATACACTTTCTATATATGATTTTAGGTTTTCCTGTAATTATATTTATTTTTTTAATGGAGGGGTGCTTTTTATTCTTACTTCATTGAGATTTTATGATAATTAAATGAGTTTATATACCCCAAATGCTTAGAAAACTAGCAAGTTGTAAGCATTCAATAAATTATTAGTAGTAGTAGTAGTCATTATTCTATTTTTTAATTGATTTTTCTCACTATTATAAATTCCTTTCTCCACTTTTAATTTTTTTATCATCATTTATCTCATATATTTTGTTGCATGCCTAATTCACTCAGTTCCTATTTATTACATTTAATCATTAATATTTATGTATTCAAATATTTGGTATTTTGTGAACATATTTTGATTCAGCTGAGGGTACCTGTAAGTGAAGACTTGATATGTTTTCATTTTGGGAGTGTATAAAATAATCATCTCTAGAAAAGGCAGCTTTAATATAAAAGTTCAGCACAACTGGATACTTCTTTTATCTTGGACATAGTTGGTGCAGTAATGAGCATTTTTGGAACATTATAACATGTCTCAATGGAATACAGAGAGAATTTGAGAGAAACTCAAAGCTAATGGTCTCCTCTATATCAACTGACATAACATTGCAGTTCACAGAGTCAATGGAAAGTCAATGACCTTCGTCTCTCATGGTTATGCTGTGGCTTGAAAATTGACACTCTTATGGCTTGGCAAAGGGCAAAAAGAGATAACTATTAAATAGTTAATTTAATTGTTCTTTCTCTTCCTATACTAATTTTAGTGTCAACTGTCCACCCCCCCCCCAAATATAGTAATAAGGCAGGCATCTTTAGGAGTTGTTATATATAAATAGTCACTCTATTCATGATTTATTACTTGCAATTATCTCTCTCAGATGAATGCAAAGAGTAACATATGATCTCAAAACTGTAGAAATGCCATACATTCTTGTCTGTCTTTTTATTTCAACTTCTGCTTAAGCAGTGTCTCTTCCTTCCCCTCGGGACTTCCACTTTTTAAGTTCAAAGTTATACCTTTTGATCTGTGACCACTGAATCTAATATTATACAATTATGAAAAAAGAAGTAAAATTTTATAAGCAAATTCACCTAAGATTTGTCCATTTGCCCATTAGCAAAACTGTTGAATGAAAAAGACTATTCATAATAATACAGATTTTTAAAAACAGTGATTATGATAAAAATTAAAAATCTTATGCAGATATCTATTTTGGTATTAAAAATTCTTTAGTATTTATTCTGGAGAAGGTTCAACCACAGGTAGTACTTTTCAAACAAGTCAATAGAGAAATTTTTAGCAACGAGTAATTCTTTACTCATTATTGTGATTTTATAAGTATCTCTTTAAAAACATACACAAATACCTGAGGATCTATATAGTCAACTTGAACAGGGATTCTTGTCAATTAAAACTATATACTTTGGCATGAAATAAATTAGCTAAAGTTCAACTAACTTATGTAACATTTAGTCAAATCTCCATTAATATACCTACATAAAAATGATGTTCAGTAGATGGCATAGGAATGTATAGAAACTTATTAAAATAGATTATATTAGGTACTTAGAAATTGAACAACTTCAGCTTTTGAATTTTAAAAAATTAATTTATAATTTAGAATGTAAAAGACAGAAAAGGTCAATAGTTTCTTTGCTTTGAAGTAATAGCTTACAAGCATAGAACACTATAGTGTAGCCTCAATGCAATTCCCCTCTTTGTTTAATCTATTGCTTTTTCTTTTTCTAAAACATCTTATAAAATCTAAGCTACTAATATGTCTGAGAGTCCAAATTGTTGAGCCTTTCTCTATCGCTAGAATACAAACAGCTATTCTGAGATTGATGAAAACCCCACAGTGGCTCAAGCATCAATGTTTGATTTCTTACTCACTCTACATGTCCATCATGTTTTATAGGGGGTTCTAATTTCAATGTATATCACTTTAGGATCCAAGGTCAGAGAAATCCTACCATCCGAAATCTTGCCTGTAATGGTAGAAAAGAGGACAATGAGAATTGCACACTGGCTCTAAAATGCCTTTGCAAAAAGTAACATATATCACTTCCACTAACTATTTTAATGACAAGAGCAATCATATTGCTGCACCTAACTTTAAGGGAGCAAGGAATTGTGATTTTGCTTAATGCCAAAAGCAAGAGAGGAATTAGAAATCATATGTAGTACTAATGCTTATTGCATATCTTAAACATAGCCACTCTCCCTTTTCTCGTAATCAAATCTAGTTTCTGAATCAGCAAAAATCTAATTAGTCTGGACCTCTGCATTTGCAGCTGCCTACAAGCTGCCACTCTTTATTGATAGCCATCCTAGTCTGACCAACAAATCTTAACTACACATTTGTGAGATAAGTCATAGCTTTAGTCCTGTGTTTGGTTTTATCTTATGGGGTTTCCCCCACACCCACTAATCAATTATTGCTTCAAGCATTAAAACACAATACTTGACAATCATTTTCTCCTTCTACTGCAACCTACAAGGGGAACAATATTTTGCTATTCTCTTAAATATCAAAATAGAGATTCATCTTTATGGTGACATTTTGTGCAATGATATGCTTAAATACCCATTGAAAATTTTTATATTTCCATACTAACTGCTCAAGTAAAATTTTCAACCCCACTATTCATACCTTAAGTATTTAAATGAGGAGATTAGAAAAGAAGAATCAAATTGGCTACCTTTTAAAGATTTCTCATTATTAAGGAAGCATAATCCCTGAGAATAATGACAGAAAATGATGTATTGGAATAATACCAGTTTAAAAATGTGAGTAATTCCAGATGGTATATCAAATTATAAGTAACAAGTTAAAAGTTATGAATGCATTTTCCTTATTTTTCTTATGCTTCAAAGTATTGTGAAGTGAGTTCATGCTTATAATTGTTTCCAGAGTTCTATAAATGCTATTTCTAGATTTGGGGGGAACATTTGAAATGAGAATAGGATTAACTCATTGAATAGGACCAACCTTGTGTTTCCCGAAGTTCTTTATGAAGAGAGAAACTGGCACCTGCTGTTTGCTTTTTAATTTCTCATTATAGGAGTTTCATCAGAAGTGTGGCAGAATGAGAGATGTCCCTGGATCATTCCCCTTGAAATAGCAATAAGCTGAACATCTAAAATTCAACAAATACCACCAAAAAAGCCATACAAGCAGTGGTTTGCACATATTAGCTTCCAGAGGTCAGAACCATGGAGTCTGGGGGTTAGATTGAGAGGAACAAAGAAGCTGACTATTGTAAGTGGAGCACCCTGCAGGAGGAGTGGAGGGAAGAAGTTGCAGCCAGATCCCCAGAACAGCTTGGCTTGAGGGATCTATGAGCTCCACACAGCAGAGCCCAGGCATTATGGCAGAAGTGGAGCAGGAACTAACTGCAGAAGGGTATCAGCTGGGACTTAGCAGCCACAGATGTGAAGTGCATGGCTGATATACGTAGACTAACAGTGACCCCAGCCCACCTACTCGAAGCACACCTGCCCTCAATCCCATATCCTCCAAAAATGAACACCATGTAGCCCCGGGGAATTTGAACAAATGCTACTTAAACTGTCGCTAGCACAGACAGGGACTGAGACCAAGAGACACAATTGTGATTGAATATTTATAAGGAACAAAAAAAAAAGGCATTATTTTCAAAGCAGGGATCCAAAAGGCATAGATCCCGCCTACTGGAAATCAAAAGAAAAACTCCTTATTAGCAATAGGCTAAAGAGAGACCTCTATATAATAAATCTTCTGTCTGCTTAAAAAAAAAAAAAAAGAAGAAGAAGAAGACGAAGCAGAGTGCACTCTTATTATTGCCTAGGCAGAGAAATAGTCCATCAAACACCATGAATAACCAAGATGACAAGGCAGCTTAGAAAAAAGAGATAAATCTCCAGAAAATAAGCTTAAAGACATAGAAAGATATGACTTAAATGACAGAGAATTCAGGATTGTACTTCTGAAAAATTTAAGTGAGATTCAAAATAACTCAGGTCAACAATTCCAGGAGTTGGGGGGGGGGGAACTAGACCAACAAAATGAGTTTTTTTTTTTTAGCAAGGATATTGAAACCCTAAAATAAGAACCAATTAGAACTTCTGGAGATGAAGAACACACAAAAAGAATTGTGGAATGAAATAACAAGCTTAGTAAATAGAGTTGACCAAATGGAAGAAAGAATCAGTGATATCAAAGACAGAAATCTAGAAATAATTCAGAAGGAAGGAGAGATTGAAGACTGAAAAGTAATGAGAGAGAAATACAAGAACTAGCTGACACCATCAGGAAAGGCAACATAAGAATAATGGGTATTCCAGAAGGAGAAGAAAAGGAGAAGGGATCAGAGAGCATATTCAAGCAAATAGTTGAGAATTTTCCAAATCTAAGAAATGAACTGAAGCTTCAAATAGAATAAGCTAAGAGAACAACTAATTATCTCAACCAAAGAGGCCTTCTCTGAGACACATTATATTAAAATTATCAAAACTTAATGACAAAGAAAGAATCTCAAGGTAGCCAGGGAAAAGATGGTAACCTATAAAGGAAACCCATTAGACTATCTTCAGTCTTCTCAGCACAAACTTTATAAGCATGAAAGGAGTAGAACAAAATATTCAAACTATTAAATGAAAGAAATTGCCAACCAAGAATACTCTATACAGCAAAGCTCTCCTTTAGATATGAAGGAGAATTAAAGTCCTTTATAGACATACAAAAATTAAAGGAATTCTCCACTACGAGGCCTGGATTATAGGAAATACTGAAAGGGTTTGGCCAACTGGAAACGAAAAGACAAAAAAAAAAAAATACCTAACTCTAGGTAAGGTGACAAACAACAGAGTAGTGAAATCCTTATTAAGAAACGGGTATTATCATTTTAAACAATAAGAAGAGAATTGCTTTGGCAAGACAGTGAACAACATACAGCATACATAGGGTAAATTTAAGACAACAGTAACAGAAAAGAGGAGGAATTAAAGATTAAAATTCACAAAGGGGAATGGAGATAAGGCATATGCAGAAGAAATGGACTACTACATATATTTAACCATCTTATATGTATTCTTAATGGTAACCACATACCAAAGATTCAGAACATCACATAAAACAAGAAGGAGCAGAGGGAAAATTCACAAAACCCAACCAAACATCAGATTTGTGTAGAAGCACAAAGGACCCCAAATTGTCAAAGTCATCCTGAGAAAAAAGGAACAAGGCTGGAGGTTTCACTCTGCTTGATTTCAAATTATACTAAAAAAGCAACAGTAATCAATATGGCATAGTATTAGCAGAAAAACAGACACACAGACCAGTGGAAACAATCAAGAGTCCAGAATAAATCCATGTTTATATGGGCAAATAATTTTTGACAAAATTCGAAAACATATGATGGAGAAAGGAAAGCCTCTTCAATAAATGGTGCTAGGAAAACTAAAAAGCCACCTGCAAAAGAATTAAACTAGACTGTTGTCTATCACCACACACCAGAATTAATTCAAAATGGATTAAGGACCTGAATATAAACCTGAAACAATAAACTGCATAGAAGCAAACATAGGGACTAAACTCAGACACTTTGGACGAAAAGAGGATTTTATGAATTTGACCTCAAAGGCAAGGGAAGTAAAAGCTACAATATATGAATGGATCTACACCAATATATGAATGGATCTAAAAAGCTTCTGCACAGCAAAAGAAACCATTGACAAAGCAAAGAGACAATCATCTGAATAGGAAAATATATTTGCAAGCAACCTCCCCCAAAAGGGCGTAATATCCAAAATATACAAAGAACTCATACAACTCAATAACAACAACAACATCAAAAACCCAATCCACTTAAAAAATGGGCAGAAGACCTGAACAGACACCTCTCCTAAGAACATACAAATGGCCGACAAATATGAAAGGATGCCCACTGTCACTAGCTATTAGGGAAATGCAAATCAAAACCACAATGAGATACCATCTCACACCTTTAGAATAACTGTTATCAACAGGACAAGTAATAACAAATGTTGGAAAGGATGGGGAAAGGAAAGGAAACCTTATACACTGCTGGTAGGACTGCAAATTGATACAGCTACTATGGAAAATAGTATGAAGTTTCCTCAAAAAACTAAGAATTGATATATTGTATGATCCAGCAATCCCTCTACAAATTATGGTATATGTTTGACTTAATATTGAAGTGTACACTTGAAACTTATTGGATTTTGTTAACCAATGTTTCCATAATAAATTTAACAAGTAAGTAAGTAAATCAATAAATTTGTTATTAATTCTGTAGATGCTAATGAGATATAATGAGATATAATCCATGTGCTAATTTACCAGTTATTAGTTTTCAAAGAAACATGAAAAAATAGAATTACTACAATCCATTTTGAGCATGCTTGATGCCTTTAGGGAATTATTTTGAGATCTTTACCCTCTTCAGTGGTGCTAAGTTATATTCAGGAAATATTTATTGATGTTCATTAACCATGTCGAGTCATTTGCCTCTGCATTGTTAGAAACTGATGCTTTGGTCTGAGGAAAATGGAAATCTTGTGGATAACCATAAACTTTTAAACATTTTCATCTCTGGCACACACTTATTAATAAAGCTTAATTATATCCAACTAACAATTAAAATGAACACTCTCCAACATCAGGCACTCAGCTGGTGAGAAGACTTAAAACCTATATCAAGGAACTCAGACTATTCTGACATGAAAGTCTTAAATATTAGATATTTAAGCACATTTATTTAATATATTAAGCTGATTTTACTTTTAGTTTACAGGCAACTGTCTGAGGGTCTACTCTTGTTTTTAGCCATTGTAGTAAGCTGAATAATAGCCCTTCAAAGATCCCCCACATCCTAATCCCCAGAACTTGTGAATACATTATATTAAATAGTAAAAAAGGACTTTGCAGATGTGAATAAATTAAGTATCTTGAGATGAGTAGTTTATTCTAGATTTTCTAGGAGGGACTGATGTAATCACAGTGGTCCTCATAAGGGGAGTTCGGGGGGACTCAGTAGAGAATCCTATGTGATGATAGAAGTGGAGATAGTAGTGATGCGTTTCGAAGATAGAGAAAAGGGCCATAAGCCAAAGAAATGGGAGGCCACTAGAAGATGAAAATGACACTGCGAGAGAATTTCTTCTCTGAGCCTCCAGAAGGAACCAACCCTGCAGGCACCTGGATTTTAACTAGGAGAAACTGATTTTGGATTGCTGATCCCCAGAACAATAAGGGAACAAATTAGTGTTGTTTTAAGCCACTAAGTTTGTAGTATTTGTTGCAGCAACAGTAGAAAATTAATAATAGTCTTTTAATAGTTCATTGACATAAGCATCTATTGCAAGAATTAACCTACAATGTTAAAGTAATGTTTATCACTAGGCTATCTTAAATATAATGTTTTAAAATGTTTTCTGCTTTGTAGCCATTTTTAAATGTTGGCTTTTTTATTATCTAACTTTTCTTATTCCTGGCTTTTCTTATTTTCTATTGTATTCTTTTTAGTTGCATCTAAAATTTTGTTCTTTTTTAAAGATAAAATCTGTCTCAATTTTCTAATGTTATTATATTCAACATTTTAAATTTTAGAATTAACTATTCTATTCCATCAAATTCTGAGTTTATAAAAATCATTAGTTTATATTCCATTGTGAATATTTTTACCCTCTAGCAGAGCTTATTAGCATTGCTATTTTTAAGGAAAAAAACATTAATATTTATTAATTTATAGGTTGTTTGATAGAATCTGTTTGTTTCATTGTAGATCAGAGGGACCATCTGGTAATTATGACCTGAAAAGAGGAGGACAGCACTTTAAATGAATTTCTGCTTGGGCTTAAAAATCTCATTGTTATTTCCATCTTCAAACTTTCTTTCTCTTTGTTTAATTTTTCTATCAGTATAAATAATAGTTATTGCTTTTCTTTTATGTACATTCCTTACTAGAGCAGATATTTTCTGAAAAAAAAATTTAAATGATAAATCTGATCTATAATCTTCAAAGTAGAAGCATCAAAGCCCGTTTTTTTTGTTGTAATCATTCAACAAATATTTATTGAGTACCTACATAAGCACCTTGCTTTGTTGACTTGATAATATTTCAAGTTTCTGAAAACATATGACATAACTATAGCCCAAGAAGGCAGTCTCAGATGTCCTTTGCCGTTTACCTAAACAAAGTTATATAAACACTGATTAACCAATGTCCTACTTGACTTGAAGAGGGATGAACCTTCAAGTTGGCATGGTATTTCTAGTTCATGAATTGTTTTATTATTAAATAATGTCTGAATAAAACTAGAAGGAACCTCATGACTACGAATGTCAAACAATTCCATAATTAATATCATAAAAAGGGTTTTCTTTGTTATAGTTCAGTTGATACATTTTTCCTGCTGGTGGGGTGACAGGCCCCATCTGCCTTTATAAGTACATCAAGTAATTTTTCTCTACAGTTTTAGACAGCACATAAAATTCCAGGCACTTTTATTAACTAATATTAGTACAAGAAACCATTTGTCATGTTTACTTTTTGAAATGCGGGAATTCTATTATATATTATGAATAGGTAAAAATAAATATGAATACCAAGAAAATTCATGAGGGAAGGAAAAGTGTAACAATTCAGAATTAATTTTAATAAACAACTTTCTGACTCTAGAACTTTTAAAATGTTTTATGAATAGAATTAATAAAATTTGCAATTTCAACATTTTTCTACAATTTTAATAGAGAACAGTCAGAAATAGCATAAGCCACCAGTGTGTTTTAGTTAATAGTTATAAACTAACATGAACACAACGCTATGAACTTTCTTAACATTTAAACACATTAGGAAATTCACTTTTTGAAAATAATCCCTTGATCTCATGGATTTAACAAATTAATATTGATTATATTGACTATATGTATTTCTCAAGTTATTCAAAAGATGATTTTATTCATAGATTTCCATAGTGTGATGATATGTTAAAAATTATTTAATCCATTTCTACCTGTGTTGCTATCACCATTTGATGTTTACAGCTTCCCTTTCTCTGATAGTAGATTGATATTAGGGCTAGAATCTCATGGATAGAGTAGATGGAGTAGAGAGAGAACTGGTGTTCAAGGTAGCTGGATTTTCACTTTCATTTCATTAACTTCCCAAATGAATTTGAACCAACCATTTGTAATTTAGATAAATTGCTGCACAGAAGTCTTCAGACCACACATTGCCTACTGGATTAGGGTTCATATATGGAAAAAGGAATAGTGAAATGTACTAGAAACTTCAGAAAGACTAATATCTATAATACTTACCAGAAGAACATAGACATTTCACACATTTGTAGATTCAGGGACAGTTTTCCAAACTTAAAAACTGTATCAGGTATCCGTAGCCTAACTTTACAGACTGTGCTGGTAAATATCTGGTAAGCAGAAATCCTATGCATCCCGATATCAAATATTGCTTCATCTTTTATAAAATGCCTTAAGTTCATGTCAGGGGGTTGAAAAATTAGTGTGATGGATCCTGAACACTCCATGTTACTTCCCACTAAGTTCTGACCAATCTAATTTGGAACGTGTAAAAGGAGAACATTGTATTACTTTTAAAAACAACAATGTATTCAATCCAAATCTGAAATTTGAGACTTGATCACTGGCCAAAAAGCAAAAACTCTAATATTCTTCTAGAATTTTCATTGGTGAAATCACATGTCAATAAAAGTGTCCTTTACCATTTAGCTTTTGAAGGATGCCTCCAACTCAGAGAGCATAACCACTAGGCATCACACTGAGGTAAAAATATTGAGATTTAAATTCAGAATCTAATGCTTTATTCCAAGAAATAATGTAAGGGGAATTTCAGCAAGTATGCCAGTAGGGGGAACTGTGATTCAACAAATAATAACAGGACTGGGTATTTCCTGGGCAATAGACATAGATCACAGAGAGTCAGGTAGACTCCATGGCATAACATTGTGATGAGCCGATTGATAAAACATCTTCCATTGCTTTTTTTGATGATTATCTTGGTCTACTTAGTGAGATTTATCCTCAGGGTAAGAAGAAAAAGTTGGTTTCCAATGTAATTAAAAGTTATGACCCTCGTTGAAGGCAACAGTATTAGAATATAGATCTGATGTAGAGTGATAAATCCCATACAATAACTGGCAGTTTGACTGGCTGTGATTACCTTTGCTGGTTTATGTTTACCAGATATCAGAAAGCTTTGCACTGACTAGAGCATCTAAGGTAGAATTTCTGAAACCATGCACAAGGACACCTATATCAGAGTATCCAGAAGATCTTGTTAAAAATGCAGATCCTAAGGCCCCATTCAACCTACTGAATTAGAATCTATATGAGTTGAACACAATAATTTGCATTTTTTAAAAAAGTCATCTCAAATAATGTGTATGCATGAAAAAGTAAAGAAGCCAATTTTTATCATATTTTGAGAAGCATAGAGTAGGAAGGTAGCAGTACCTAAGCATAAATATTACTGGATAATATTAGGGTAAAAGGGGTAAACTAAAGCCTGTAGATAGCAGTTTACCTCCTTAAACCTCTTTCTAATGATTCTCCACTTTCCTAGAGAGAGAGTTGAGGAGGAGAGATCGAAGGGACAGACAGCGATATGGAACTCCAAGAATCAAGAACCCAAAATTTCACATTGTAATCAACTTCATAACCTAAACACTCTCAGGAATGTCAAAAACAGTCAGATAGCCAGTTCATGAGTCAATACCATGTTTTTTAAAATTTATTTTTAATTATAGTTGATATACAGTATTAGATTAAGGTGTACAACATAGTTATTCAACATTTATATACCTTATGAAAGAATCAGCACAATAAGTCTAGTAACCACCTGTTACTGTATGAGGTTATATTGCCTTATATAAGTCAGGAAGCTAAGAACAAAGGAAGCCTCTTGTTTTCCAGGCACATCTTACAATGAGAAATCGAGTGACAGAACAGACACCCTAAAGGATTAAAATCTTGTGTAAAATAATGGTTAAGCAACATGGTATCTTAGTTTGTTTCTTGATTTCTCTATTTTAATGTTTAGTAATACTTTGTGGTAGATCGGATGTGACTTATCCTACCTACACTTGTCAATATTTTATTTTAAGTTAAACTTAAAGAGGTAGGTAAATAAGGGCTAGTATTTTGCCTTCAAAATATTTAAGGTGAAAAGAATTGCTTAGAAAAGGAGAAAATTGAAAGGCAGGGGAATTTAAAATAAAAGGCATTAATGAATGTCATTAAGTAGTTTAAACAAGAAACAAAAGTGGTGAAGATTGTCATTAGGGGTGAGATAGGGTAGGTTGTTGAACTAAACCAGGCACAGTTGGTTACAGAACATAAATAAACCCACTTTTTAATGGATCAGAAGTCTAAAACCATGTTAGTAGCCATAATTGTCCAATTAGGGCAAGGATAAATTTATCAGCTATATATATATATATATATATATATATTTTTTTTTTTTCAGAATCTTCTTTAGATTGTATTTTGGCTATACCTCTATCCTGGGTTATTTTAACCTCGAGTTTTATCTTTAAATTAAATACTGAAAAAGTGGGAGAGATCCTTCTCTAAGACACAAAACTTTTAAGATTTTTGTATTCCTTAAAGTCTTTTTTACCCTAGTGATGTTGAAAATTACAATAAATGAGAATATTTTCTCATTTAGTTGAAATAAAAATTTCAACTAAATCAATAAATTTTACTCTTAAAACAACAAATGTGGTTTTACCTCCCGATACAAGAGAAGAAAAGATAATTGTCAATTTCATGCTGTAAAGACAAGTATTCACCTGTAGATCATTAAGAAAGCTTTTATGGAATTAACATTGAAACTAAGGACAATAGATTTTGTAATAATTATGACAAACACTTATTGAGTACTCTTTGTATTCAATGAATTGGTGTAAGTAATTGATCTATGTTAACTCATTTAATCTTAACAACCTCCGTGTTTTATTATTTTCCTTTTACACCTGGTGCATAGAGAGGTTAAATAACTTGTCCAAAGTTACACCATCCTTATGTGGATTCATACTCAATCATTTTGATAACAGGCAAATCACTTAACATATCTAACTTTGGCAATCTATTAAATAAAAGGTTTTAAAAGAAAATTACTACATCAGGATATAATATACATTTTAAAAACTGTTCTGTGGAACAACTTTTAGATATGTATCCCACAAATTCACTATTTTTCATAACTAATTGAAGTAATGGTACTCTATGTTGAGAGAAGATAAGCCCTATGGACATCCCTTCATGTTTGATTTTTTTTGTTTCAGTATTATTTGTAAAATAAGTTTTGTGAGACACCTGGAACTTGGATTGCTTCTGGTAAAGGCAAAATAACATCAAAACAGATCATCTTATAACGTTATTCTGGAAATATGTATCTTATATTTAAAAATATTTGCAATTATTTGAGGTTTAATGAATAAGATTATTGACTTTAAAAAATAATTCCAATGTATTAATTATCTCTTTTACAAAGTCAACAAGTATATCTTCAAATGGAAATATTTTAATTTTGTTTCCAGTAGTTAAATTCACTTTTTGAAAAAATTAAGTTGATACTGATCTATTATGTATAATATTTGGGATAAATATTGGTCTAAAGTTCCTTGTTTTATTTAAGTCCAAAACGATAAAGGCATAACCTATAGCTGCATTGGCATTTGTAATTGAGGACCTACTATGGGCTCAACCTTGCATTAAGCATACTAGATATACACTTTATTGTTTCAAATACCTGTCTCTGGTTCATCTAATTGATTATGCTATGATGTTAAATATATTGAGATTATTTAAAGAACAATTTTGTCAGGTCAAGACTAATTGCTGGAATTCATCCAGTACTGGAGATAGAATTGCAAGACTCAGCATCATAGATGTAGTATTGAAATAAGGAAGCTGTGGGTAAGGTTGAGTGTACCTCATGAGAGGAAAATATGGCCAAGGACAAAACACTGAGGAACACATCTAAAAAAAGAGGTATCTTAGAGATTACAAGATTTACCTTTCGCACCACATTCAGACCCTGTGGTTTCTCTTCTTCAGAGTCCCACCCAGTTGGTCTGGTTCCCATTCTACATGTTCTGCAGGAGAGACTGCATTTAACCCTTACCTTCTTCCAATAGTGTGACAGTGACTTAATGTCTCTTTCTCCAGACTTAAAACTCCTGCAGACCAGGTCCATATGTCTACTTATCTACAGAACTGAATTCAGGGTTTTTCTCTCCAAATCTACTCCTCTTACTTTTACTCTGCTTCCTTTTTCAGTTTTATTTAACCTAAATATTTAAGAGAAGTCCTAGACTCCTTCTTCCTCCATTTTTCATATCTAATCAGCCACCAAGTCATATTAGTCAAAATTTGATATTTGACACTGTTCTAGAATCTAGATCAGCAGTGTCAGTGATTACTAATTTTTTAGAATAAATAATTGAAGAGGAAATTTATTACATTTTTTTTTCTGACTCTGAGTTTCTTTCCTTGCCTTTTACCTCACCAGAGCCCAAACCAGGTTATCCTGAAACACTGTGTATTAAAGTCCCCTGATCCCAGTATCAGCACCTCCTCTACATCAATCCCTACACTGCTGCCTAGTGATGTTTTTGAAATGGAAACACAATCAAGCATCACCTCAGAATGTCACACAACAATGTCTAGATTCTTTGGTGTGGTATATAAGCCTGAAGGAGTATAACAGCCTGCATTATTTACTTTAAGCCTGCAATGGCAACTTCATCTCTTTCCTTTACAGGTAGCTTATGAGCAAATCAAAGTTTTCTAGAGATGCCTTTTTTTTTTTTCTTCTTTTTTTAGGGGGCTTGTCTCCTTGTGAATTTACTCCATGCTTTCTGCTCTGTCTGCTCTGCTTCTTTCATTTCATTTACCTGGTGGATTCCTATTTATCCTGTAAGGTTCTATTTTATGCATCTCGCTTCTTTGTGAAACCCATTCAGGCCCTCAAATAGAGAGATTTACTTTGTCTTCTTTATTACAATTATTGCATTATATTATAAATGATTTTTCATAATTATCTCCCTTGGCATAATTTCGTAATTGGTGTTCCTTAAATTTTGGTATTCCTGTCACCAATCTTGGTGTGTAACACATAGTCAGGGTTTAGTAAATGAATAAATAAATATTATCCAAGACAATGAAAGTAGAGTTCTAATTTACATTTATTTGTTATTATTAAATAATAGTTGCTACACATTGAGTACTTATTTTGAGTTAAGTATTATACATATATTATTTTATTTAGTCCTTACTGTAACCTCGCAAGATACTGTTGTCTTTATTTTACAAATGAGGAACTAAGGCTAAAAGAAATTAAATAGCATATCGATGTCTCATGGATAGTAAATTGCAGGGATTTGAACAACAGCTGCTATACTCCATAGTTGCAATTCTAAACCACATACTCATGTGTGAACTACGTAGCAAACATTATTCATAATCCATCTCTTTTATATTAAAAAATGATATAAGCATAGTAATGGTGATTCATAATTCAAAATAATTAGTATATTGAGATATGTAGGCAGACTCTTCTCCCTGATTGCTACATAATTTTCTTCTTTATTTCTTGCTGCCCTCAAGTCGTCTTCTCAGGAAGAATCTCCCCTGAAAACCCTATGTAAAATAACAACTTCACCCCTTATTATGCCATTTATCTATTCCCTTGTCTTGCTTCATTGTTCCTCATCCTTCCTCTTGCACTAGTACCTAGTAGTTTCCTATAGTTTATTTTCTATCTACCTTTGTGATTATGGAAGTTCATGGCAAGCAGTGACTTTGCAATATCCCTAGCCGTAGTGCAGAGCCTGCCACGTAGTACCCATACAATCAACGTTTGTTGAACGAGTGAAAAACTGGTAACCATACTGTAGGCCAGTAGGTATGAAATAAAGCAGGCGCATTTTTCGTTTATAAAAATTTTACAAAAATCCAACTTTACAGTACTATAAGTTGGAGAGTAAATTTGTCGCAAGCTTTTATTTTGAAATAATTATAGATTTACGGGAATTTGTAAAAAAAATAAAGGAAAGTCCTGTTCATCCTTTAGCAGAGTAAATTTTATTTTGCAAAAGGACATAGAGCATGCTCCCCCTATGTATAAAGATTCCATAGGGCACTTAAAATATAATTTTATTTGTATGCATCTTTTCAAAAGAACTTTGAAATAGAACTCTAGAAGCAATTGCACTCTATGGAATACAATGCTTGATTCAGTAAATGTACCAACTGAATAGACTCTACTTAGTATTCATTCACACTGTTATAAAATGCCAGTATATTTGCAAAAATAAAATTTCACAGTTATTGTATTTGCAGCTGGTGGCTGGCAGTGTTCATGATCCTGCTTTCTTTAATGACTGTGATTAAATCGCCAAAAGCAATTCACACCATGGACCCTCTGCCTTCTCTCTCATGAGTAGTGTCCTCTAAAATAATTACAGCAGGAACAAATAGTAATAAGTTCCTCATAGAAAGCTCTACAAAGGTGGGAATAATGTAGAAAGATTTCTCCATGGCATTTTCTTCACCTAGTCCTCCAGCTATATTACCTATAAAATGATTCTTAAAACAAAATATGTTTTGAAAATAACAAAATGCATTTGTTTTATATTTAAGTAATATTTTATAAATGTCGTCTGTATTTTCTACCTAGTATTCAAGAAAATAAAATTACTTCATTGCCATGATGTTCTGCTCTAACTTATAAGAAAACAATCTGTCTCTTTGACATTGTTAAGGTAATGGAAAATATGGCCCATGCTACCTCTTGTCCTTTAAATGTCAATTGTTGAAAAAAATATTTCTTTGCTATATAGAGATCCTTTTTAAAATATTCATCCAGTTGTTTTCACTCTTCTGCTTATCCTCTCTAATAATATCTTTCTGCAAGTATGAGAAAAAGTCATGAATCAGGAGCCTCCTAATAATAAAGAATAATTTTTATTAAGGAAATCATGTTCCAATGCCTTTAATTTCAGGTGTCAGTTTGATTGATCCTGTGTTCTTTCTATGAAATGTAATATATGTGAAATGCAAAACCATTTTTAGTCACTACAGAAACCGATCAAAATATTTTACACAAACACATTATATTTCATGTTATGTGAAAAACACATAGTTGATAAGAAAAAAAAATGTGTTTTGTTCATTAAGAATTTAAAATAAACTGTTCATATTATGGTAAAAGCCTAATAACATTCTTCAATGTTAACTCACTAGATTACCTTTATGCTTTGTAACTGAACATTTAGTAATACACACGAAGAGCCATTTTAAAAAATGTGTGAATGGTTGAAATGTCATTCGTTCATACATTAACATATGTTCATTGAATCTTTTTGTTAGGAGCTGAAACTCTGTTAGTAATATATCTTCTTCCCTTAAATTTATAATTCTTGTAAAGAGATGAAGAAGTAAACCATTGATTAACCATAATTATTGAGGCTTCATGAGCAGCCTGATTACCTTTTGATAGCATGAGCTCAATCTGCAGACAAACAGCCAAATTTTGTGGACATCCTTTGAATATATATACTCTCCAAAATGACATTTCCCCAGCTTTCCCAGCATTCAAGTCATCCTGAGCACACAGATTCCAGGCCCGGCCCATGGAAATTCTGATTCAGTAGGTCTGAAGGGGAACTGGGCCATAATATTTATAAGTATAATAAGTGCCCCAGACAATACTGATCTGGGAATTTTAAGACATCGATAGGCTATAAAGTTTCAGTTATACAAGATGAATACGTTTTAGAGATCTGCTATACAGCATAGTGTGTATAAGTTAACAATACGATATTGTGAATTTCCAATTTTGTTAAGAGGATAGATCTCATGTTAAGTGTTCTTATTATAAAACAAACAAAACAAAGGGGCACAAGGCAACTCTGGGAGGTGTTGGATATGTCTATTACCTTGATTGTAGTGATGTCATCACAGATGCTTGCATATATCCAAACTTATCCAATTTCATACATTAAATATATGCAGTCTTTCATATATCACCTAAACCTCAATAATGCTGTCTCTTTTTTTTAAACAAAAAGAACTAGAGGAAAGCATATTGCATTTTTCATTTTCTATTCCTTTTTTTTTAATTTCTCTTTGTCTACCTAAAAAATATTTAGATCTATCTAGTATAGATAGAAGCATAACAAAAATCATTACTGCTAATTAAATGTTAACTTGTTATGCACGACAGAACTTAGTACATCAAATCAGGTTACATTGACATTAGATAAAAAGTCATAAGAATAAACAGGCAATCCTTAAACAGACAAGATAGAATAATAATAAAGGTGCTGCTTCTCTAAGAGGAATTCTTAATTGCTTTCTAGATTGCTTTCTAGATAATGTCCCAAGTGCTTAGCTAAGTGCAGGAGGCTTTCCATGATCCAATATAGTTGTGAACACAGTACAGTCCACTCAACTGGGAACATCTTTTTGTGCCTCCAAAATGCTCTCAAATAGGCTGTTCCCTCTGCTTCAAATGCTCCCTTTTCCTAATATGCCCAGAAAAATTTATCTCTCTTCTTTGAAATACAACTTAACTCGCTCTTCTTGGGAATCTCTGACACCCCTGAGTTGATTGTTTCCTCCTTAGTGCCACACTATATCTCCTACACATCTATGTTATGTCATTGTTCACAGAATATAGTAACTTACATTTTTATATTCCACATCTTTACATCTACCTTGTCTTCTAAATGTATAGGGTCTATGACAGCTTCTAGCAATTGAATAGTCCCTGGAATATAGGAGGCATTTAATTTAACGTTTATTCACATGTACAAAAATGATTCACTTGCAGTTTAAAAAAAAACTGCAAGTCATTGGACATTTTTAAAAACCAATATGATAATTTACCATAAAAGACAATCTTAGATTCATTTTTTAAATTGAAAACATTTTTTACAATTTAAAAGTTAGACACATCCCATTTGTGACTTAATTTTTATATTCACTGTGTGAACACAAAGTCATCAACAATGGCAGAAAAGTTTCTAGAAATCTAGTGCCTATTTCATTGTATCTCACCTATTAGGGATATTCTTAGATTGCAGTATCATGTTAGAGAAAGTCTAATTCAGGTGACATAACATAATTTTAAAAGTAAACAAAAACTAATAAGAAAAGCAAAAGCTAGGAAAAGTAGTAAATTATTACAAGCTTTGGAGGGGGTTACTTTTGAAAGGAAGTGTATAAAACAGAGGTCACATAATTTATTAGTTCTTTGAGATTATTCATCAGGAATGTAAATGTTTATATGAGGCAAAGGGAAATGAATCTAAGACAGATTCTAAAATATCGAATGTGCTAAATGAAAATACTACTTCTTTTTCTCATCAGGCATCTAAGCCAATATTTTACTTTATTCAAAAATAGAGATTTTTCTTGAGGAACTAGAAACATTTTATTAAATTATATTTAGTTGTTTCTAGGAGAGTATTTCAAATGCAAAGAATTAGAAAGTATATGAAAATAAATATAAACATTTACCAAAATAATCAATACTGTGTTCCCAGTTTAGAAAGTTAGAATATGACACTGATGAAGTACTTAGAGACTTGCGATAGTTAATTTAGGCAAGAGAAAAGCACCAGAATTTCTACTATCTTGAAAACTTTATCCTGCAAGATCAAAAACAAAAACAAAAACAAAAACAAAAACATGACTTTTATTAATGGAGTGGAAGATTTGAAATATGTCTATTACTTCATAGAATCAAATTACTTATAAATTTTACTCATTTGCTGTAATCAAATTGCCTTTCTTCTTTTATCCAAGGTATTCTACATTTATATTAACGACTAAAGATTTTTTAATTGTATAATGGGTCCCAGGTGAAGAATTAGGAAAATTAGGAAAATCTGCACTTGATTGATTCTAAGATTTGACTTAGCTGTAATTTGCATCTATTTTAAATTCTACTATAATATAAATGTAAATACAAATATAATATAAATATAAAATACAAAATATATTTCCTGTGGGTTTCAGTGTATGTGTGTGAAAATGTATGCATTTATGGAGGAGAGAGGCATTTAGAAGATTTTTAGGAGAGAATCTAAAGGCTTTGAGATCTAGCATTTATAATATTAGCTTATCTTTAAAAGTTCCATAATTAGCACATCTACCTCTATAAGGATCATTATTTCAACTGATAACAAGAAGTTTTTTGATGAAAATTATGAGTGCTTTTTTATTGTATAGCTAAAAGGATTTAGAAAGGAAGTTGACAGGAGAGATAGAGAGATGATTCAGAGAAAAATCCTGAAATGAAAAGCACAAATACTCTGAGAGATTTATTAAAAGAGAAACCTTAGTTCAAAGCCCATGTTTATATTCATAGTTGTTTTTACACAGCCTCTTCCAGTCCATTTCTTCTTCATTCAGTTATTTAATTCACTCCAGTGCTGGACTCCAAAAGTGCACCCATACTGAGTCTTTTTAGGCTGAAAATTTTCATCCACCCAGCCTTGGGAAGTTTCTTGATTTACTATTATAATCTAGTTACTGTCTGTTTAAAGTGGGAGAAAAAACACTTTTGCTCTTGGAAAGTAGGCTTATATATATTCTATGACTGCATCTTAGATAAGGCTGTAGTGGAATAGAATTACCTGCAGCAAATAATCCCAACTCTCCAACTCTTTGGGGCCTTAGACTCAAGGTTTTATAGTCAAAGATATGGAGAATTCTTTTTCTGGGACTAGAGAGAACACCATTTTCTTTCTTTCAGCATAATATTCTATAGCAGTCATCTACATATACTCTTGTGCAGAGAACTGAATATATAATGTGCTCTGAATAAATACTTGTTAAATGGATCCAGAAGTATTTAATTGTAAATGTTCACATGATATTCAATGATGAAGTTGTTTCTTTGAATCAGTTGTTCTTAGTGCTTTCAATATGATCTTATTCTCATTCACTGTTGATTGGTTTCAAACAAATAACATGAATTATGTTAAACAAATGATATTATTTGGTCTTCTTCTGAATATTATTTGAAATTAATTTATTACCATATACCCCTTCTTCTAACTTTAAGATATATGCACAGTCATTTTATGTCAAAATCAGAAAACTGAACTCTGATATGTTAATTTAAAAGAAAAAAGCTCTGAGACTCTGCATAGCCAACAAAGTCCCCACACTTCACCACCTTATTAATAATTACTATAAATTGTGATAATAGAAAAATTTCATGAACTGCAGAAATGTGAAAGCTGATTTACTTTACTATGGTGTCTTATCTCTGTAAAACAAATGTAATTACACCATTTTCCTTCTTGACAGAATGCAGTGACTCCTTCCCTGATAATTAGTGGTAATTCTGGCATCGATGGCATGGTTCATGAGGCTGTGTAGCATTTTACTCCAACTTTAGTTTCTGCCACCCTAGCAGCAGACCCACTACTACTTCCAAACCGAATTTCCCCCCAAATACCATATTTTTTCCTTAACTTCCTGTCTCTGTAAATGCTATTACTTTTACCTAAAATGCCACTCCCTCTCCTCTTTTTTATTAGCAAATTTTTATTTATCTTTTCCTATCTAACTTAAAGATTCCTTTCTCTTTAAAGCCTTTTTCCATCCATCAAAGAGAGTCAGTTTATCTCTCCTTTTGTCACTTTGTGTAATGAATTTATTCAGTGTTTCAGATGATTAAGTATATCTTGGCTTAGTTGTTTATTTGTTTGTCTTGTTTCATTTTAATTTAAATTTTTGAAAGACCTCCTCTTCAAGAAACATTCTGTTTTATCAGACATTGTTTATATTTCTGCTTGTAGGACATGTTTGGAAATTTACACACACACAAAAAGAGACCTAATTGTTAAATTGAAATAGATAATTTTGAATCCTATAAAACTGAAACCATGTAGATGAATATACTTAGATTTTCTAAGCTCTCATAAAGCCAAGAGAAAAATGGAATTAAACTTTATTTACTTCATTTTCAAATCCTAATTTTGAAATTTAGTATATAAATGTCAACAGGTTTGACTAGAAAAATGAGACTAATTTTTAGCAATTATATATTGTCCTTTAAAGCAGTAAGGTTAGCAAAATTTTTAGGAGAGACCCAGAATTCTAAGGGATTCACTAACCCAGATTTCAATACAACCTAGGAATATGTAAGGCCCGATAATGTGATTTAAGGGAAAATTAGCATACACACCATAGTGTGATAATCTCTACCACAAATTGAGAGAACATAATACTCTCTATCATATCCCATGTTCCTCCCCACCCTAAATTCAAGAAAACATTTTACATCTGGAATAAAGAACTAGATCAAAGATAACAAGTGTACCCTTTTCACCTGAGCCAGCTCTTCTATGGAACAAAGCAACCAAACCATTTAAAGAGAGCTCATGAGCTTCTGTCCTCTCTTTCTAACAATCTCTGGCCAGGGTTTTTCCCTATCTCATGAGCTTGCTGGGTCTTCAGCTGCTCCTTTCCTCCCTCATTTCATCCACCTCTACTCCTAATGTTTTGGTTCCTTAGTTTCAGGAACCAAATTATGAATTCTTGTACACATGCATTAATTTTTCAAATAATGCTTGAGATCAAGCTTGGCTAGGTAGGCTCTTGCTGAATGTTGCCCATCACAGTAATACTCAGGCCCACCTAGGCTTTTCCTCCATTACTTAAACGCACACACACACACACACACACACACACACACACACACACGTGCACACACATGTATGTATATATGTGTATATATGAAGCTCCCATTTAGAACTTGGACCTGGAGATACTTATGAATTCTATAAGGTGTATTATGTCATAATTTTTTCAAAAAATAGTACTGCTCCTAGCTTGAATACAATTCAATCATCTTTATAAATTACAGAAATATCAAATTTGAAGAATGTGTAAACTAAAATTTTCATATCACTAATAATATTATAAGAAAAGGAGAATAAAGCCAGTGCGTTTCAAGGCTAAAAAAATAATATAAATCATATTGGTAGACTCTTCTTTACCCTCAGTCATGGTGACTATTGAAGTACCCATATGAGCAAAATTATCCTAGGATGATAAAAATAAAGTCAGCGTCAGTGTTCAGGTCTTTAAAGGAAATATGATGATGATGATGATGATGATGATGATGATGATGACGATTAATGATAAAAGGAAATTAATATCAAATATCTATTGCAAACTCCAAAGTCAGTGAGAAGTTTAGCTATCATCTTCAAAAATATAAATAGACAAAAAGCAATGAAACTTATGAGGAAGCGAAGAGCAAGAATCAGCCACATCACATGCCAAAGGGGATCTTTTCTAGCTATGACAGAATCAGCTACTTAGCTCAGAGATCTGTAAAAGAGGGCACAGTGGTGTGAGAGTTCCCAAAATTACAGTGGTGAGAACTCTGAGCCAACAACTACTAAGTCGTGACACCCCGTCCCCTCACCTGAGAGCCTAAAATCATCAGCTTCAAAATAATGTATGTTTGGTGTTCTGCTTTCCTGGATTCAGACTTTCCGCCACGTTTGTTAAAATTTGTCACTATTTGAGTTATATTCCATACCAAAACAAAGAAAACTAGATACTTGTTTTCTTCGAGATGTTTTAGAACTGATTTTGCTGACATTTTAACATGTATTTTAAGTTTAATCTCACTGGCTTACATTTTCTAACATTTGGGAAGCTGGTAGGTACTTTTAAAAAAGTAAAGGGTGCGGTCTTGAATAGCTTATCACTATTCCTTTTTTCTATTCCTTTTGAAATTACATTTATAATCATAAATGTCTTATTTTATATACTGGTTTGTTTATTCAAATTCTCCTTTTGACATTTCTAAGTTATAATGGCTGTCTTTGGAAGTAGATATTTCCTCATATTTTGTGTCTCAAAATGCGTGAAATAATAGTATACCTGCTTTGAATTTTCTATTTCCAAATAACAGTCACATCTCCATAGTTTTATTATATTATATGATTTTATTTCTGTTAGTAGTAGCTAACTATAGTCAGAAAATGCTTTCATACCTGAATGTTATACTATTAATTTTTATGTCTTTTATTTTTTTCACCTTTCTTCCTCCCCTCCGTTTTCTTCTTTCTTTTCTTCTATAAATATTAAGGATTTCCTGCTACGAGCAAGGAACTCTCTTATGTTTTAAAGATATGAAATTAGGTAAGACTTATTTTCTACTCTTTAAAGTACCCTTTGGTGTCACCGGTGTTATTAAGATGAATTAACAGACAAACTTTGCGAGGCCTAGAAGACTCCTAATAATGGATTAGATATTGGTTTTGGTACGTGACCCATTCCTTCCATGCCAGACTAATTGCATTCACTTTCCTCTTTACTAATTTGCCTAAAGTAAAATCAACAGTCCAAATCACCTGTTCTTTAAATGAGAGATTTATTACTTACAACCCATAAGACACTCGTTACAGCCAGAAGCCCATCTATCAACAAAGACAGCATCCCAGATGTTCCTGCTCTATGTGATCAGAATGGCATCCAAATGATAATAAAATCCTATAAAAGGTATTCTAAGCAGAGGAAACAACATGTATGAAGGCATGGATAAATTTGTTGCTCTAAGCACCAAACACATATTCAAGCAGTGCTCTAAGCACTGAATATATAGAATCCAGTTAATCATCTTAACAACCTTATAAGACAGTAGAATAGAGAGGCTAAGTGACCTATCCAAGTCCATACAGATAGTAAGTGGTGTGATCAGACTTTGAACTAAGCACTTGACCACTGCTTTATATTGCTCCTAACCTTGGGAAGAGGATGAGAGAAGAGAGGCAGGGGGAGAATTCTAGATAGCTTTCAGGTTTGTTTTGTTTTTATGGCTTGGGTGATATAGTGTCATTGATGAACATAGGAAAAATAGGAGGGAGTTTGGAGGAGGATAAATGAAATATTATAAATGCTGAGAATGTTCTAAGGGATATTCAACTGAAAGTAACAAGTAACAGTGAGAAATAAGAATTTGAAACTCAGGACCAGTCAGTATGGAGATGAGATCAATAAAATGATGCTTTGGGAGTGTGGGAGTTAAAAAGGAGTATGTATGGAAAAAGAAGATAATATCTGTGTCTTGAGGAACATTACCATACACAAAGTAAATGAAAGAAAAGAATTACAGACAAAAAAAAAAAAAAAAGTAGAAGAAAAACAAAAACTTTGCCATAGATTGAAAAAGACCTTCTATTTTGTCTATGGCATAGTCTTTCTTTCTGAACTTTTTTTGTGAACAATGATTATTAAGAATAACTTTATTATTTAGTATACTATGAATACAGCATTAAGCTACAGAGAAGTATATTAACTTTTAAATTTATAATCTCATAACAATATCAGAGGATACAGAGCTTTCATTTAGTTATATCCTCCCCCAAGGTAAAAAGGAGAATGTTTTCTCTCATTTTTCAGGTCCCCTGGTTTCACTGATTGTTTTCATAGAATTTTTAAGTTCTTGCCTAATTCCATATTTTTTCAAGTTTCCTTTCATCATCTTTTTTCTTTGACTGAAATTTTATTCTTATTTCATTCACAGTTTCTAGCACCTTTTGCTCATCTGGCAAAATCACATTTCTTCATCATTCTTCTACACTTAGAATCTGATGAAAGTTATATTATTAACTAAGAACTCAGCAAAGCATAGTGGAGATTCAGCCACTGGCTTAATTCTGGTGAATTGTTCTATACTTCTCTGATTCAGCTGTTCCATTGATTACGAACCCCAAATGAAGTGGGGTCTAGTAGTTAAAATGAAAACAAGTATAGTAAATCACACAGAGTATATTTATGTGCAAACATCAAGTGTTTTAAAATTTAAACAACTTGTAGACAAGGATTTGGTGCTATTTAACATATTTGAAACCTCAGAATTTATTTGTGTTCATTCAGTTATCTTTTTTTGCACCAGATTCCCTCATCTCCAGTTCCCAGGTTTCATATTAAATGCTTTGTTGGCTAATGAGTGTGAGTTATTAATAAGTAGACTTTACTGTGCAGCACTGAAAAAGAAGAGGATATGTATACATTTTAAAATATGTAGTACACTCACACTTTTTACCTTTGGTAGTAATATATAGAGAAGTGTCAAAACAGGTTTTGATCAAAATGTGTCAAATTCTTAGAAGTAAGATAAACAATGAAAGCTATTGCCTTCATTTTACTTTCTTCTCCATTGTTTTATATGATTTTTCTATACTACAACTAGTTTTTACTCATTGTGGCAGATGTACCATGAAGTTAATATAGTTTAAGATTCAGGGAGCCTCTACTTGCATGAGCCCTGGGAAAGGGGGCCTAGCAATGGGTTCATATGTCTATACGCTTTTGTAAAAATTGCAAAGGATATTTTAATTGCAATCAGTTAAGACTCTTTCACTTCTTTGTTGAACTGCCCCTCAAGTCAGCTAGCAAGGGAATGACCATGGGAATTTGGGGAATCTAGGTAAGAAGTTGAGTTGAGAAAGCTGTGTGTCAGGACATAGTCTTTTCCAGGATCCATTTCTAAAATGTTTAAATGTGTCATGTATTATCTCCAACATCTTTTCTGTATTCTTTGCCTGAGTGTTCAATTTTTCATGAATCCTACTGTTTGTTCCGGGAGAACTGCCAACAGGGGTCCAATTAAGATACTGTCTTCAATATCATTAGCATATTATTTAATTAAAGATTATATCCCTTTCTGGTAGAAGGAAAGCTTGCATACTTCACACAAGCAACCGACTAAAGAGTTCAATTGGTTTTCTCTGTGTGAGATTTGCCATAGTTTTCTGGTATCATTCCTCGTGTTCTTAAGGGTTGAGTAACACTGGAGTCTGAAAGAGAACAGCTCATGTGAATGGATGCCATTGTTTTGATTCCCATGGTCTTGACACTATGAATATGATCCAAGGTGGGTTAAATATTTGATTGCAGTCAAATTAATTGTTTTCAATGTCGCCGCAGATTCTTTGCTTATACTGACTGACACACTATTAATTGGTACCATGATTTGGTTTGACAGCAAATAGTTTTATTATAAAATAATTATATTTTAAAATCTGAATGATATAGTGGCATGAGGTGAACATAGCCATATATTACATTGGAAAGGTCATTTTATTAGCCAGAAGTTTAAGAATATTCATATTCCTTTTTAAAAAATAGTATGATTAGTCCTAGACTAAGTGAATATAATTTGTTCAACATATGAAAAACTCTCTAGGAAAGCCAGATATCATTTTGGAACAAGTAGTATTGCTTTTGCATTCATATCTAGGGGAAAATGAGAATTTGGAGAAAAATACAAATAACAACTATAAAGTTGTCTGAAAAGAAATGAAAAGGTAAATATTATGTTGATAATTCCCAGGATTTCACATTGGTTTTATACTACCTATAAGGTTTGAAAATGTGTATACATATATGTGGTAAATTTGGTTAGATCATTTCACTGAATTTTAGTTTTCCTTATTGCTGGAATGTAAAAGAAATTATTTCATTGGATTTCCATCTGTTCCTTATGTGCTGAGAAAATAGAAAACTAGCAAAATATAACAGAAGAGTACATATCCTCTGGCAATAACATATTTTTCTGTCAAAGAATTGCTTGTTTCCTGAAAGAATAAAATTTAACTAAATGTCAGAAGAATTCTTTTTCCTTAAAACAACTTACTTTTTGTTTGACAAGAACTGATCGTTTAATTTCCTGTATTGTGAATAAGAGCACTCTTACTTCAATAAAAGCATATTTCATTTGAGTCTGGCTGTGTCTATATAACACGAAACAAAATTGGTGAATTCATGCAATAGTCTAACCATTTCTGATATCACTTTACACCAAAATAAACAAAGTGCTTGCTTGAATGCTTCTAAGAGGTTATTTTGTGCTACCACTTCCAAGGAAGAAACATCAGTTTCATTATTGTTTCTTAATAATGATGAGATTATGATAATAATAATATTGGATGGCATCTATTTCTAAACTCAGCAGATATTGTCAATACTATGGAGGGAAAAACAGTACTCTTTTTCTTTCGAAAGCACTCTAGCACACACATATTCACTACATTTAATGTATTGAGCACCCTATAATATTGTTTTATTTACAAATAGTATACTTATTAAGAAGAAAATTGTACAATTAGACTATGTGGTGTGTTGATCTGGATTTTTCAAATCAAATATAAAATATAGGATGACTTTCTCCTTCAAATAACTAACAGAACAGAATTAAAATTGATTTAACTGCAGCTCATTGGATTTATGGATTACCAAGGTGTTCTCTTTCAGAATTCATGGAAATACAATGGTAAGGCTAGGGTTTGAGGTGTTCCTATAATGCTGCTGAATCTCAGCTGATCGATGCACAGTCCTGCTTAATTCATCTTGTGACAGATGTCGGAATTAGCAAGATGGCTGCTTGGCTTTAGGTCTGCCATCTGTTGTGAAGCTAATTGATTTTTCTGTTTTAATCAAGGAACCAAAAGAATTCTAGAATTTTCTGGGACACACAGAACTTGGATACAACTTCTCCTGACTACATATTTATTTATTTATTCAACAAGTATTTACTGAATTTCTATTCTGTATCTGTCTGTGTTTTTATGCTGAGGGCACAGTGACAAACAAAAGTGACAAAGCTCATATTCTTGACAGCTCATTTCTATGGGGAAAAGATACAATAAAAAATAAATATGTGATAAAATTAATGTGATTAGTGTTTTAAAGGAAAATAAAGTTGGACAATTGAATGAAAAGTGATAAGAGTTTGTAGAATGAAGTTATAGTCTTAGATATAGGGTGGTCAAGAAAGTCTTTGTAAAAACGAGATTTGATCAGGTATCCAAATGAAGGAAGGGTGAGCCAAGACATTTAGAGTGGATGGGTATTCCAGGCAGAGAGCAGAGCAAGTGTGGAGGAACTAAGGAGAGAGCATGCTTTATGTGTTTAAGAAATAGCAAAGGGATCAGAGAAGTTGGGCTGGAGTGGGAGATGGGAAGACACATGTGAACTAGATTAGAGAAGAAGCCAAGGACCTTCTCAAAAATGCCTTGTAGGGAAGAGTTCTGCAGTTATTTCTAAGGTGATAGAAAACATAAAAGGAGGGTTTTGAGTGACCATGAGCATTAGCAGTTTTTAAAAGCTCTCACGTGATTCCAATGTTCAGTAAGGGTTAAGAACCCTTCCTTTACGTACATTATATAATTAAAAATATACAACAATTTTATGAAGAAGGTACTCTCACTTTGACTACTTAGTAGATTAGGAAACTGAGGATTATAAAGGCTAACTACCCAGCTGGCAGTTGTGTAAGGTAGGATTACTTTTCTTTTCAAGCATTTTTATTATATGATAGTTGATACATACAAAATAATATCTAGTAAACGTTAGCCAAGTTATTTCTATATGCTAAATCCTGGGAACATCAGAACAGTCTACCTACGTACACAGGTAAGGCATATACTAGAATTTATTTTCTGATATTTTGTTTTGTCCTTCTTTCTCTTTTTTGGTGTAAGATGATTTTTAAAGTGTCATTTTGCAAGCAAGGTAAGATTTGGTTACCTTTAAACCTGATTCAGATACATTACTCTTAATGGCTATACCTGTTCATTTTCTGACTTCAAGTTTGGGATTTTGTCTGTGTCTGGAGACCAATTGCTTGGCCATTATTCAAAGAATACAAAGAAGAAGAAATAACTTTATCAATTTCAATACATATAATCAACCCAAAACATCTCTATTCACTCTTCTTCAGCACTCTCCTGCACAATACCTATTAAACTGTAATCCTTGTGAATTTTTCCTTGTACTATTTCCTGATATTTATTTTGTCCCAATTACAATACATGAAAATTTTGAGAGTGCCATATAAGTGTCATGGTGAAGTGTTTTGTTTTCTATTTTAAATGCAAACTCTCTACCTGTTGGCTAAGCATCACTCTTAATTGTGATAGAAACCAGAGGTTGTCTGGGGAAGCCAGCTCTCTGGAAGAAAAAACTCTAACTTGTAGCGTTTGCCAGTTCCTATGGTGTAAATACTCCCACCATGACCAAACTTAAGCTACTGTGTCATCAGTAAACACAGATTTGGAAAGAAATGTGCAACAATACATCATTTTATAGTATCTCTACCATGCAAATGCAATAGACATAAATATCCTTGAGTATAAATAATAGTAAACTATAGTAAAATAAGTATAAATTGATGAATTTGAATATTTATCTTTTTAAATATAATTTATGTTTTATAATTTAATCTTTAATAATGGCTATGTTTAACACTAGTTCTCAAAATTACTGAAAGTTTAAAGATTGGCTGTCATAAACCAGTGTCAATTGACTCTAGCACACCACTGTCTCTGATCCTCTTTGATGTTAAAATTTGAAGAGAGGGCTTGAAAACACCCCTGGGAATAGTGTGATTACTATCAATGTAGGAAGAATCAAGTCAGAGATTCTACAGGGAGATAAACAAATTTCTGAGCCTTCAGTCTGAGTAACAGAACACACATTTCTTTCATATAAATTAGAAAGAGTGATTTTTTTCTTCTGGAGAGTGCTTTGTACATAAAATTATATAAATATGTTTAAGTAAGTTGAACTTAAAAGTTCTATTGTAAAGCACTGCCAGTCAAATACACTGGAGCTGTATGTGAGTGTTTTTAGCTCAGTTATACTATGAATTAAATTAGATTGGGTCAATTGATCTGGAAACTCAACTGCCATTTATAAAATATGGTTTTTGAGCAAATATTTTGGGTGCTTCTGATTTAGAGATGATTATTTGAAACAAAACCACTTATTAAACTGGCTATTTGTAATAGTTACTCTCTTTTTTATTTTTATTTTTTATCCTAGTCAGTAGAAATGACACCAAAGAGATGATAAACTTCTTTAAAAATACAACTTGCCATACCAAAGTAAAGAGCATTATACACTAATTGGTAAAAGCCTCGTAGTAAATTGACTGGATGCATGGATGTGTCATTCATAATATAAAACATGGCATTTATAAGTATTTTTCCTATTTAGATAATGTGTTTTCCAAATCATTTTCCTTAGGTTCAAATTATATTTTTATCTTGTGGTTTATGTTTATTTAAATTATGTTAAACTAGGGAGCTTTACTTGTTTAACCAAACTGATCATTCATGTTAACCTCACTGTATATCTTGCTTTATATCTTATATTGTTCTGACAAGTTTTGAGGATAAGTGCTGTAAACTCTAGGTGGAACAACTAAATGGGATCCTAAAGATATTCCAAGTATACCAGGTGCTGAAATGTATTTTTGTAAAAAATGAAATAGCTTCTGAAACATAATAGAGATAGGAGTGCTTACAGAAATGCAAGAAATAAACGGTATACTTCATAAGCCTATTTGCTGAGTGAGAATGAGCTTCCAAATTTACTTGATTCGTCATATAGATTGACAAGCAATTTTATTCCAGACTTTATTTTGAGAAGTTAGTTCTTACTGAAACCTAAAAACCTGAGTTTAAAAAAGCACCTTTTTTTAAATTTAGTTTAAAACATAGGACAATTAATTGAAAAATATTTCAAGTACCAAATACTCATATAATTTAGTATGTTCATTCATAATTCATTATGCATAAGTATTTGAGGAGAGTTAGAAAGTTGCTTAATTTCATTTACTTCAAACAAAATAGTTTGTTTAATTTGAACATATTTTTTAAATAAAGCTGTTAACTTTTAACTCGATAATACAGAGATTTCCATACCACTATTTCTGCTAATGAAACCAAGTGAATCAAGTTGATCATACTCTTTCAACCTTTGGAATATGAGATCTTTAGTGCAAATAATGTTTTGAGTTGAATAACAGGCCTTTAGAATCTTTGCCTTTATTTTATACCTAAATTGCCTGCAAGCATTTTCTAGAACTGATAAACTATCAAGTGAATCATGAAATGTGGGCCTTGAGGCTAAATTATAGCACTATTATCTGCTGTACTGAGTAAAGCCACTTTTTTTTTTTTTTTTTGAAGACTCTGCATGAATGTTTTAAAAAACAACTCTGGTTAATGTGTCCTATTTTGAGTTCTTTATTATTACCATCTTAAGGAGATGTTTGGTTAAAAGGAAAAATGCTTGGAAAAGACATACAATTCAGGCAGTTTTCTATTAATGTAAGAGCTCTGTTTCAGCATTTTGAAGATTTTATTGCTTCAGTTAAAAATTATTAACTAATATTGTAAGTAGTAAAAGTATATTGACTTAAATAGCAATGCAGAGATAAAGTCTAATGTGTAACATTTACACAATATATTTTATTCCTATTATCTCTCATTTTGGATATATGAGTTCAGAATATTTTCTAAAATATGACAATGAATTTACTTGTACTTTATGTTTTCTTAATTTATATGTCGATATGCTTATCATCTTTCATCAATCTGTTTTCTAATCTTAAATTTAAATTGATTTCTTAGAGATTTTATGAAAATTTTTACATTTGTATGATGAACTTATGAGTGAAATGAGTTTCTTACGAATTATATTGCTATCATTTATCTTAATAAATTTAGATATAAGTTTTACAAATAAAAGGGTTGTTGCAAATGAACATAAAGGCTCCAATTATTTCCCCTCAGGAAATTCTATTTTTAAATTCTAGGCCCCTTAACATGCCTGATCTCATTTGATCTCAGAAGCTAAGCAAGGTCGAGCCTGGTTAGTACTTGTATGGGAGACCACCTAGGAAGACCAGGTTCACTAGGCAGAAAAAAAAAATTAAATAAATTCTAAACCCAATAGTTTTTTCTATTTTAAGGATAAAAGGTCTTTTTTTTCATTAACAACTCTTCTTCCCCCCCCCCCCCAACAATGTGGTTGGAAATTTGATTGAAAACTGAAGGTAAAGTGTTCCGGTAATGATTTCATATCCCAATTTTTGCATTTACTGACCATGTAACCCTGTAAAATGACAACTTCCTTGAGGCTCTAGTTATCTATAAAGAGAGGTAATCAGGAGACACTACCTATACAAAGTGATTTGAAATTCTACAGTATTTTACAAATATTACTTACATTTTCAAGGTTAAGTCCAATTGGTAAAACAATAACTATGTTGCAGAGGTGAAAGAAGAAACAAGTCAGAGTTGGAGGCTGTGGGGGAGAAGGATGTTTTTCTGAACAAAGACCAGTTGATTAGTCTCTGTTCATGGATAATGGCCACCTACTGTGATAGAGCTACTCACTAAACAGATTTTCTTTTTCCAAATGGATTAAAGTGAAACAGGAAATATTTAAGTAGATCAGTGGATATCAAACTTTAACATTATAGAATCATCAAAAAGCCTACTTAAAACATCAGTTGCTGAACCTCACTCCCAGAATTTTGATTCGGTATGTCAGAATGAGGCTGCAAAATTACAGTTGTGCAAAGTTCTCTGATGAACTTGAAGCTACTGGTTCAGGAACCACACTTTGAGAGTAACTTATTTAGACTGTAAGTAAGGAGAAAGTTAGATAGTTCCAGTTGGTCATTTAGTAAAAACTTGGCTAGCATTTACTTTGATGAAAAGAGACTATTTTGGATTAGATGACAGGACGGCGATTACTGATCGGGTCCTTAAAATACAAGAGTCACCATATAATTTACCATTAGAAACATATAATTTGGAGTTCAAAGGGAATTTAGAGTTAATCTTCATCATTTTCCAAATGAGAAAATGGAAGCCAAAAGGAGATCAGTGACAAATAATTACTGAAAAAATTATATAATTATAAAAGTCGCACAGAAAGTTTCTGATAAAATGAGGCTGGACTCATCCACACAGTGCTCACCCCGCTCCCAGAGATGCCTCTAGACAGCATATTCCTCTTATCAAAGCAGGCAAAGAAATAGAGGAAGCAAGAACTGGGGAGATTTACTGTTGCCTAGATACTTGTGGGGAGATGGGCATAGCACATTGTAGGGATTTCTCATGACTCAGTCAGTCAGTAAGAAATTAAGATGCTGATTACATCCATGGATTTTTCTTTCCAATTATGCAGTTAATAAAGACTCATTAAAGTTGTCAAGAATCAATTAACTTCTCATTAATGCAGCCTAGGTTAAAGAAGAAAAAGAATACAAAGTCTATTTATCTTTAGATTGTTCTGGATTTCCACTTAACAGTTTTTAAAATATTTGTCCCCCTAACTGGGGCCTCACCTGGCTAATTGCTTAGTTTCAGTTGGTTCTAATTAATATGTAAATCACCTTTTTCATATTCTAAAGGTGGAGTATAATATGTCTGCAGGGGATGTGCAAGGGTAGGATGACGAATTGGTTTGGGCAGTTTGTTGATGCAAATACACGACTGCTGCTCTTTTATATTCACATCTCAGGAGAAGCTGCCTTATGAGATTTCAGGCAATTGTATTTTTTCTGTTCTACAGCAGTAGATTGGTTTGTTACCCTTAAACAGAATCAATCAACTGGAGTCAAGTCATTGGGTACAGGATCAGCAGGCAGAGTCTGTCCTTGAGTCATGATGCTAGAGAGCTGAAATGTGTTTTGGTAAAGGTTTTATGTGCTGGGCTGAAAACTAGCTTCTTGCTAGAGCCAGTAGTGATTTATACCCAGCAGATGTAAAGAATACTGATTTAATTTAGTTTTACTCCACAACTAGGAGAAGAAAGGTAACTGGTTTAAATTAAAATTTAAAAGTGTGTGTATATTTATATACATAGAAATGTGTAAATATATTTTATACAAAATACACACACACTTATCAGATTTCTTGCAATAGAGATTCCAGGATGCCCTCTGAGCTGTCACATAAGAGTGCTGCTTTTAACACTGGCCCATGCTCTTTGTAAAGGCCCTTGCTGTCTCACTTAAAGTTCACATGAGATAAGTAGTATGAAGCATTGTCATTTACAGCCCCAGTGTAGTGTAAAGCCTCAGGATGGTGAAAGAGCCTCTGGTGGATTGAATCGGTCATCTTGGAGCATCATTAACCCTGTATCCTGACTCATTTAGTTTACCCACTTTAGAAAGCGATATTCTAATAGGAATAGCATCTTGTTGATTTTTCCATTTTAGATGAATTTTCTACACCAAAATTCTGAGGCCTTTGTAAAGTATAACCAGAAAACATATTTTAGGTTTATAATATATGCCAGACCAGAGCGATGAAAATCATGTTTTGGAATCCAAGAAAGAAGCTCTGAATCTGCTATAAAGACATGCATATTATACCAGATACGCAAAATTAACTGCCATTAACTCCCTCTGGGACTCTAATACCCTGATCCAGCATACTTTCCTAGTGTATCTTTTATGGCACCACTCTGTGTTATTGCTGCCATGGGTCATGTGTCCTCCTCTCATGCAGAAGGCAGTGGGAGCCAGGCTAACTTATCAGGGACTGATAACTGGACATTTTTGGCAAAATGAGAACCAGTAGAGCTTCCAGAGACTAGGTCTCTTTAAGTCCTGCTGTTTTATTATAGCACAACATCTGGCAAGAAGTGAAACTGATGCAAGACAGGGCAAATTTCCCTGAGTCTGGTGGACACCAAGCCCTCCATCGAGAGAAGAGGGTCCTTTGGTGGAGAGTGTAGAAAGAATTCAGCACATGTGCCAAAGTTAGAGTCAAAGGAAAGTTTATTAGGAAAGGGGTAACACTCCATACATAAAGCTTGATCTCCTCTCAGAGACAGAGAATGAGAGGGACCTGGAGAGTTCTGGGAATTCAGTATACATGCATATCATTCTTTAGTTCCCATTTCTTTTAATATGGGCATATAGTGAAGAGGGGGGAAGGGGCAGACTATGTAGCCTGAAAGATCTGCTGGCAGTTCCCAGCCTTTAATCCATAGGTTCCCCCATGGCTTTAGCCACAGAGAATGAAAGGTCTTATTTGGGTAGGGCGCCACTTAAAGACTTTGTTCCTGTGGTCCTCTTCCTTTGGTGTGGGGAAATGGGTTAGCAATCCCAGCAGAAATCTTCCTTTGTTCTGAAGGTGTCCTCTGTGGCAGGGCTGCAGGGCTGATCACCATATTGCAGTCTCTGAATGTAGCTTGACTAACATTTTAATTTTCTTGCCTCCTTTCTACATTAAAAGGACTCCTTTGTACATCTCAGCCAGCATACCCCAAAAGGCAACAAGGATGCTTTTTAAATTTATAGAAATGTGTACCTTAAAGATGAATTTTATAAACAGTTTTGGCTCCTTGAAGTGGATGTGCTTTTTATTAAAATAATGGTATTATTTTAGATACATATGAGCACTGTGGTTGAAATAGAGTTCATAATATTACCTTCAATTAGCATTTGTTTGCTGTAATTAAAGCCACTTGGATACTGAGGCATGAAATAATTGCATGTTGTTTCCCAAGTAGGTCTTCTATTATCTACCAGGGAAACTCTATATCAACTGTCTTAAATAAACCACTACTATTATTTTCCATAAATATAAACTGTTATCTTCCACATGCAGAAAACTGGGCTAAGCACTGAAGAACAAATTGGGGATATTCAGTCATCTATAGCATTTCATACTTTAAAGGACTTACAGTTTAATTGAGTGAACCTAGGACCAGCTACATAATTTACAAGTTCTAGTGCAAAATGGAAATGTAAGACCCTTCGTTCAAAAATTAGTAAGAAATTCGAGACAACAGTAGAGCATGAATCGAAGCATAGAGTCCTTCTGAATGCAACTGTACAAATTGCATAAACCCATGAAACTGCTCTAAATGAAACAAAAATGTACATGTATTGAGCATTTCTGTATGGTAGGTGTAATGTGCTAAGCTTTTTGTTTTGAATGATCTCATTTAATCCTCACAATGCTACCCACAGTTTACTGAAAGAAAAGTGAGTCTCAAAGAGGTTGAAAACAGGTCACCTAACTAGTGAGATTGAACTTCAGATCAAACTATAATCAAGCCCTTATTTAGAGTATATGAAATACATATAAAACTGTTAACAACCTATGAGGTACAAAATGCTGAATGTCTGAGTATTATATTCAGTAAATATTTTAATCAATTAATTGATTTTAAGAAAGTCAGCTAATAAAAGCTATGATATTGCACAACCTCTGAAAAATTCAGTTATCATTGTGTAAAATTAAATCAATCAATAAATCAGCCAGTGTTGGTGATGTGGGAAATCGCTAGTACTTTTGATTTGATACTGTGGGAAAAATGGAATTTTAAATATTTTAATTTTTTTGTTTTCTTGTCTTAGTTTCTGACAGCTCAGCCAATCATCTTCTTAAAGCTGCCCTTGACAAAATGATGTGGGATTAAAATGATTAATAGCATTTTCCTTGACTGCAAGTTTCAACCCTTGCCCCTGAAAAGCTCCCTCAAGTATTGTTAAAGTATTTTCTCCTAGCTAAAATTCAGTTTGCTAGGATGGAGTAATATTATTAATGTCTTAAGGACAAAACCATTTCCAAATAGTGTTAACTTTTGCTAATTTGCTTTGTGAGCACACAGTTGGTTTATACATATAAGAAATATTATTCTCAAAATAATTTACTTGGATGCACTTGAATCATGTCAATTTTATGCTTATACTTAGTAAGCATTCCATCTTGCATTTGTCAAAAACCTAACAGATAAGTACTGTATTTGATTAGAATACAGAAGACAATAAAACTTTTACCTCTTCATATCAGCTTGGAATAACAAAGAAACCAGATCATTATTCTGCTGAATTTAGAGAATCTTAAAATAGATCAGTGGATGAAAACACATATTCTAAGTTAATGTTTATGACACTCCCTAAAAAACAATTTGTTGAAGTTAACAGATATACTTGGATTAATTTCTACTACCAGAAAATAAGGAAGCACTCAAACAACACAATTATGAGGATGTGTCAAAGGAATATAGGAACCAACCAAAAGAGTTCTTAATGGCCAAAGATGGAACAATTTGAGCACTACAATAAAAATGTGTCATTGGACTATAACCCAAAGTATAAAATAAATGATTGAGTTAATAATATATGGAGACCAATAGTCAAATCTCCATACTGAGGAAAACCAAATAATTTTTGTATATATTCTACCATCAAAGGTAGGGAGCATTATTCTATACCCTATAAATGTGGGGTGCACATGACACCTTCCTCTAAAAAGCATGGTATGGAAAGGGGGGGAAAAGTTTCTTTGCAGTAGAGAAAACTGATAAATACTTTCTCAGCTAAATTTTTAAGGTTAACATTATCAGTGATAACTCATGAAATAACATGCGCTCTTGATATCATGTGATATGAATGGCACCTACCTCTGTGAACTTCCTCCCCAAAACTCATAACCCCGTCATAAGCACAAGAAAAACATCAGACAGCTTTGAATTGAGGGGTGTTCCACAGAACACTTGGCCAGTTCTCCTCAAAATTGTCAAGGGAATCAAAAATGAGGAAGTCTGATTAACTGTCACAGTCTAGATAGAGGAGCTGAAGGAGATATGATGACTATGTGTAATGTGGTATACTAGAGCAGAATAAGAAAATTAAGAATAAACTAAGCTTTGGATACATTGGACAAACTGGGCCTAAGATCATTGCTATCATGCAAAAACAGCATTAGTATATATCTATCGTTAGGATTCAACCTCATAGGATATTTCAGTGGAGATGTAATATTGAGTACTGTGCCAATGTTTTCTATTAAGGACCATGAAATAAAATATCATAAATAAGGCTAATCCTTTAAGATGATATTAATTTTTTAAAAATTGTATCTATTAGTCTGGTTTTAACACATTAAAAATGATACCTACTTTAGGAATTTATTGCTCAGATAGAAGTCACCTGTTAGCAAGTCAGAGTGCTACATTTTGTTGAGGATACATATGATAAAGTCTTAAGTTCCCTAAGTTTTCTAACTAATGAACATGAAGCATCTCTTTTTGTCGACCTAAGTAGTTTTATCACTTTATTGCTTTCCTGGCAAGGCCACATCCTCATTTAATAGGCCGTATATGTACAGGGAGTTCCTGTCTTATAAATAAATGGTTAGTGTTTATACGTACAGGGAGTCCCCATCTTATAAATAAATAGCCAATGTTATAAAGACTCATTTGAAAGTTGGTAGTTTAGAACTCAAGATGCATTTTTTCATAGATTCCATTTTATGAACAATAGATAAATTTACAGGCAAGTCCAGCTAATTATGCTTAGTTGTGTTTGCTATAATTATTTAGTTGATAAGATAATTTTATTGTACAAAATTGGGAAAATAAGAAAAAGTAAAAATAACATACATGTTATCTTAATCTATTTTTCTTTATATGAATGCATTTTTACAAATTAAAATCATTTCACATTTTTTTTTAACTTGCTCTATTCATCTAACATTTAAAAATACTGCTGTTGTATTTGGGGGGTTTGTTGCCATTAACATTTTTATTTTAAAAATATGATAAGGTATAGTACAAAAAGTCAGTAATAAGGGAATGTCTTGTCAAAAAGAGCACTAAATAACTGCCGTCTCCAAGGCCCCATCCCTAGAAATAGCCTGTTTCAATGTTTTGCTATTCTCTAAAGT
Source organism: Eonycteris spelaea (assembly GCA_003508835.1). Lineage (NCBI taxonomy): Eukaryota > Metazoa > Chordata > Mammalia > Chiroptera > Pteropodidae > Eonycteris > Eonycteris spelaea. The sequence continues at coordinate 5,059,609 of PUFA01000033.1, read as the reverse complement.
ATTTATCTTCACATTTTTAAGCAACATGCCTGTCATGCAATTTCTCTTTGAATTGTTTTGAATTAAAAATAATCAATAATAAGTTCAAATGGTATAAAATTCAAGCTATATATTTGTTATATGGTAGAAATATTCTTTCTACCACTGTCCCCTATATTGTCCAGAAGTTTTGTAGCACAGCAGGTAAAGTTTTTGAAAATTTAAACTATTCTTACAATTGACTGAATTTGGCTGGGCATAGAATTCTAGACTGAAACCATTTTCCTTGAGAATTTGGAAGATATTGCTCCATTATATTTAAGCTTTCAGTATATCAATTCTTCGCTGTTTTTATTCTAGGTTTTGTATAAGATCTGTTTCCTACTTAGAAGCTTTTAGGATCACCAAGGATAAGCTTTCTTTATCTTTGGTGAACTAAAAATAATATCACAAAGAAGTGCTTTTCATCTCTGTATTTATTCATTTATCTGGGCAAAAGATGGGCCATTAAAGTCTAGAAACATATCTTTCAGCTAGTGAGTATTTTATATATAGTATATATTTTATTATTATATGTATTCTCTTTAGAAATGCTATTAGTCAGCTATTAGGTCTCTTATGTTGATTTTCTTTCTTTATTTATCTTTTTAATCTTCTTATTGTCTAATTCTTTGTCCTTTTTTTGTCCATGGACATTTTCTCAGTCTTATTCTCCAACTCTTGTTTAAATACTTTATGTCAACTATCATAATTTTAATTTCCCAGTTCTTGTTCTTGTTCTCTGTTCCTTTTGTCTCTTTTCTTAACAATATATAGTTCTTGTTCAGTGAATGCATTACAGTCTGTTATCTCTCTTTGGTCATGAACTATTTTATTTAAATACTTTCTTCTACTCCTACATTGTGAGACACCACGAAGTGACTATAAAGTCTACATAAGAAAGCTTTGGACCTCCCTGAAGGGCAGTGTGCTGGACAGCCAACTTTACCAATGTGGATCTCCAAATTACAGTATATGTAGGTCTTTCCTTTTGATTAATTCGTAATCTATGGAAAAGGACATTCCTGTTTGCCTATTGGTATCCCAGATAAATGGGGCTAGAAAGTCATTTTTACCCTTTAGTATACAAGATTTAGTTTAATCCCTATTTTTTTCAAGTCCAACCTCTTATTTCTGATACACCGTAATGCCTGGGTGCCCCAGGCATACAACCTTTCTGGAGAATACACCTCCAAATGTCTATTTGATATGAGGAGTGGTAGTTGTCAGCAGGGTGATGGAAACTTGGAAAATTCTGATACAGATTTTTAAACAGTTTCTTTGATTCTACCACACCTCTCCCTCATCTTCAATGTAGTCAGTTGATCCCAATCATTCCAGGGCGAATTGATTAGCTTCTTATTGGTAACCCTGCCAGCACACTCTTAAGTTTGGCCTTTATTCTGCCAAGTAATTTAGCAATACTCTGTCTGCTTCTTCTCTTCATACGTTGTATTCAGATTTAATATGCACTGGATTTGTTTGAGTGCAGCAGACACATATTTAGTCTCTGAAGTCCCAATGAACATATATTGATTATTTCTACCATGTAATTACATATTCCTCCAAAACACATAAACAAACACTTGTACATACACAATAGTCTAGTTCTATTACATGGATGGATGACCATAGTTTATTTGGCTAAATCCCTATGGTCAAACATTTAAGGTTTTTACATGAAGTTTTCTATTACTATATACATAACACTGAGATAAAAATGATCTCATACATAAATCTATGAATATATACATAATAATCTCTTTAGATCTAATTCCTAACAGAGAAATAACTGAGTCAAGTTAATGAAAAATTTAAAAGCTTTCAATATACATTGCTAAAATAGTATCCCTCATACTTATTAACATGTTATCAGTTTATATAATTGTAATGAAGAAGGCTTTCCATTTTCTTACTTAACAAAAAATCTTATTTACTTTTTATCTTTTCCAATTTGAGGTAATAAGTGCTATTTCTTAGTGTATAATTATATTTTTAAATTCAAAACTATTCATCTTTTTTGTTAATCCCTTTTACTGTAACACATTGAATTTTCTATCCTAAACCAGATATCTTTGTAAATTTTCTTTTAACTCTATTATAACTAAATGGTAAAAATTTTGTATTACTTTATCTTAATCCTAACTCTGTAAGACATCTGGATCGTAGCAATAGCTAAATAACTTTTAACACTTACTGTGTAACAGACATTATTCTAAACACTTGACATATGCAAACTTATTTGTTTAACTTCAGAAAGGCATTATTATTATCTCATTTTATATATAAGAAAACTAGAATTCTTTATGCAGAGAATTTTTCCCACTATTTTTCCATAATTTGTAATGTTACTTTATTTCTACTCTACTAGTTGTGCAGTGTTTTAGAAAGGTCAATTATATTAGCAGTTTGTTGTCCAAATATTTATATTCCTACTGATATTTTTGTCTAATTGTTCTATCATTTACCAATAGAGTTTTTTTTTTTTTAATTTCCTACCATGATTGTGGATTCGTCCATTTCTCACTTTAGTTCTGTCAGTTTTTGCTTTTTTATAAATTATATGCATTTTTATAATGTTATATCTTTCTGAATAACTGACCTTTTATCTGTATAATATGTCCCTTTACGTCTGTGATAATCTTTATTGTTTTTAAGTCCACTGTCTATACTCTTTTCAGCCTTAAAGTTTCCTTTAACATTTCTTGCATTGCATTTTATGCTGGACGTGAATTCTTTCAGTTTGTATTTATCTGAAATGTTTTTATTTCACTTTCATATCTGAAGTGTACTCTTGCTACATGTAGAATTCTTAACTGACAGTTCTTCGTTGCTGTTTTTTACACTTTGAATATATTATTTCAATGTATTCTGGACTCAATTAATCCCGATGAGAAGTCAACAGTTAAACATAACATTTTCTCCTTGTATGAGTGAGATGTGTTATTTTTTCTTTCTCTTTTTCACATTCATATTCTCATTCTCTCTCCCCTACAATCTTATTTCCTTTAGCAGCAACATCATAACTGTGGTATGGTTCTTTTTTTCCTCAGCTTGAGGTTCATTGAAATTCCTGGATCAGTAAGTTAATGTTTGTGTTGTTTCTTCAAATGATTATTCTGTCTTTTCAGACTTCTGCAACACCAATTATGTGTAGAGTGGACTAATTGATATTGTTCCAAATTTCTGAGACTTTTTTTTTTTTCATTTTAGTACGTCTTCTTTTTCTCTGTTATTAAGATTGGGCAGCTTTTATTAAGATGTTATCAGTTCACTGATTTTTTTTTTTTTTTGCCTCATCTAATTTTCTGTAAATATATATGTATAGTATTCTGAGTCTGTACAGTTTATTGTTTAGTCAAGGATAGGGGCAGCATTTATATGCAGATTTGGAGACATTCTTTCTGTGATTCCCCTGCTCCTCTTGCTTCTTTTGTAAACTTGAGCTGCTTTCCTAGCCCTGAGCTGTGTCCTCTGAATAAGACTTCAGCTTTCTATTTCTACAGCTGAGCACAGGTCAGAGAATGCACCCATTCAAAAAGCTATTAATTCTCGAATCTCACTTAATGAAGTTCTGTCTTTTAAGGGGAGCTTTCTCTCTCATGCTGCCTGCTGTTTTTCTGTGCCTACATGTCTTGCTGTCCCCTTATTACGTCATTTGATGGACAGTTAGGTATTTGCATAGAGTTAATATTCAGATTTTATGTCTCACCTTTTCTGCAACTCTTTTGCTTCTGGAATTCCCTCCTTAAGTATCTAGCTGCTCAGCCAGCCTTAGCCTCAGTAGTTAACCACCTTGACCTGACAAGTCTTCAGGTTTACACTATCAGAGTTGTGGGGGTTGATGAAAACCCTTACGCAAAAATTCACAGGCGTTCATGTCTTAGAATTACAGTTGCAGTCTCTCAGTCTTCTCATTTCTTATATTTAGTCACTCCCCATTTCCTGCAATAGTTTTTTAATAATATTTTATTCAGTTTTTATAATTATTATTCTTGGGAGGGTTCACACAACCATTTCATTTTGCCATTACCAGAAGCCAGAATTCTATCCCCACAAGTTGAAATGTTATTGTATCAGACACTAAATATTTATATGCACTTGTGTATATTTTTAGGCTTTCTAGACTGTCAGAATTATTTTATTATTACTCTATTTTTTTCCATTTGAAAATGATAATTAATGATAATTCTATTTTTACCTAAATAGATTGTGTGTCTCTCTTTATTCAAGTCATTTCTCTCAAAATGTTGCAATTGTTTTCATAGTTTTTCATATTTGTGACCAGATTATGTCTTATTTGATATATACATTGGATAATATTTGTTGTTGTTGAGAATTGGCTCTTTTTCATCATATTTCATATGTAATTTCATACTTATAACATAAGATATTAATTTTTATAGTTTTATATACAGCTATCTCATTGAATTCCATTGTAATTGATTTTCAGTTAATTATCTTGGGTTTTCTCAGTAGTCAGTGATTATAAAGAGTTAATGATATTTTATCTTTTTAATAACATGAATCATATAATTACCTGTCCTACTTTGGGCAGGCTTTCCTTTGCTTTATGCTACACTTGAAACTGTACTCAACACTTACTTGCACCCTCATCCCCACCCAAAAGAAATTCTATTCTACCATATTGATATCCAACATTTCACAGAGGATCCTTAGTAAGAGATATGAATTGTATATTGCACAGTCTTTTACACACACACAAAATTATCATTAAATATTTCTTCTTTGTTTTTCAATTATAGTAGGCATTCAATATTATATTAGTTTCTGGTGTACAGCATAATGGTTAGAATATATGTAACTTACAAAATGATCCCCCGGAAAAGTCTAGTACCCACCTAGCACCATACTTAGTTTGTTTCCATTTGGTTTGTTCATTCATTTTGTTTTTAGATTCCACACATAAGAGAAATCATATGGTATTTGTATTTCTCTGTCTGAGTTATTTCACTTAGCGTACACCCTGTAGATCCATCCATATTGTTACAAATGTTAGAATTTCGTTCTTTTTTATGGCTGAGTATTATTCTATTACATACATGCACCACTTCCTCTTTATCTAATGGCCTATCAATGGACATTTAGGTTGCTTCCATATCTTGGCTATTGTAAAAAATGCTGCAGTGAACACAGGGATGTGTTCAAATTAGTGTTGTGGATTTCATTTGATAAATACCCAGAAATGAGATCTCTGGGTCATATGGTAGTTCTATTTTTAATATTTTGAGGAACCTCTATGCTGTTTTCCATAGTGGCTGGACCAATTTGTAATCCCTCCAACAGTGCATGAGGGTTCCCTTTTCTCCATAACCTCAGCAGCACTTGTTATTTGTTGATTTACTGATGATGGCCATTCTGACAGGTGTGAGATGATATTCCTTTTCTGAAGTTTTGTCATAGTCTTTCATTTGGGAGGTGTTTCAGTCTTCTCATTTTGGCTGCCTCCCTGTGTTTCAGTCTATGTATTAGGTAGATCTGCTACAACTCCTAGTCTTGGCAGGGTAGCCTTGTGTCGGTAATATTCTATGGCACCCCGTGCCACATTTTCCCTAGTCACAGAAACGGGTGCTCTAGCTTTTATCCCTTGTGTTTGTTGTGTGTGCCCTCCTATCGTAGTTGGATCTTGATTGCTGTTGGAACATCAGTTGGTGGGATTGACCTTCAGGTTGATTGACTGTGAGTACTGGCATAACTACTACAGTGGATGAGCTGTCATGTGGGAACTGATCTCACAGAGCAGGATTTGCTTAAACAGGGCTCTGCTTGCCAAGTCTGCCATTTGGATGTGTCATTTGTGGAAGTGGTTGTGCGATCTCTGTTACAGTTTGATGCTGGCCACGAGGCATATTGATTTGGGGGTCTCTTGGGAGGGTCTCCAGTGCAGGCCAAAGTCAGCCCCTGTCTATGCCAGCCCAGAGCTACCTTGTAGAAGCTACAAAGTGATCCGCAGATGGTTGCAACCTCTGTTGAACTTGGAGGTTCCAGGGAGAGGCTAAGCTGCCATCCACACTGGTAGCTACTGGTGCCGGGTTTGGGGTTGCTTAGCAAGAGGTATGGGACATGCCAAGGGCTGTTTCTACTTTTTTGGGGTCTGTGAACTTTCAAAAGATTTAAGGAAATTCTGAAGCATGAGTCAAGTGGGCCATTTGTGTGGAAAAGCCCCTGGAAGAGGTTTGGCTGGGCACTGGAATCAGATGTGGCAGTCTCAGGTTGTTACCAAGGCAGAGTGAATATTGTTAGCAAAGTCAATGGAGTGCTCAGGTTTGATGCCCACCTGCACCTACTAGCTGGGTGAGAGGAAGGGCTCAACAAAGGAACAATGGCTTCTGTAGGTACTTCCAGCACTTTCTCCTGTGCCTGCCAGCTGTGAAGATAAAGGGCTTAAGGAAAGAACAGTGGTGTCTGCCAGCACATCTGTTTTGAAAGAGCTGCTAGTCTAGCCCTTGCCTTTAAGCCAGAATATTCCTCTCCATATTTCCCTGGCACTTTTTAATGATGCCCCTTCACTAGAGCTTAGGTTGAGTGTTTTTGAGCAAGTGCTTGGACCCTTTAAGAGTATGCCTGCATCAACAGGTATCTTTATCTCACCTGGATGAAAATCTGCTGATTTTCACAGCCAGATGAGAATGTGGAGAATCCTCTTCTCAGCATGGGTGCCCTCAGGGGGTACCTACACAACTGAGATATCTCTCTCAATTTTTAACACACATAGATGTGCCATCAGCCTGTTACACATTTTTGCCCCTCCTACAAGTCTCATTGTGGCTTTTTTATATCCTTAGTTGTAGGAGTTCTGTTCAGCTAGTCTTCAAGTGTTTCTCAAGGATGGTTGTTCAACCATTAATTGTAATTTGATGTCATCATGGGAAAAAGTATGCACAGAATTTACCTACTCCACCATCTTTACCAGAAGTCTCTTCTTATAACTGTAATATAGGCTACCAAATGTAGATTTGCATTCTCATTCTGATATTCCTGTGCTCATTTTCTTCTTTCTTCCTAACTAGATCTTGCTTTCCAAATTACCTCTGAACCTTCTCTGGTATAAGGACCACTTGACTCATAGGCCATTGATGTTTTCCTCTAGAGGTGAAGAGAAGGTTGTCCAGCTGCTAAACAAACACAAATGAACAACAACAACAAAATTCTTGATCTCTTAAATTGTCTGAGAATGAACCCTGGGATAAAAGAAAGAATCACAGTAAAAGTAACTACCTTTGTCTTACTCTATTCTTGATATAAATGGGAACATCACTAATATTTTACTATTCAGCATGATTTTGACTTAAAATTTGAGATTGAAATTTTTTATTACATAAAATATATTTTAATTACTGGCTTACTGAGATTTAAGGAATGTATGTCGAATTTATTAAATGCAATTTTAGTATCTCATAATTTCTTATTAATTTACTAAAGAGATGCATTATATGAATATATTACCTAATATTAAACAATCTCATGTTTTTGGTATATACCTTACTTTGTAATTATTTAGTATTCCTTTAACAAGTTGCTAATTTTTATTTAGTATTATTTTCATTAAATTTTCTAAATTTATATTTATAAATGAAGTTTATTAAATTATTAAATTTGTCAGCACCTGTTTTTTTTTGTTTTTTTGTTTTGTTTTGTTTTGTTTTGTTTGCAATATCCAGATTTTATATCTGTGTTTTTTAGCACTTAGAACAAAAATCTTTAGGGGGTTAACAGTTTATCTTTTTTAATTTTGGTAGTCTTTGGGCAGAAGAGAGGACAATGTATTCATAAGTATGCTTTGAGAGGGTGGTGTGTGTGTGTGTGTGTGTGTGTGTGTGTGTGTGTGTGGGGCGTGGTTGACATTGAGCAAAAGCAAGAATTGATTTTAATACTTATGTTTTATAGCCATATGCTGGTTTATGTTAGTTACAGTGTTTATCCTAATCTTCCATAATTAGATTTTTCAACTGAACATTACAGTTTTTATGGAAAACTATGGAAAGATACATAATTTAAGAAATTATAAGGCTGAGTTTATTTGTAATTTTCTTTCTGCTGAATTCGCATATTAATAGTAACTTCCCCAGATTTTAAAAATGTTGATGACCATCTTAATGCTTTAAAAATACATATATTGCTATGGCCATGCTACCTTGCACAAGCTCGATCCCATCTGATCTTGGAAGCTAAGCAGGGTCAGGCCTGGTTAGTACTTGGATGGGAGACCACCTAGAAAGACCAGGTGCTGTACGTATAAAAAAATTTAAAAATAAGGGATTGTAAGATGACAAGGTCCTTGCAATCTGTGAGGTCAACCAAAGGTCGCCTCTCTTAAAAATAAGTAAATAAATATAAACAAACAAATAAATAGATTACTTCCATGTTTTCTAAAGTTTAATGTTCAAGAATGTGTAAAATCAACCTTGCCCCATTTAGGCAACATACTATGTTTTGTTTTGTTATTTTCTGATGTGTGTAAACTTGTGTATCCTGTAAGTTTGAGTTATTCTTCAAGAAATGATTGAGAAGCTCATTGTATATTTTACATGATAGCTGAACAATTCTTTATATTAGATACTTCATTCCTTGTTGAGAATAGGTAAATTTTAATGTATTGTTTGATAATTTTTTATTTTGCCTTTAGGAAGTGTAACTTAATGGTTTTATATAGAGTATGGGCTCTGGAGACAGACTGGGCTGGAAACCACGCTATTCAACTTACTATATGACCTGAGGCGTGTTACTTACCCTCTGTGCCCTCTGTTTCCTCATTTATAAAATGCATACAGTAGTATAACAAAAGATTTGTGTGGTTAAAATGAATTAAAGCATTTAAAAAATGAATTAAAGTGTACATGATATACAGTAGACATTCAGTGTTCGCTATTTTACTCTGTTTGTTTCTTAGTATTCTTAAGCCTTACTAATCCCCTTTTAATTACACAATTTCTCATAATTTTAATATTTTACATTTGCACTCAAAATGTTATTTCCATCATTGCTCTCTACATCAATCATTGAAGTTTCTGATATACATAATTTGTAATTCTTCTCATAAAGATTAAAATTCCGCTATTGAATTTAAGTTAATCTTCAGTTTTTCTTGCATCAATACACTCTTAGCCCACTTACTTCCAATCTTGGTCATTCTCTTATTATTACTCCTACTATGCTTTTATTTTTCCCCATAGAAGTTATGTTTAAATACATTTCAAGCCCAAAGCATATTCTTCGAAAAATCTATATAGGCTATGGTGGATCCTTCTTAAATGTGCTGCTGCTTCTGTATTCTAAGGCTGTGTACTCTTATGTTGCAGGCTCTTGCCTCCTCACCCTTCACATCTTTTTTTTTTTTTTTTTTTTTTTAATTTCTGACAGGGAAAGGAGTATTTAGTTCTTGTAGATAGATAATCCTTGGTTCTTCTTTCTGTACAACTGACTGTTTTGAGCCTTCTTCAACTATCTTTAGCTGGAGAGCTGGTTGGTATAAATGTGTATGAACTATTTAGTTATTCAGCCAAATGTCAAATGGCAAGGACAATCTGACCTCACATTTACATATATCCAGCATCTTAAAGCAGCAGCACAAAGTTGTCCCAGGATTTGCAGAAGCCTCAATATGCAGAAAACTAGCAGAACAGTAGGTGACTGACCAAGAAAGAATCTTGGGCCATAAAATGGTGTGAAGACTAAAATAAGGAGAAAAGTAGATATAGAAAATTAACTAATGATCTTCTTGATTTCACATAAGAGAAGAAATAAGGATAAAGCTTTCATTTCTGACCTATAAATATCTATGACCATACTGCCTGATTTGTCCAGTCAGGCTTGATTATGCTCATCTAATTAACACACCCATTCATTTTCAAATGCCTCTATTAGAAGCTACATTATATGGCCCTCCCTCATATCTAGGCTTTCTTTATACTCCATCAAGCTGCTGAATATCTGAAGAAATAACACATGGTATATCAACCAATTCTCCAAATAAAGATAGATGAAGAAGCTTCTAAGCAGTCAGTGTAGCATAAACAGGGAACTTGAGGATTGCGTGTAACAAATACCCTGTTTTTTAGAGTCTATATAATGTTCTGTACTGAGGAATCCTGATTCCAATAAAATTATCAGCTTTCTTGTTTCTTGGTGTAAGAATTAACTTCTAATCATCAGTATCCCTGATAATATTCTTTCTCTTCCAAGAAACAAAACTTCCAAAAAAGGTATATTAGGAATATATCAAATTGCACATTTTCTGGGAAATGTACAAATAGTTTGTCTCCTCTCACCTCATCCCTCACTAGTGTATTGCTGCTCTAAGATCTTTGTGACATTCTCATTATCCATAAACTCTCCTACAATCTAATGGTCATTGACATTTTTTAATTACAAAGTTCTATTCTCTTCCTTCTTTTATCATTTAGAGCACTTTTCTATAAACAAGATGTGCCTTCTTATTGCTGTATTGCAATCAACTGCATCCCTCTAAATCTCAGTGAAACCTTGTGTTAACTTCTCCTTCCTTGTTGTGGTATGTATATGCAATGGTTATTATTCTGGTAGGAAAAAGAGGAAATCCTGCCACTTGTGACATCATGGATGGACTTTAAGGGCATTATGCTAAGTGAAATAAGTCAGATACAGAAAGACAAATACTGTATGGTCTCACTTATATATGGAATCTAAACGACAAAACAAAAGAAAACAAATAATAACCAAATTGATAGAAAAAAAGAACAGATCTGTGGTTATCAGAGGCAGAGGGGAGAAAAAGGTATATGAAGGTGGTCAAAAGGCACAAACTTCCAGTTATATGATAAGTAAGTACTAGGAATATAATATACAACCAGATAACTAGTTAACATTGCTATATGATAAATAAGAATGTTGTTAAGAATAAATTCTATGTTAGCTGAACTTACTATTGTAATCATTGCATGATATATATGTCAAATCATGATGTTGTACAACCTAAACTCATACAGTGTTGTACATCAATTATATCACAATAAAACTAGAAAAAAATCTTTTTGTGTTAAAATTTCAAGGCCATTTATTTATTATTTATTCTCTGTGTATTATTATGTAAACATTTGAGACCACAAGAATATTCTACACATCTTCTTTATTGATTCCTTTTAGAATAACCAAATATCAGCAACTATTTCCTTCTTTTTCTGTCCACTATTGAAAATAATTTACAATTTCCATTACTTCAACTGTATATTTTCACTCAGTTAAGGTCCACTTGACTAAGAATATTCACAAAACATTGTTTATCTTTATACCCCTACTTGCTAGGAAACCTGAATTTTGGTATCATAAGCCTAATAGAGGAAATGTCCTCTTTTTCTACTCTATGGAACAAATTTTTCAAATCCCACATCTTCTCTCTTTTTTCCAAAATAATGTACTTCAACTTACAGAAGAGATTTAAAAAAAAACTTTTGCCCTTAAAACTCTGAGTTTCCTATAAAGAGTTTTTGAAGAGACTGGAGACAGACTCCAGAACCATATTCAAGAAGGTTATGTAATGAAAGCATTCAACTCTTTTGACTGCACTGGGCCCTAACAAATGACAGTCTTTAAACCAAGATTTTTATTGATTAAAGGTAGTTTTTGAAATCTGAGTCTTAGTTTCATGTTCCTGGAACACCTAAGATTAAAGAAGTCTCTGCTCCTTCAAGACATGGGGAGTTAACTTTGCTCACATCTGTTTCTTCAGTTTTCTGCATCTCGCTGTCCCTTTGCTTCTTTTGATATTTTCAATGAAATTTAAACTTACATTAAAAATTTGAAAAGTGCTAAGGGAAAAAATGAACTGTAAGTGTCTATCTTCAAAAGACAGAAGGCAATGAAAGTTAGGGAAATAAGATATGTTTAGTATCCCATTTTATGACAACCAAAAATTATATGAGAGCAAATGAAAATGAAGTAAGGTATTTTTATTAAAATTGGTTAAAATTTTACACATGAATTCCAACCTGTTATTAAAATTTTCTGAGCCAGACAGAAAATTGAATGCAGACAAGGAACAGCACTCAATGACAGTGACATTTCCTGACAGAGCAATTCTTTGCATATCAGCAGGGCTAATTATATTCAATCTGACAGCAGCAGTTTAACCCATTCACCAGAGGAAAGTGCCACCTTTAAGACCATTGATCTAAGCATTCATTTAGATGCCAATCTAGTTTGGCAATATATATTTAAAATGTACAATGAATGTTCAATGCCTAATGTATGAATAATTAACTTGGTTTCCCATTAATGCTATAGAATGGTTAGTGTGTGTGTCGTGTATGTGTTTGGGGGGGGGGCGGTAAGTGAAAGTATGAGGTATCCTCATTTGGGAGCCACATATAAAACACCACTAAAAAATTCAGATATTCTCTCAGGTACCATAAAATATTGTTACAAGATAAGCCTGAAAGGGGATATTTTGCTAATCCCGGACAAAGCATATACTATCAAAAGTTGTTCATTTTTCATTGACAGTATCACATCTACAAACACAAAGCCAAGCAGAGATTATTCGGGCAAAAATAGATTGTGTAACTGAAAATATCAAGATTGGATGTTTAGCATGATGAAATCAAAAGATAACTTTTACATTTTACAACTCCTTTCTATCAAATGACCACTGTACTTCTCTCTGCGCCCCATCTCCTACATACACACTGGTACCTTCCAGGGATCAAATACCTGATTCAGTGTGTGCGAAAAGCAGAAATTCTGCAAACTTCACTCTGCTTTAAAAGTGGGACAAATTAAAAGGGAGCACAAAGAGTACATTTTCCTTTAAAGATAAAAGTGGGCAAACAGGAATGCTTGACCCTAAGCATTTCCTTAGGGATATATTTAGTGGAATGCTTTACATAAAGTGACTCCTCAGCCTCTGTCATTTCAAAGAACAACCTATCTTATAGCCAATGAATCGCATATGTGTTTTTGAGTGAAGTCCTCAGCTTAATCAGGCAACTAAGAAGAGTGGTTTATAGAATCTGAGGGACAAAAGACAGAGTCCTTCTCTCCACTACATTTCAAACTTCTCCTTCCCATTTGTTCTGCCTCCTTTGCACCCATGAAATGGACAACAAAAGTCTTATGGGAAAAGTGTAAATATAAGACTGCTATTAAATTTTTAGTTATTTGTAATTAATTAAATTCTTTATAGCTAATTCTACACAGATTTTTGAGTACGCATAAAGATCTCTTACCTAAACATTTGATTGGGCTAAAATTTCAAATACTCTCAGATATCATGCACTTTACAATCAGTTTGTTCCCTCTACATTGTTATTACTGACTGAAAAAGTTGATAGTATTTAAAATTAGGTCTCATCCAATTTTGCCTTTAGATGTATTTTGCTATAACGTATTAAAATAACTCTTATTCTAGGCACCATTTAGCAAAGTCGGTAACCTTTTATGACAACTTTGTGACATAAAGGGGGCGGTGTAGGTGGAATCTCAGCAAAATAGTACTGTCAGCCCCAGATGGTAATGGACCATAGCAAAATTGACAACTTTTCCTGGATTAAGTCATTATGTAAATACCAAACATTATTAATTTTATTAATGTTTATTACATTAGGGTCAGTTAAGAACACCAGATAGAAGGCTCATGAATGAAAAGAGAAGATAAACGTATTTTAGCCTGTAGTTATGGAGATGACACAGCTGAGGCTACTAATTCATGTAGGTTACCCAAATAAGAAGCAACTAAGAAAGCTTTCCCGGATCAGCTTCACCAGCCTCCTCAGATATAGGAAAATTTGGGAGAAAGCTTTGGAAGGCGAATTTTCCCAAGTCGGTTTTCATGTTCAGTTACAGACCTTTTAGTCAGGACTAAGAGAATTTAAAATCCATGTTGTAGCATTTTGAGGTTAATCTTTGTGTTTTAAACCTGTTGATTCCATCAGCTTTTATAAAGAAGTTATATTCCAAGTACTGTGCTGTGAGATAGAGGCAAGAACATACTAAAGAAAATATTTTTCTCAAAGAACTTATAATTAATTTCAGGATTGGTAGCTACAAATATGGATAGAAAAAATTACTTAATGACGTAGATTGTTTAGTATAAATACTAGTAATACATGTGGCACCAGAGAAATCAGGGTAGAATCCTAGAGGCTTATTGTAATACTTTTGATCTGTTTTTGTTTGTCTTTATATGTTAATTTTTCATGTCATTGTATGTTTATTTTAATTGGTATTGCATATTAAAAATGGGACAATAGAGAGAGAACTTACTCTTAGCTCTATATTTCTGTTGAGAATAAATAATATTTATGCATTCTAAGAATACATACACATTAATTTTACAATAAAATGGTAAATTCTGCTTCAAATATAGGTTAGTGGGGAGTAGATGTGAGTGGTACTGAAGAGAAATACTTTTTAATTATTAAGAGAGTTTATTGTTGTAGCAACAATAATCCTATTCATTTATATGACATTTTATGGTTTCAAAGATTATTTTCTCATATATTCTCTTATTTTATTATTAAAACAATATTCTGAAGATAGCATGAAAATTATCATTATTTTTTTTTATACAAAACAGTAAATAAAGCCAAATGCTTGAATATTAATTCACTGTGTGTCAGGTATTCTGGAAAATGGTAAATGATAGTTGTGACCATTTGTGAGTGTAATGGTAAGAAGGGAATTATATATAAAAATTGAAAGAGAGACATACAATGAGGGGTGAATGCAAAGAAGGTTTAGCTTCTAAATCTGTAAAGATATTCAAGATGAAACACTCAGAATAAGCATTATGGAAAATTCTAAAGGAAACATGTTACCAGCTAGGTTTTAGGGGAAACCAAAAAAAAAAAAAAAAAAATCAAAGATTTAACTGAATAGATAACAAAGAGTAAGATGTACTTCTTCAACTGCAAAGGTAGTACAATCCTTAGACCTGAATAAGAGAGGCCTCTCTGCAGTGAGCCAAGAATCCATGTGTCCACATAGAGCTCAGGCCCTCTCATCTGCTCATGCCTCCAAAATTCTGACTAATGGTCCCAAGCACATTTGAGGACATGTTCAGGCCTCGTCCCTGGGTTCAATTTCCCTGGGAGTAATTGCTTGCACATGAAAGCGTGGACAGATCTTCTATGTGTAGGCTGAAGTGTTTGTTCCTATGTGTATAGGTACTTGTCTGGTGCAGACAGATCTAGGGGTGGGAAGAAGGCATACAACTCTGAGGGGCCCAGAAATTCTAAATTTGAACCTGGATTTTCAGGCTGTTTTAAAGTCATATTTGTGATGACAAGAGGATCAAAATAGTACTTTAACAGTCTGTCAACTCCAGTTAACATTTAGGTGTTAAATCGTGTAATGTGGGAAATGTCCAACTGTATGTAATGTTACATCAGAGTTCAAAAATGTTAGGGGTTCGTCCATTCAAAGAGAATCATCTTTAAACCAAAATAAGCAGAGTTGAATTAAAATTAAAGATAAAATCTTAACTGTTTCAAAATATTTTTAAGTCTCCTGGTCCAAAAACATTGTGTATTTCAACCTATAAAAATAAAGCAGTAACCAATAATGGTTAGCTAGTGTTCTCAGGACAAAAAAATTATGAGAAATGAAATAAATTTCCCTTTATTTCAGGGCTTGCTAAAATGGTTCGTTTAACATAAATTCAACTAAGTAGTTAGCACAGTTTCTCGCGATATTCTATCATAGATAAATGAGAAGAATTATACAAGTTGATAGTAAAGATAAGATGATTTGTATCTGCTTGAACAACTCAATTAATGAGTTCATTAACAGTGGGCCATTGAATTCAGAGATTTAATCTGATCTACATTTTTATTGACAGCATATAAGGAAACATAGATTTTACATACTAGGTTTGTGTTTGACTCCACACTAAGAATAATTAGCCAATCAGTTATTTGATGGAAGCCAACAAGACCAGAATGATGAATTGAAATTACAAATATGAAATGGAATCCTGGGACAAGGTAATCGAATGGGTCCAGGGGACAGTTTAAAATTAATGCTGCTTGTGAACAATTCAATTTTGTCTTTAGATTTTGCCAAATAAATATGATGTCTGACTGTTATACTAGCCTTTAGAATATTTCAGGTCTATGTTCACGTAGGGATTTTTGTTTTTATAAAAAAAATTAAAAAAGGAAGAAGATGCACATACTGGTTCCTGAAGTGAACATGAAAAACATCTCTTTAGCTGGCTTATAGGACTATGTGAGAGATTTTTGTTTTTATAAAAAAAAAAAAAAAAAAAAAAAAGGAAGAAGATATGCATACTAGTTCCTGAAGTGAACATGAAGAGGACAGAAAAGCATCTCTTTAGCTGGCTTATAGGACTATGTGACTCTTCCAGGAAGCGTGGGGAAGGATCAGCAGCTAGAAGAGTCTTTTAGTTTATTGAATATAGCTTTATTTCCTTTCTGAATATAAAACTGATATAAGCTAATTAGAAACAATATTCCAAACACTAAAGTTAACTGCAAAGAATAAAGTGAAAAAAACTCCTGAAATCTCTTTACACAGAGATACAAGCTGATAATGTTTGCTGATCAGCATTCTAGATGTTACCCTGCCTATGTTTAATGAATGTGATCATTTTGTGCCTGCTGTTCAGAAACATAAGCCATTTACAGGAAAGCCCTTGTGAAACTTAGGACAGAATTACTTTCACTTTGGGCCCTTATAAAGTACATAAAACGTTGCAGAGTTAGGCAAAGTCTGCAAAGCAGTCACAGCAGGAAATGGCATTTCCCTGAAGGCAACAACTTCAAAGGAATGCTTCATACAAATGTCTTGCAGGAAACAACCTGCAAACCTGAACTAGACCAGAGACAGCAGATTTGTATCAGGTGGTATGGGAGACACTACTTTGAATGAGACTTTATGTTGAGGCTAAGCCTTATGTATCTTTTTTACGAGGGGCGGGGCAGGGGAGGGCGTGGGCAGTGTTTGGATACTTAATATTAATGTTAATATTGTTTGTACCCAGAGGCTAAGTGGGTTTTACTAGTAAGAGATTGCTTTGGCCTCAGACTCTGATGAGGAACACTTTTCTTGGTAAACTAAGCTAGACCATGTGAGGATTCGAAAAAATTCCTTTTCTTAGACTAAAGGCTAACCTAAGCAGAAGGAGCTATGCTGACTATTTTCCCCTTCACCCACCTTAGCTCACACTGGCCTTCTGATGGGAGAGAAAAGTTATGAAGGAGAAAGGAAGAGAGGAGGATAGAAAGAAGGTGTAGCCTGAGGAGCAGGAAGATACTAGGGGGGCACTCGCCACACCAGCTGTATGAGGGAAGTTCCTCTATAGAAAAGCAAACCAGAAAGAGGGAATCATAAGGAATATGCCTCACAACAGTACAACATAACTTCTTTTGAATACTGGGATCTCAGCCCCTTGTACTATGGTTCAAAAAGGTTCCGAGTTTAAACTCATATTAGAGTAAATGCCTATGACTGGCGAGGGGGCATTGGAATAAAAGAGCAAAACCTGGGCATCTTTTCTGGTGAAATGTGTTAGCTAACAGTAAAGGTCATTGGCATCATCGTCACACTATTCTTTCATATTCACTTTCTTTTAAAACGGCATTATAATCCAGGGGCTACGTAAATGATAAGTACTGATTTATCTTCTTTAATTTCAACAACTCTTTGGGTATTATGATTCCCATTTTCCTAATGAGGAAATGGAGACTTAGAGAGATTTAAGTAAACTGCCAGGCACACAAACAGTAAGAGGCAGATCTGGAATGTGAACTCAGGCAGACCTGACTCCGTGGCACGTGGTACTCACTGCACCTCTTCTCTCCTCCCACCCCAACATTTTATTTAAGATCCACTTAAATATACTAGTTGCAACAGTACAGGGTTTATACTTGATGTACCAAAAATTGACTCTTAAGAGAAGATAAAATAAAATGGCTTTGTATTTATATTTAATTTTTAAGAATTTCAGATTTTAAGAAAAAGATCTAAAAGGAAATGATTGCTTTTAGGAATTCTCTCATTCTCAGAGAATATAATAATCACACCGACTAAGTCTCTCTCTCTCTTCCCCTCTCTCTCGTGTGTGGTGTGTGTGGTGTGTGTGTGTGTGTGTGTGTGTGTGTATAAATAAGTTCCAAGGTATTATTTTTTTTCAATTTGGAAGCTAAAATCTAATTTATATGTAGAATTTGAGGCTATAATATAGTTATATATTATACATAGTATATATGTGTGTGTGTATACATATATGTGTATATCCATGTATATATAATCTTAGAATATTCTTTTACCAGAGGTTGGAATTTTAACCAAAAGTGCATTCAAATGAAGACACAAATTCAACTTCTTTGGTATGTATACACGTCAAATCTTTAAAATCTTTAAATTATTGAAGTTTGAAAATATTTTTAATAATTTAATTCATTCATTAGACTCAATTTTCAGACTAATGCATTCTTTCAAACCCACACTCTTTGGAATTTAAAAATGTTCACTGACAAATTCAGGTATATTTGGCACCTTATCTTTGCTTGAAGATCTAGTTTGATGATTCAAATGGATATTGTCCACATTAATGGAAACAAATAGAAACCAAACTAAAACTTAGAAAAGATGTTTTCAATATTCTCTCCCACATTAGATGTGTAATGGAATTTGAAGTTCCTATAAATCTGGCCCTTTACATAAGTAGGTTGACATTTTCCTTCATCTGAACCCTGGTGTCATTTCTCATGTAAAATGCCTAACAAATGGAAGAATGACCCATTTTCCTTACATGTTATGGATATTGATTATTTTCTTTTAAAAAATGGAAGATTAATACTTCTGATGAGTGCACAGAACAGATTCTGCTGAGAAGTGAAACTTATTTTCAGCAACCTAAAGTTGGAAACAAAATTCTTGCCAAGGTATTTGTTAGGCCTTTACAAGTCAAGGTGTAGTTCAAATTGAACCAGGTGTGTGGATCTTCTTCACAGATTACATGAGCGTTTCATGGTTCACCCATAGAATGTGGTGGAGTCATTTCCTAATTCAATTAAAAAGTCTTCATTTTGAAGCTTGGATTTAAAAGAAAATGGCATTTTATATCATAAATTAATATTCCATATTGCAAGTATTGATAAGAAAATGAACCCATTCATCTTTTGTTTATGCCAAATATATATATATATATATATATTATATATTATATATTTATGAAATTCAGAAGCATAAAATAGTTAACTTTTGCTTTTCTTACATACATTAATAATAGAAAGAATAAATGGGATAATGATATTTGAGGATAAAATTCCATTTTCATAAGTAATTCAAGTGGCTTTACTCAACAGATTTTGTGCTAGAGATAACTTATTTGAGTCATTTGTTTTAATTTCAAGAAAATGGCATGCATTAGTAACAAGCTGAAGTTTTAAAAGAGCTTGTGTGTAACTGTCCCTAGAAAAAAATGAGTTGCTCAAGCTCAGTTATCTGACCAGTGTAGACTATTACATTCTCCCATCAGCAATCAGTCTCCCTGTCCTCTACCTCATCCAAACCAGGAGTGATCTAGGCAAGATTTGAACTAGTTTACCTTTCAAAAAAATGTTATCTCTCTGTCTACAAAAAAAGAATCTGACCAAACCTTTTTAAATTGTGGAAAATTTGCAAATAAAATTATAGTCAGTAGTGTTAATAATCTAATACAAAAAGAGACGGAAAGTGTTAGAATACAAGAAACTTAACTGATTATCTTTATATAACAGACAGAATCTACACATTTTCCCACTTTTTACTCCATAATAATCCTGTAATAGAAATACTCCAATTGCCTTTTTTATGTATGAGCAATATCAGGTAGAGAAATTAAACAATTTGCTCAAAGGCAATACCTGTTCAACCTGAAGGCAGTTTCACTCTTAAACCTGTGCTCTTTCTGAACTTTATTGCAGCCTTTCCTTACCATGGAGAAGGTGCTTAATCCTTTTTGAATAATCAGAATCCATAATGAAGCTTAAGTTGTAGTTTTGCTTCTGGATTTAACAAATTTACATTTATACTTGTCATCCAGGTTGTTTTAATTCTAACCATGACACATTAGAGTTGGATCCTTCTACCAAAAACAAAGCCCACTTTTGGTAGTGATATTGGTTTAAATGTTTATGCTTCTGGTTTTATTCATAATTAACCTGATTTTCTAACCTGTGTATGAAATATTAAGTTGAGTTTACTGTATAAAAAGGAAATACTATGGGCTATGTAACTGGGTAAATGACTCTTCTCTCTCTGTAAGGACCAAATTCACATCTGTGCCTCCCAGGGGACAGCTATCGGAATGTTTTCACTGCTTAGTAACTTGGAGAGTGCATTATTGCATTAGGTAGAACTGGTATGAAAGAATGTTTTTATTTCATACCTAGTGCTCATACCACATGGATTTTTTTGTTGCCATTGTTTATTTGTTTTTCGAACACTATTTTTTTAATCCAGTGTTTCACAAAGTATAATCTATGGACGACTTGTATCAAAATGCTTCTGGCTTAATTAGTATTATTAATTAATTAATAATGTTACTATTATTATATGTAAAAGAATTAAAATGGTCTACATAGAACAATTACTGGTAGTCAAGATTTCTTTCATGAAAGTATGCTAATTTTTTCGGAAATATTTTTTCCCATTAAACTTACAGATAATTTTTTAAAAATAAAACCACTCTATTAATATTTTACCCTTCCAAAACACTTTCTTTCTTTCTTTCTTTCTTTTCCTCATCCCCTTCCTCCTTTTCTTCTCTGTTCCTCCCTACTTCCTTCCTTTCCCTTCTTTTTTCCATCCTTCTTGTCTTGTTTTTTTTTTCCTTCCTCATTCTTTCCTTCCTTTCTCTCTCTCTCTTTTTTTTTTTCCTTAAGAGCTCCTATTAACTTAGTCCATATCTTCATGTTATGCATTAGATAGACATGACCACAAGTATACTAACCAGAATGGAAATACTTTGTCTTTTTAAATTGAATCAAGATTTTTTTTTTCTTCTCAATTAATTTAAACACTGGCTTTGTGCTAGTTCATTCATTCAACAAGTAGTAATGTCTCTTTTGTTCCTATGGCCATTATGTAATATGATATATAGAGTTCTATATAGAGAGATATTGACAATATATGAGAATTGAAAGAAGATGTAATGAAAATGAACCTGGTCTGCAAGGATTGAGAAAGACTTTACCAAAGAATCTGAATGTAAATCAATTATAATTTGATTACAATTTATACTCAACAGTCAATAGTTCCTACTTTTATAAAATATAAAATGATTATTGTATAATAAATCCAAAGAATGGATACATTTATTTATTATATACGTTTTTATAACTTTATACATGTATTATACATAAAGTTCTACCTTTCTCCTTACCTGTTATAAAATAGGGTCCCTCATTGGTCATATCTATCATTGATCTTATAAAATACATCATTAATGTCTTATTATTTATGTCACATTTTAGTAAGCAACCTACTACTTTTAAAGAAATTAAGTTTAAAAGTCCATTACATATGTAATCTAAAGTTTGACTTAGACTTAAAAAAGTTTGTTGTGTTTCTTCTTCTAGTGCAGAGATGGTTTCCATGGAGCAAATTTAGAAAGATTTTTTAAATAGAATGATATTATTAGATTTTATCAACAAATTTATTTTTTTCTTTCAGTATGTGCACCTAACATTTTAATCACCAGAAAATACTATGGATGAATTTCCAAAGAGGCATTCAGCTGTTAAATAAATTTCTATCTTGTTTTTGATAGAAACTTTAAATTAGAGTGAAAGATAGAGACAAGATCATCATATCTCAGGTAGATTTTCTGATCCTTACTAGTAAACTTGTTTATCTTGCCTAAAATGCTTCGATTTGCTATGATTCCATGGATGTCTCTAAAATCTCATATACTCATGTTCATGCAAGTATGTGATGGTGAGCTTGTTTTCAGTCCTAGACCACGTTGTCACTGGGGCCAAGATGGAACCAAGCCCTCCATTGTGGCCGCTATCCACAGCCAAGGGTGGGGTGACTGTGGAAATCTATGGTGATCCACAGTTCTTGAATGGACTTGTGTAACCTTTTTGCTTTCTCGATTATCCCATTCTTATGATGGATTCTACACTACACAAACCATGCACAGGTAACATCATCATCAAGAAGCAAGAAAGCCTGAAATGCCTGGCTTATTTAAGATACTACAAATAATTCAATACTGTGTAAGAAAAGAGAATGGAGGAAAGAAGTAAACTCCAGATTCTATGCTATTCTGAATACTATCCTAAAGAGTTTTGGACATAGTCTTATAATTCAAAGGAAAAGAAGAGAATGAAAACGTCATAAAGCTTTCCATGTAGGAGGGATAAGATTGTGATTGAAGGCAATGACATAACTTTTCCTTTTATAACCCAATTAAATGATCTGCATGTACATAGGAGGAAAAATCCCATGTTAGCCACCTCTCCTTACCACACTGATTCCTAGGAAGGAGCTAATATTACTCTCATCAATTCTTGATCCAGTATCCTGGCTTTCACTGAATTCTTGACACTTGTTCTGCATCTGTTCTCCTTTCTCCCTTGTGTTGCTTTGTTTCTTACCATAAACCACCCAAATTCCAAGGTGCTAATATATGGTTGACATTTACTGAAGCTCCAAAAACTGAACAGATAATTCAAAAAGCAACTCTGAATTAAATATTATACATCACTATTCTGAAAAATCCTTGTCTTGCCTCAACTCTTGGCCATATCTCTTCATTTTGGTGAAACTGGCTGTCTATCTAAGTCAATATTTCTATTTTTTTCAAGTTTCCATCCTTTAACACTAAATGGCTTTAATTTCTTAAGCAGAGCCTTTGAACTCTACCTATCATACCTTCCCCAAATTACAGCTGTGCTCTTTACATATCCAAAATTTCATTAGAGGCTTGAGTAAGCTAGGTACATCATTTAGAGTCTCCGATCACTCATAGCACAAATTGAACAAATTTACCACACATGTAGAGAATGTTGTATTTGATAGAGGTGACTGCACATAGTATGGAAAGGATGGACTCTTTAATAAATAATGTTAAAGAAAGTGACTATGCATATGGAAAAAATTAAAATCCCCTCTTTATATTATCTGCAAATTTTGATTTGCGGTGAACCAAATTCTTTAGAGAGAAAGACAAATATTTTAAATTCTTAGAAGAATACATAGATTATCTTTATGATCTTGATGTATAAAAACATTCTGTAAACAAGATACCAAAACGTAATCATCAAGAAATATATTAACAAAACCAAATATAACATTTAAGACCTCTCATTCATGAAAAAAAAAATTTATAAAACTAGAGAAATATTTGCCACACATGCAAATTACAAAAGATTGCTATCTATAATAACATTAAAAAACTCCCTACAAAAGAATAAGTAAAAAGCAAATAATCTAATTTAAGTATAGACAAAAGAAATTAATAGGCACTTCGATGAAAGAAAACGCAACTGGAAAATCAACATATGAAAAAAATGCTCAACTTCATTAGTAATAAGTGCAATGCAAATTAAGACCTGAATAATATAAACATTTTACCCAATTTTACTAACAATTTTTTAAAATATGGCAATATAAAGTGTCTGTAAAGATGCGGAGCACTGGAATTCAAACACTACTGGTGAGAGTGTAAATTGGTATAAACAGTTTGGAAAGCATTTTCTTATTTCCATGTAAAATGCACAGATAACAACAGGTCATGGAAAAAATTGCACATCTGCACCGACAGGCATACACAAGAATGTTTATAACTGCACTGTTTGCAATAGCAAAGGACTAGAAACAAACAAAGAAAATGGACTCTAACAATGACATCCACTTGGATGAATCTCAGGCATTGTATTTAATGTAGAAAAAATCAAAAGGCCTTTTACCATGTGATACGATTTTTATAAAATTCAAAACTGAGCAAAATTAAACATTTGTTTATATATAACATACATACATACATACATACATACATACATACATACACACACAGGTGAAATATATACATAGCTGAATGCAATGTAGAAAAGCTAGGGCATATAGAAACAAACCTTGTTGGTAACCTCAGGGGTATATAAAGGGAGTTGCAATTGAGTTGGGTATGTTATGTTGTCTGTTTCCTTATTGAATGTTAGCTTCATCCTGCTTGTTTCACTGTTAAATTTAATAACTACATTTATTTTATATATGCCATAGTCTGAGAGAATTATTCTTCCTTTGGGTTCCCAAGGAACACTGTACTCCTCACAACACCCCAGGAGAGGAAGGGAGACAGGTGACATAATTTAATGCTTTCCTAGTCTTAAAACCCTTTGCCCCTAGCATAGATCTTGTTCTTTATGGTTGTTTAATGTTTGTTTTTTAAATTAACTAATGATGAGAAAAGTGAAGGTAGCAAGAACATTCTACTGGGAATCTTCCTGAATAAAGAAAATGTAACCCCACGATTTTAATATTATTCTGTTTTGCTTGATTTTCTTGCCTTATACAAGACAAAATAATACATTACAAAGCTATTTTGGTCAAACGCTTAACAATAACCACATGTAAGGTGATAAA